>JAQMRL010000008.1:13145540-13743040 GCA_035578175.1 Catonia carolina
TGTGTGTGTGTGTACGTGTGTGAGTGTGAGTATGTGTGCGCGCGCGCACGTGTGTGTGTATGTGTGTGTGTGTGTGTGTAATCAGAATATCTCAAGAACAGAACATCGTACGAACTTGAAACTAAAGTTACGTACCACTACCGGACCCGACATTTTCATCAAAATCGGTCAACCGGAAGTAGTAGTTTATTCGTGTAATTTTTCACTTTTTTGCGATTTTCTCAAATACTGGTCCTAAGATTTTTTTTAAAAATCGCCTCATTTACTTAGTTTTTTATGCTCTACAAGATTAGGTAAGCGCCATGTTTGCTGAAATTCTTGGTGAGGCTGTTTTTACGTAAAAAAATTGTTTTTTTAAGATTGTGGCTTTATTTTTGTTTTAACTTCATTAAACTACATACACATTTTTTTATCGTGTGACTTTTGTACACATTGTTAATATATTTTTAAAATTATATGCACGTTCTTTTCAATTCTTTTCAATAAACTTAATAACCAGTAATAAAGTTATTGTTGTCATTCACAACCACCTCAGTTTCCTCAGCTATTAGAAAGAGTACTACTAGAAAGAGTAATTTTCCGTATTTTTAAGCCAAACTGAGGTTGATTTTCATTTTGCGTCTTTCAATCATGATGAAAATTAGGTTATGTTTATTGAGGTTAGTTTTTTTTTTGTTTATTTTTCTAATGTTTTATTACTAATGTTAGGTTATATTGTTAATTATTTGCATTGGCAAGAGAAAGGTGTATGAGTGTTTCACACCAGATTTTTAGATATGAGTTTAAAATACGAAGAAATATTACAAAGATTGAAACAGTATTACTAAGTTTTAAACATTAAATTTTAATGAAAGTACTCAACAATATTTATTGTTTAAGTAGGCTTACTTTATCAGTATTAATACAATAGTTAATTTTTAAGTTCTTACTAAAATAAAATTAATCTTGTTTTATGTAATTTACTGATAAAAATGTATGACGATGTAAATTATGAAATAAATAAAAATACTAAAGCTCTGTTATGTAACCGTTTTTATTTTTACTTTATGTGTAGGAAGTCCCATTCAAAATTTTATAAACTACGAGTATATCAATGTCCATAACAGGCAGGTGGAGTGTTAGGTAACCAGTACCCCCCCCCCAAAAAAAAAATCAAATTTATTTTTATATAAATATTTGGTAATTTCTGGGCATTTTGATACCAAATTTTTATTTTTATTCCCAATCGCAATTTATTTACAAATTTTAAAAAATAGTACTTCATGAAAAAAATTGTGCATTTTGAGTTGTCGAGGAAACATTTTGCGTATCTAGATGTCTTTTCTTATAACAAAAGGCCATCAAGGAAAATAAAAAATACTCACATAAGCATTCACTGCCTACTGCTGTACTAGATGTTATCAAACCTATCTTTGCTGATCTGTCTCCAACTGATTTTGACTTCCTCTTGCCTATATGAATATTTATAGGAAGGAAAGTATTGTTTTCATGTCGATTTTTCGAAATCGAGTTTTCACCGGATCTATACGTTTTCAGACCCCCTGAATCCAAAAAACATGTTTTTAGCGATTGGTCTGTGTGTGTGTGTGTCTGTGTGTGAACAGAATATCTCAAGAACGGAACATCGTACGAACTTGAAACTTGAAACTTAAGTTACATACCACTACCGGACGCGACACGAACATTTTCATCAAAATCGGTCAACCGGAAGTAGTAGTTTATTCGTATAATTTTTAAGTTTTTTGCGATTTTCTCAAAAACTTGTCCTACGATTTTTTTTAAAATCGCCTATTTTACTCAATTTTTTATTCTCTACAAGATAGGGTAGGCGCCATGTTTGCTGAAATTCTCGGTGAGGCTGTTTTTACGTAAAAACGTTGTTTTTTTAAGATTACGGCTTTAATATAAATTTTAGCGCAAAAAATTATATAATAAATGTTGTAGAAAATTTAAAAACCTACAACTTCTGTTTCAAACATTTTTTTGTATAACGCTTAGTTTAGCGGTAATTTGCGATTTTCTGTTTTTTTTCTCACGAAAACGTGAGAAAAATCGATTTTTTTAACATTTCGGTCTTAGTATGCATTTTACGACAAAAGTGTATATAATTAAATTTATAGAAAATTAAAAGATCTACAACTTTTGTTTAGAGCATTTTTCTCTACAGAGCCTAGTTTAGCGTGAAAGCGTGATTTTCCGTATTTTTAAGCCAAACTGAGTTCGATTGTCATTTTGCGTCATTCACTCATGATTAAAATAAGGTTATGTTTTTGAGGTTAGTTTTGTTCATTTCTAATGTTTTAATACTAATGTTAGGTTTATTGTTAATTATTTGCATTGGCAAGAGAAAGTTGTGTGAGTGTTTCACACCAGATTTTTTTAAAAAAATGCCTTCATGGCAACACTTAAAATATAAGCGAGTCATTCAACCATATCATCTGGAGTCTTCTTCTTCAGGTGCCTTCTCCATTACGAAGGTTGGCTATCATCATGGTCAGTCGTATCTTGTCCACTGCTGCTCTGAAAAGGTCATGCGACGAGAAGTTAAACGCTTCTCTCAGGTTTCTTAAGGGAGGAGTCTATTCAAAAAACGTTTTTTTATTCTCTTTAGATAAGTAATCTGTTTGATTTGCAAGTGAATAAAAATTAAATTTTTAATTTTTTCATATAAAAAAATGTTAATTTTGTTCTCTACAATCCCAAATATAAGGGGTGGAAGGGGGAAAACATATCTTCGTTATTTGCTTATTACTTAGATAATTTTAGAGGTACAGACCTGGTTTTTATGTCAAAATAATCAGAAAATAATGCTCTTTTTTTTAAGGTTCCATTTAAACATTTAACTATACAATGGAGAGAAAATGATTTTTTTTAATATTTTCCTCCAAAAATACAGATAAGGTCATTATTTTTAAATTTTTTTAAAAACTCCTATAATAAGTTTCAACATAGCCAACCTACAAACAAAAGAACAATAAATTCTGAATACAGTGGAAAAAAAATCATCAAGATAGCATTATATAAAGAAAGTTATAAGGATTCTATCATGAAGAAAACCTGAAATACTAAATGCCGAGAAAATTGAATGTAAAGTTTCACTTACAAATTACACTTTACACTTACACCAATTATGTAAAATAATGTTTTACAAATTTTTAGTTATCGTACATAAATACAAAATATATAGGTGGATTAAAAAAACTTCTTAAGTTTTATAATCTACAAAAAAAATTTTTTTTTATTATTTTTTAATTTTTAGTGATAAAACTGGATAGACTCCCCCCTAACCAGGGTATTCATCTGTGTCCCACCGAGCGTTTATCAACGAGTTTCCCTTGAATTATTTGATGCAGAATCTCATATTTAGGCCCCCTCATGATGTGTCCAAGGTATGTCAGTTTTCTTATCTTTATGCTCTGCAGAATTTCCAGCTCTTTCCCCATTCTTCTGAGGACCTCCATATTTGTGACCCTGTCCGTCCACAGTATTCGAAGTATCCTCCGGTAGGTCCACATTTCAAACGCTTGTAGACGGGTCTCACATTCTTTGGTGAGTGTCCACGCCTCTACTCCATACAAGAGGATGGGAAAGATGTAGCACTTCAAGAGGCGGGTCCTGATTTCGAGGCTCAAGTCGTGGGCCGATAGAAGAGGTTTCATTTTTAGGAATGCTGCCCTGGCCTTTTCAATTCTGATCTTTATTTCTGGCAGGTGGCTTGCACTGCAATTGACTCGGGTTCCCAGATCATCTGGAGTAGAACCCCCAAATCTGTATTTGTTGGCATTGACACCATGACATTAGGTATTCATGATTCCATTTCAACCTATAATAATGGTAATTTAAGTAAGTGTGAGGTTATAAAACAATTAGGAATAAACCCAGGAGCAAATATTGTATCAATTTTGAGTAAAATTAATTCATGTTGAATTCGCGAAGCAGATAAAATGTGTGAGGATATGAAAAAAAAGCTCGCCAAAAGAACAGACATGTGAAGAAGAAATTAGAAGATGAAATATAAAAGGTTCCAACCCATATTAAGAAGCAGGGCTGTTTTAAGCAGGTAGCATAAGACAAACTTGGTACTAAATTTTATTCTATTTAGTTTATTTGCATTTTTCCGAAAATCATGATTTTTCTTATAAAAACCCCGTTTCCTCAAAAACTATTTGACGATCTGCTTCAAATTTTTTGTGGTAATGATTGTCGAAGAGGTGGAGTTATACCACTAGAATTATTGATATTTACTAAAAAAATAAAATAATTTTGGCATTTATAAAGGTGTTTTCCAAGCAAATTTTTTTTACAAATATAAAAAAATTATTATTTTTTTCTTTCATTACATTTTGATGATTGTAGTGGTATTATTTTCACTTAATGAGCTGAAGAGTCTCTCAAAATTTCATGTTTGTAGCTTTAGTAGTTTTTTAGAAAATGGGTCATAAAGTTAAGAGATTTTAACATTGAAATATATGACGGGTATTGGTGTCCTTAAAGTATTGTACTCGATATCCTAGTTCCAGGGCTGCGAAACATAATTCTTTTTCTTATCACATGGTCAGCCAATTATATGCCTGAAGCATTTAAGAACAGGAGAGGTAGAGGTGTAAAAGACACTAATCAGAGTTACCTCCTTTGAGAGTATTGAATTTCATTGTACAACCAGACCCTGTGATGAATGAAGTGAAGGTGTTATTTGCAGGGTGAAAAGTAGATGCTTTTCAGACGACCTGGCATACTGATAAGCATACTTTTCCACTTATTAAGGAAGGCAAAGGCAAACCACCTCACCCTCGTTTTACTTAGTAAAGCCTCTAGATGTTGAAACAAGCCTTTCGGCTAATGACCTAAACAATAACAAACTACATAAAACCCCTGCTAATCGAGTTTCGTGGAACAGTGTGACTTAGTGAAGGAACAACTGACTTTGGCTGTTATTGGCTAGATTTCATTTGGAGTCTTTAGTTCATTGGGGTCGGCCGCATTGGCGTAGTTGGTAACTTGCTCGCCTCTCATCATGCGGTCTTGGGTTCGAATCCCATTCAGGCATGGCATATTTTCATACGTTACAAAAATCATTCCATCCTTCATCTTCTGCATTAGCAGTAATTGCAGAACAGTTGAACGTTAAACAAAAAACAAAAAAATGGTTCGTTGGGGTATAGTGGTAAGTTCTTTTTAATCATTTCTCGTATAGCAGTCGGTAAGTGTAGAGGCACTCAGGTAAATATACCTTAACCCTTTATAGGTCTATGGTAGGTATACTTACCACTGGCAATAAGGTTGATTTTTTTAAAGAACGAGCTATGCAGTTGAACCCTATTGGCATTTTATGACTTTATAGATCTTCTCTTGTTAAGTAGGCTATCCACATTTTGAAATTAGTGCGCAGCGACCATTTGCTTCATGAGTTACACGAATGTGGTAAGGATTCATACCAGCGTACACAACCGCCTTGTTTTGTTGTTACTTTTGTACAGTGCTTAGAAAATTCGAGTTTTTTACAGGAAAGCAAGCATTTATGCTAATATAAAGTTGAGATAAGTTATTCTACACATTTTTCTGTTATATAGGAGTACAAGTTGTTAAAACAACTTCAGCCAACAACTTAAGCATTCTTACCACTAAACATTATGCAATTCCCATTTCAATGAACTTCCTTGGTAAGTATACTTACCAAGAAAAAGAAATACCATACGGTTCTGGCACTAGAAATACATTATTCAAGTCCCTATAAAACAAAATTTAAAATTTTACATGTATATTTTTCCCCGTAGCACTACCCTATAAAGAGTTACATGCCTTTGATACCCAAACAGAAACTCACTAAGGATGAAGAATTTTTTTGTCACTGTTGATGTTTTCATACATATGGGTGTCAACAATAAATTAATGAGCCTGAATAAAAAAAGGAGATTGCTAATCTTGGTAACTTATACCAATGGTATAAGTTAATGGTTAATGGGAAAAAGTGTCAGTACTTTACAGTTCAAAAACAAACACAATGCAAGGGAAAACAGAGAAGTGGATGTCTTTATACAAAATAATATCTTAGATCATGTGCAAACAGTGAAGTTTCTAGGAGTGTCACTAGATAGGACCCTATTATGGGATTATTACACTGATCAAATTTGTGGTAAAATATCATCTGGGGTATTTGCATTAAAACAAATTGCCAGATTAAATGATAAAAAATTACTTATAGCAGCTTATCATGGTTTAATTATATCTCATATCAGGTATGCCATATTAGTATGGGGTAATTCAACACAGGGTAACATGGAAAGAGTTTTTAAAATACAGAAAAAAGCTGTTAGGCGTATGATGGGAGTCAACCACCTTACCTCATGCAGATCACTATTTAAAGAGCTGCAATTGCTCACTGTTCCTTCTTTGTACATTTTACAGTGATTTCTAAGTGATAATGTACGTAAAGAAAAACACCTTTTTACAGAATTTAGATGTTCACAACCACTACACAAGAAACCGAATCGATTATTATGTTGCTAATCACAACACTAAATTGTTTGAACAAAAACCAACTTATGCAGGTAGAAAATACATCAATAAATTGCCTCAAGGTTTAAAAAGTTGTGACAATTTAAATCATTTAAAAAAAAGCTAAAACAGTATTTGATTGATGAAACATTTTACAGTGTGCAGGAATTCCTTTCTAAATAGTTTTGATTGAAAAGTATTTAACTTCTAATTAAATAAATATTGTGTACTATTTGATACAAAGGGGTTTATGACAAGCCTACTGAGTTAAGCTGTAGCAGGAAAAAATTATTGGTAAGTGATGAATTTATCATTGTGTTTGATTTTTTTAATTTTTAATTTTGTGTGATATTTGATTCAATGGGGTTCATGACAAGCCTACTGAAGTAAGCAGTAGCAAAAATAATTTTTTGGTGGTAAGTGATGAATTTATTACTGGTGATAAACTTCCAGTTTATCAGTTTTATCTTGACATGTCCTATACTTCCTTTGGAGTCTCCTGGATGCAAGAAACAAAAAATACAGGGGGGAAGTACGAAGGCTGAGGAGAAGTACAGTCATGGAGGAAGAATATTAGAAAGAAGAAGATTGGCATATGATAACAATTGTTATAAAACAAGATTATAATATTAGAAAAATATTACTTATAGTTGCCCATAACAGACAGGTGGAGTGTCAAATTATTTACACCCAATCTGTTCATTGCAGGGCTGAAATAAATAGTTCTGTTTCTTATCACATGGTCAGCCAATTAAATGACTGAATCATTTAAGAACAGAAGAGGTAGAGGTGTAAAAGACACTAATCGGAGTTATCTCCTCTGAAAGTAATGAATTTCATTATACAGCCAGTCCCTGTGGTGAATGAAGTGAAGGTGTCATTTGCAGAGTGGAAAATATGTGCTTTTCAGAGGGCCCGGCATGCTGATAAGCGTATTTTTCCACTCAGTGAGGAAGGCATCGGTAAACCACCTCACTCCTCGTTTGACTTAGTAAAACCTCTACAGGTTCAAACCAGCTTTTCGGCTGTTGACCTAAACAACAACATTACTTATAGTATAAAAACATCAGGTACACTATGTCATTCAATACTTGAGTTGTAAATGGAAAGTGTTGACAGACCATTCAAAATAGTGTCGTTACAGGACTGGTTAACCCTTTCACCGCCAAAACAATATTTAAAAGTTTGATCCTAGTGCCATTTAATTTGTATAATGGTGTACAAAAAGTGCCAGCTCTATTTCAAAAACTTGCAGGCATAAGCCTGCCATTGCCAACCAAAATTTCAACGTTACAGAAAAAATAAAATTTCCTGTTAAAAATTAATTTTTATTGTGTTCAAAAAAAAACTAAATTGTTCTTACACTAAAAATATTCAAAATAGTTTTTTATAGTTTATTTAAAAACAACCCACCGGGTTGGTCTAGAGGCAAAGTCGTCGCCAAAATCAGCTGTTTAACAGGTGATTTTCAGAGACGAAGGTTCCTGGTTCGAATCCTAGTAAAGGTAGTTACTTTTATACGGATTTGAATACTAGACAGTGGTTACCGGTGTACTTTGATGGTTGGGTTTCAATTAACCATACTCTCTCAGGAATGGTCGGCCTGGGTCTGTACAAGACTACACCTCATTTACACGTCATACACATCATCCTCATCTCATTGGGTCATGGGGTTGCTTATTGTTCTGAATTGAACAGATTGCAACGTACACAAATTAGAGAGGGATTTAAAAACGCAAGAACAAGAAGAAGAAGAAACTTTTTATGATCTTTTGCCTGTACTGAAAATGTTACTCTTTTAACAAGAAGTCCCTTTTTATACTCTACCTCACTTGGTCATTAGCGACTACTGCGGGTTTCGGTACCTTAACGGTATCATGGAAATTACAAGGTGTTGCTATTAAATAACGAGACTGACGTAAAAAATTTTACTTTTATTTTATACATAATCACTTATTGTTTTATATTGGTAATAAATCAACCCAAATTTTACTTTTATTTTATACATAATCACTTATTGTTTTATATTGATAATAAATCAGCCCTAAAAACTTTTTATGATCTTTTGCCTGTACTGAAAATGTTACTCTTCTGACAAGAAGTCCCTTTTTATACTCAACCTCACTTGGTCATTAGCAACTACTGTGGGTTTTGGTACCTTAATGGTGGTTTGAACGTGTTAAAATTTTCAGACCCTAGCCAGGTATTGAACCCAGGACCTTTCACTTTGTAGGTTAGTGCACTAGTCACAACGACCTGGAGGCGGTCTCAAAATACATTATTCCATTCATTTTTGTTTGAAAGTTTATTTTGTAAATGTTGGGTTATCCAGACGTTAGCACTTTATGCATAACTTCAGGACATCTGGGAAACCGGATGTTGTCACTACTTAAAATATATCAACATCCTTTTTGCCGGACTTTGGTACTGAAAGGGGATAAAGTAATCTAATTGTATTTGTTAGTAAGGTAACTTTAATAATTAATTTTGTCAATATATAACATTGTTATAAGTTTGTTAGTTATTTATTATACCCAGATCCCAAACAAACCTAGGCTTAACTGTTCCAGTAAAATAATCTATATTAGGTATTCATTCAAAAATCAAATATTGATAATAAATCAACCCTAAAAACTTTTTATGATCTTTTGCATGTACTGAAAATGTTACTCTTCTGACAAAAAGTCCCTTTTTATACTCTACTTCACAATTAATTATTAAAAAAAAAAAACAACTTCTTAAACCAGAATAAATTTTATCTATGTATAATAAACCTCATAATCGCTTCCAATGTATTTTAAATGGAAATTATGAGGTGTGGCTATTAAATAACGAGACTGACGTTGTAAAAAATTTTACTTTTATTTTATACATAATCACTTAGTGTCACCTTCAATATGCATTTCTTCTCTATCCCTACAATGCTCCATGTGAAATTTCAATGGTTGGAAATAGTGCTGGAAGTCATCTTCTGTCAGCTCCTTCAGGACATGTGCTGCTTTCTCTTTTACAGCTACCAGACTCAAATCTTGCCCCTTTTAATGCAGATTTCACATTAGGGAACAGGTAGAAGATAATAACATGCGATGAAACGTGGTTTTTTACTTATGATCCGGAAATGAAGCGTCAATCCATGCACTGGAAGAGCCGAACTTCCTCGAGAGCCAAAATAGCTCGAATGAGCAAGTCAAAATTTAAAGCAATGATGATTGTTTTTTTCTATATCCATGGGATTGTGTACCTTCACTGGGTTCCTGAAGGTCAAACAATTAATCAATAGTACTACCTTGAGGTACTTTCTAAACTACGTCATAGGGTAAAGAAAAAACGCCCCGAAATGTAGAAGGACAAATCATGGGTTCTCCACCAAGACAATGCGCCAGCTCATTCTGCATTATCTGTCTAGAGATTCCTAGCCAAGTACAGCATCTCAGTGTTAGGACATCAACCTAATTCACCAGATCTTGCACCATGTGACTTCTATCTGTTGGCTAAGGTGAAATCTTCATTGAAAGGGATAAGATTTGAGATGTGAAAGCTGTAAAAGAGAAAGCGGCACTTGTCCTGAAGGAGCTGACAGAAGATGACTTCCAGCACTGTTCCAACAATGGAAAATTCGCATGGAGCATTGTAGGGATAGAAAAGGAGTATTTTAAGAGTCCAATTTTATCCTTCTGCATGGAAAGTGTATCAAATAATTATGCTTTTAAAACCAAGTAAACCAGCTCATGAAGTATCATCCTACAGGCCAATTAGTTTACTATCATGCATTTCAAAATTATTATTTAATAAATTATTGTTAAACAGACTAAAAGAGATTGTGTCATCAGATAAACTACTTTTTGATCTCCAGTTTGGTTTCAGGGAAGGTCATTCTACTATTGAACAGGTACACAGAGTGGTTGATACCATAACTCATGTTTGGAAAAAAGAGAATACTGTACAGTCGCATTTTTAGATATTCAGCAGGCCTTTGACAAAGTATGGCAAATTGGTCTGTTGTACAAGATAAAGTTATTCCTCTTCCATTCTTTGTTCTTACTACTGCGATCATACCTATCTGGAAGAATCTTCCAAGTTAAGTAAAACGGTGCCTAGTCATCTTTTTAAGAGACACATTCAGGAGTCCCTCAGGGATCCACATTAGCACCATTCTTGTACTCTCTTTTTACATCAGATATGCCAGAATCTCAAAACGTTTTAATAGCTACGTTTGCAGATGACACTGCGATATTGTCTTCTAATGCTGAGCCCATTGTGGCTTCTAATAGTTTACAGGAAGATTTAGATGAAGTTCAAGGATGTTTGTCTAGATGGAAGATTAAGGTAAATTCAACAAAATCAAGCCACATAACATTTACTACGCGAAAGGGTACCTTTCCAAATGTTAAACTGAATGATGTAATTATTCCTAAGAATGACACAGTGAAAATACCTGGGAATACATTTGGATAAATGGTTAACATGGAAAAAGCACATAAAAGCCAAAAGAAGAGAGCTTATTTTAAATTTAATAACATGTATTAGCTGATTGGCAGAAAATCAACTCCGACACTAAACAATAAATTGTTAATTTACAACACTATACTTAAACCTTGTTGGACATATGGCATTCAATTATGGGGTGCAGCGAGTAAGAGCAATGTAGAAGTAATGCAGAGGTTCCAAAACAAAGTACTTAGAAATATAGTAAATGCAGCATGGTATATAAGGAACAATGAAATACATGAATATCTCGACGTACCCCAAGTTCAAGATGAAATACAACAGTTTTGTATGATGTACCAAAGATGTTTAAATTGTCTTGAAAATGTTTTAGCAATTAACCTCCTGGATAATAGTCAGACAACCAGACACCTCAAAAGAATCTATGTTTTAGATTTTTAAATAATTTTTCTTCTAAATTGTATAGTTATTATAAATGTATAAAAAAATTTCCTTTTTTATTCTGTTAATGTAAATAACCTTCAACCTATCTATATTTTTGTTTAAATTTTTTTTTCTTTCTTTATAAATATTAATGTTTTAAATTGTTCAGTTTTATATTTAAGTTAAGTCAGTGTATATAACTTCTATGAACTTTTTAATTTGTGTAATGTTATCAAAACTTCAATGTTAGTATTTTTTTGAGGAGGACCATCACTGGGTGACCTCCTCTCTTGTCATACTTATTTCATAATCATTTACTTATACAGAGTGATTTTTTAGTCCTGTTACCCAATTGTTATGTCTGGTAATATTTTTCTAAAAAAAATAAATTTTGTTTTGTGACATTAAGTTGGTAGCCCTACTCAACCAGTATGGATATGGCAGTGTGAGTTGATTCTCCTTGAGCTGTGTAAAATTTTGTGCCATTTCCGGTCGTGCTACGAACAGAATGTCTTTTATTAAAACAATCCCTTGTTTAAATCTGGAGGCTGAAGCTCTAGAACTAATCGTATGTGACACGGATACAATTTCAATTTTTTAACAGCTTTCTGAGCACTCGAACATGACAAATCAACATGCGAGGAAAGTTTTTGTAAACTTTTCCATGGAGAATTGAGCAATCTTGTTTTCACGTTCTCTTAACGTCATCTGTCAAGAGAGTTGGTCGACCACTACGTTTTCTGCTGCAAACAATACCTGCCTCTAAAAATCAGTTAGTTAGCCTAGAAATTGACCAGAATAGAGTGGAAAAACACCAAAAAATTTAATTCGAAATGATTCTTTTACACTCGCTCCAGTTTGTGTAGCAAAATATTGTTCAAGAATGAAAACCCGTTGTTCTAGGGTAAAAGACATTCTGTTCGTAACACAATTGGAAACAGCACAAAATTTTACGCAACTCAAGGAGAATCAACTCAAACTGTCGTATCTATACCGGTTGAGTAGGGCTACCAACTTTGTGTCACAAAACAAAATATCCCTTTCTTAGAAAAAAATTACATTAATTTCAGCAGCCAGACCCTGTGGTGAATGAAGTGAAAGTGTCTTTTGCAGAGTGGAAAATATATGCTTTTCAGAGGGCCTGGCATGCTGATAAGGGTAATTTTTCACTCAGTGAGGAAGGCAATTGTAAACCACCTCACTCCTCGATTTACTTAGTAAAACCTCTACAGGTTCAAACCAGCCTACAGGCTGATGACCTAAACAACAAACAACAACAAACCATTTCTCAATATCGTATTTTGTAGCTGAGTTACCACTCTTTTAAAACAATTACGGGGTCTTTTCCGTTTTCTGTACGTCATTATCAAATCCGAATTCCCTTAAGGGGAGCAGACTGATTTTAATAAAAAATATTGATATTTCAATTTTACCATAGATTGATCGATCGTTTTCCCCTATTTAAAATTGATATATAACACGACATTTGTTGCTTTTCCTGTTGAGAAAAATTTATGTTTTTACGTTGATGGGGTACGTAGTGTTTATTTCGATATTTTTTCACATTTTTCATTCTTGTAAATTGAGATTAATATAATCATGTTACTGCTCTAACATTACGGAGATCGCGTTTACATAAAAACGATTATTTCTAGAACGCGTAGGAATCAGCCGTAGAGCAATTAATATTGATGTGTTTTTGTTTGGAAGTTAATTCCAATTGGCAATAGGTGTTTCTGTTACGGTATTATGCTTTTACTATATCCGCATTCTCCGCGTATTGTATTTTTTGACTTTAGGTACACTTATTTTAGGAACCATCTCACCTAGGAGTGTGAAATTTCACACACTACATTTTAATACTAAGGTGTGTATTTACTCCAGAGGTATTTCAAAAATTTCGGAGTTTTTATTTTTTGGGTGTGTTTTTCATAAAAAAAATTGGGCACATTTGAACATTTTTACTTTCTCTTGCCTATATGAATATATAGGAAGGAAAGTATTGTTTTCATGTCGATTTTTCGAAATCGAGTTTTCACCGGATCTATACGTTTTCAGACCCCCTGAACCCAAAAAACATGTTTTCAGCGATTGGTCTGTGTGTGTGTTTGTGTGTGTGTGTGTGTGTGTGTGTGAACAGAATATCTCAAGAACGGAACATCGTACGAACTTGAAACTTGAAACTTAAGTTACGTATTACTACCGAACTTGACACGAACATTTTCATCAAAATCGGTCAACCGGAAGTGGTAGTTTATTCGTGTAATTTTTCACTTTTTTGCGATTTTCTCAAAAACTGGTCCTACGATTTTTTTTAAAATCGCCTGGTTTACTCAATTTTTTATTCTCTACAAGATAGGGTAGGCGTCATGTTTGCTGAAATTCTGGGTGAGGCTGTTTTCACGTGAAAACGTTGTTTTTTTAAGATTACAGCTTTAATATGCATTTTAGCGCAAAACTTTATATAATAAAAGTTGTAGAGAATTAAAAATTCTACAACTTTTATTTCAAACAATTTTTTGTATAACGCTTAGTTTAGCGGTAATTTGCGATTTTCTGTTTTTTTCTCACGAAAATGTGTGAAAAATTGATTTAAGATTTCGGCCTTAGTATGCATTTTACGACAAAAGTGTATATAATTTAATTTATAGAAAATGAAAAGATCTACCACTTTTATTTAAAGCATTTTTTTGAGAATAAAAATCATTTTTAGATTGGATGAAGATAAATGAAAAAGCTCTGGTACAAATTTGTAAAAAGGTACTGTAGAAAGGTGTGCCAAAGCTCAGCTTTGTAGTTTTAACTGTTTCTACAAAAAAATCTACCTAAGTTAGTATTGCAGGTATAGAGTTAATGAAAATGGCCTTCTCCCCTTAAAGGGAGTACATACCGCTTATCTCGCCAATGTTAAATTAGCAGAATTTGAGACCCATTATCTCAGTAACTATTAATATTTGAAAGGGGTGTAACTTTGAGGGATTATTTATGAATACAAGAAGATGCTACTGATCCTCACACATTAATATAACACAAATTTAAAAAAATCTGGTGTGAAACACTCACACAACTTTCTCTTGCCAATGCAAATAATTAACAATAAACCTAATATTAATAATAAAATATAAGAAATAAACAAAAAACTAACCTCAAAAACATAACCTTATTTTAATCATGAGTGAATGATGCAAAATGAAAATCAACCTCAGTTTGGCTTAGAAATACGGAAAATCACTCTTTCTCTCTAAACTAGACTCTGTAGAGAAAAATGCTTTAAATAAAAGTTGTAGGTCTTTTAATTTTCTATAAATTAAATTATATACACTTTTGTCGTAAAATGCATACTAAGGCCGAAATCTAAAAAAAATCAATTTTTCACACATTTTCGTGAGAAGAAAAACAGAAAATCGCAAATTACCGCTAAACTAAGCGTTATACAAAAAGTTGTTTGAAATAAA
The DNA here is from genome assembly GCA_035578175.1 of Catonia carolina. Lineage (NCBI taxonomy): Eukaryota > Metazoa > Arthropoda > Insecta > Hemiptera > Achilidae > Catonia > Catonia carolina. The sequence goes on from JAQMRL010000008.1 coordinate 13,160,360, forward strand.
AGTTGTAGAATTTTTAATTTTCTACAACTTTTATTATATAAAGTTTTGCGCTAAAATGCATATTAAAGCTGTAATCTTAAAAAAACAACGTTTTCACGTGAAAACAGCCTCACCCAGAATTTCAGCAAACATGACGCCTACCCTATCTTGTAGAGAATAAAAAATTGAGTAAACCAGGCGATTTTAAAAAAAATCGTAGGACCAGTTTTTGAGAAAATCGCAAAAAAGTGAAAAATTACACGAATAAACTACCACTTCCGGTTGACCGATTTTGATGAAAATGTTCGTGTCACGTCCGGTAGTGGTACGTAACTTAAGTTTCAAGTTCGTACGATGTTCCGTTCTTGAGATATTCTGTTCACACACACACACACACACACACACACACACACACACACACACACACACACACACACACACGCACGCACGCACATACACACACACACACATACACACACACACACACATATATACACACACACACACACACACAGACACACACACAGACCAATCGCTTTTTGGGTTCAGGGGGTCTGAAAACGTATAGATCCGGTGAAAACTCGATTTCGAAAAATCGACATGAAAACAATACTTTTCTTTCCTATATATTCATATAGGCAAGAGAAAGTAAAAAGTTATGATTTTTTTCTGACGGGGACAACTTTTTTTATAAAATTTCACATGTACAGTGCTGAATGAGAATCAACAGTACCACTATAAGACACAGTAAAAAAATTCATTCATTTATGTTTAGTGGTTTCTGACAAAATGGGTCTTTTGTAAGAAATTAAATGTTTACAAATTTAACAAAATAATATTCAGACATAATAAACACAAAATAACACCCGAAAAAATTAATTTTTCTTTTTTCAACCACTGTACAAAATCAATATTATAGCATACAGCTGTCAAAACATAACCTACAAATCCGATAGAAAATAAGGAAAAATTGACGTCTTCCTCATTTTCAGACATAAATATGTCTGAAAATTTCACTGTCCAAAATTCCGAATCTCCAGACTTATTGTAAAAAATATATTTAGAATATATCTTGAGATCATGTGCTTATAAATTATATACCAAATTAAACCGAAAATTCCAAATATTAATATTCGATAAAAACAAAAATTTGATTATGGAATCGAATTTTCAGATACCTTCCTATCTTAACAAATAATTTTAGAAAACTTTACAACTTTAAGAGTTTTACTTTAATTTTTTTAAAGCTTAAATTTAATGCTCATACAAAACATGTTAACTGGTAAATAGAGCATATTTTAATCTTTAAAATGCACGTCAAACTTTAATTATGACTTGCATAACAACCGAGTTGGTTGTAATCATCTAAACCCTTACATTGAGCGGCGCGGCAGAGGTAGAGCGCACCCTTAAGATATTTATCGCATAAGACAAGCCGAACATATCGTACGCTACAAATATCTTACGATAGATGTCGCTGTATCACTGTTGTGCGGCAAGTTTTCACCAGCAATGTGTTTTGTATTGAGCAAGCAGACATTTATCGCATTAGATAAATATCGTATAAGATAAATATCGTATCTTACGTATCGTATCGTATAGGTGTGCACTCCGCCTAAGGGTTACACGATTCTCCCACTCCTGCGTCTAGCGCGCCAATCTGACCAGCAACATTTCTGCACAACGTCAACCACTCCCGATTTCACAGTTAATTACTACAAAGTCTCTGAATAGTTAGTCTACTATGAATTTTGTGTTTACTTAAGGGGGGAGTTGTTGTTGTTGTTTAGGTCATCAGCCAAAAGGCTGGTTTGAACCTGTAGAGGTTTTACTAGGTAAAACGAGGAGTGAGGTGGTTTACCGTTGCCTTCCTCACTGAGTGGAAAAGTACGCTTATCAGCATCCCGGGCCCTCTGAAAAACACATATTTTCCACTCTGCAAACGACACCTTCACTTCATTCACCACAGGGTCTGGCTGTATAATGAAATTCATTACTTTCAGAGGAGATAACTCTGATTAGTGTCTTTTGCACCTCTACCTCTTCTGTTCTTAAATGATTCAGTCATTTAATTGGCTGACCATGTAATAAGAAACAGAACTATTTATTTTAGCCCTGCAACGAACAGATTGAGTGTAAATAATTTGACACTCCACCTGTCCGTCATGGGCAAAAGGGGGGAGTATACCATGAAAATGACCAAAAATAAATTTTTTCCCAAAAAAATTTTTTGTTGCTTTTTTATTGTATGGAATGTTCTGAATAAGAGGGTTATTTTACTTTGTAAAATGGATTGATAGAAATGTTAGAAATGAATTATTTTGTTGCAAGTGTCAACTCGATTTTTTTTTTTTGCTTAGAAGCAAAAATATCGTGTTTTTCTATGTAAAATAAATAAGCAGATAAACTATTGCGGTTTTTTAATATTTGAAGCGCATTTCATTCTGTATTTCATTATAACACCACTAGATTGCTCTACTGTATCGTTCTTGCTCTATGATCGCTCTATTTTGAGATACCTGATAAGTGTGTTACAAGAAATATAATATAGTTTAATAGTGTTTTCCCGCAAATAAATTTTTTCATCTCGTGTTGCCCTAGAAACTGTGTAATTTGAGTTCTATTTCAGCTACAGTAATAAATTTGACATCAAAATACTCAGAATTTTCTGCCCTATTGACTGTAGTATGCTTTTAACCCTAAGTGAGGTAAAAATCTTTTTTAAACATATTTTGCGCTAATAACATCTTTTAGGCTTCTAAATGAAAAAAAATATTCTTCTTCTTCATTCATATATCTCAAAAATCATACTCTAGACAATAAATTTGCATGTCCTTAGCACATACCCGAAATTTCAAGTAAATCGGCTGAATAGAATTTAAAAAATCCATTTTCCAAAAAACCATTGTAATTGAAAACCCAGCCCGTTCTTTAGGCCTAGCACTTTGAAGCCTAAGCCCGAGTATACCTCGGGCCGCCACATTAAATTCTGTAGTAAGAGTCAGACGAGGTTATACCGGGCTTCGGTCCCACAGATTCATTCTATATTTTTATTTATAGTTCAGCCGCTCTAAGTTTGCTCCTACTGTCAACAAACCAAAACCAGCTACTACAGGGTGCACGGCAGGGTCCGTGACTTTATGGATGTCGTATTCATATTAAGATAACTATTTTTTAAATTATAAGTACTTAAAGTACTAAATAAAAACATCAGTCGTGATATGATGTAGGCCTAACAATTCATTTATAAAAATACTTTTAGAAGTATTTTGTATTTAAATACTTTTGAAAATATTTTGTTGTTACTTTTTAATCAGCGTGTACACATTTTTATATAATGCGCATGCTCAGTGACGTCATTATTTGTTTACATTAGGAGCAAACTTTTGTAGTTTAATTTTCTATGCTTGCAGCGCAATCTACCGAATATTTTGTCAACTATGTAGAAAAACATTGAGCCGTGTTTGAGGTTATGTTTTTGTTGATGTACATGTTAGTTATAAATATATAATTTACATTAGATTTGTTTTTTATTGCGTAATTTTAATAATTGTTGTTTTTACACGAGTGTTATTGTTGACAATTATTGAAGAGAGTGAATTACACGAGTGTTATTGTTGACAATTATTGAAGAGAGTGAATATTTATTCCAGGCGGTGATCATACATAAAGTATAACTGAGGTCATTGGTCACCACGACTGACTGAAGAGGCGTACCTGAGGGATAGAGCTTTGTTTACGAGGTATTCGTGAATAAGAATAGGTGAGGTAAGCTTTACTCCGGTGTGGGCGCAGGCCTGACCTCTGCGTAGCGGCTCGGCACGTGCCGGGCGGTCTCTGTACGGGGTCGCGTGGCTCTGTGAGCCTTCCATAATGTGTCCGAACGGGCCAGTCACGCCCGTTAGCGATAAACGAGGTAAGTACAGATATGATGAAGGCCATGTAGGTCCATATGTAGTGTTTCTTGAAAGAGTAGACACTGAACCAGTTAATGATAAACACCCGAACCAATTCGCACGCAGTTTTTTGAAACAATTCGGAGCTTTCCTAAAGATCGGTTTCGGTTTGAGGAAAGCGGGTTTCAATAGATACAAAATTATCTTTAATAATTTTGTTATTGCCAATTCGCTGATTGACAAATTCAATGATGTAGAGTTTTTTAGGGGGGATGAAAAATGGATCGCGTATATCCCAAATTTTAAAATTTTCAAAGACTACGTGGTATACGGTATTTTTGATAGAGAGGTTACCCCGGAAGAGGTGATCGAGTGGTTGATGCCTCCTCCTGGAGAGCAAGATCCGTTCCCGGAAATAGTGAAGGCAGAGAGAATTAAAAGATTTGTCAAAAGAGAGGTGAGCGATAAGGGTCAGAGTGTTCCTATCCTGGAGGACTCAGACCTGTTCAAAATTCGCTGCAAAACCACCCTAGTCCCGTCGAAAGCAGTTTTCTGGAGGGGGATTGTCGAGGTTAACCCTTTCGTGGATCGCCCGCGTAAGTGCAACCATAGTCATAGGTTTGGCCATATTGCAAAATTTTGCAAAGACCAACGGAAACCCTCAATTTGCGGTAAATGCTCTATGCCTGGACACAATGCGACGTCGTGTCAGGATCAGGACAAGAAGTGTATAAACTGTGAACGAAATGGTCTGCAGGACTCAGGACACTATATGTCGGACAGGAATTGCCCAATACTAATCCTGAACCTGAAAATCAAAGAAGTGATGGCTTATCACAACGTCGATATCAAAGTTGCCAAAGAGATGCTAGAGAGTAATCAGGGGCGTAATCCGCCAGTGCAGAAGAAGTCGTATGCAGAAACGATAAAAAACAAAAAAAACGACCTGGCTGTCTTGGTGAAAGCAGCTAAAGATAAAGATGACGAGGTTAAAAAAAAGAAAAGGGAAGCACAAGAAGCTAGGAAAAAAGAAAATGAAAGGACAATAAAAGAAGGTAAAGAGCAAAAGCAGTTATCAAAAGCAAACACTGAAAGAGTAGAAGAGGAAGCTCCAAAACAAGCTATTCCTCTTATATCAGAAGAGAGAAGGGTTGAGCTGAAAAACAAGTTGCAAGAGAAAATGGAAGAAAAAAGTAGAATGAGAAGGAAAGGTATACAGATTACTGAAAACACTCAGGAGGAGGCGATGGAGATCCAGAGTGAAAAGGAAAAGAATAAGAGGAAGAAGGAAAATGGGGATTTGTCTGAAGGAGAAAACAACGAAAAGAAATTAAAAAAATACTGTGGGAATAAGACCTCAGTGGTGTCTCAAGAGTCTGAGGAAGAGTCACAGGATGAAGATATTAATCCTGAGACTCAGATAACAGGAGTAGGTGTTCCTATTCACGATAATGATTCTTGGTAATTCTCACAGGCGATAACATAGCGAGACAGGTTGTTTGAACATTCTTCAATGGAATTGTCGTGCAATTGCAAATAAAAAAACTAGTCTCGAAGCAATGGTTAATTCCGAAAGAATTGTTATTTTTTGTTTAGGAGAAACTTTTCTGAAAAATAATCACAAGTTCTCGCTGTCAGGGTTCAGGACTGTCTCTTGCGAACGCGGGGATGGCCGGAACGGTGGTGGAATTGCTCTTCTTATCAAGTCAGACTTGAAATTTGAATCGCTTAATGATAAATTCTCTAACCTTATTGATCTATGCCTTAATAACCACGTCGAAAGTCAAATTGTTAAAATCTATACAAACAATAATAATTTCATTCATATTATTAACACTTATAGTCCACCGAGAGCATCGAATGCCACGGGGTTCACTGATAATGATTTTTGGAATAACTTCTGTGACGGCATAAACACGTTGGAAAATGCAGTTTTAGTTGGCGATTTCAATGCAATTAGTAGTACTTGGTCAGACAATCATAATGACAATAATGAGGGTAAAAAATTAGATAGAGCTATTTCCGCCTCGAAATTCGTAATTGTAAATGATGCTTCTCCGACGTGGTCTTCAGCGGATGAATCAAGTAGATCCACTCTGGATTTAACTTTCCTGGATCCTCTTTTGATTCCGGTATGCATGTGGAAAGTCTTGAACTATAAATATGATAGCGATCACTTTCCAATAAAAATAACACTCTTTAACCAACTACCGAAAACTATACCATGTAGACCAAAATTATGCAATAATCGCGTAAATTGGAAAACGTTTCAAGACAAGATAATGGAGAAATCCGAGAATACAGAAATTAATGACAACAACAGTTATAGTTTGTTGACAGATAACATCACGAACGCGTTATTGGAGTCGGGAGGTAAACTTGTCAGAGAGCACAAAGTCGGGAGAACAACAAGGCCAACTTGGTGGAACAAAGAGTGCGAGGAAATCACAGATCAAATTAAAAACTATTACCACAACTTTAGAGATAACATGACTATTGAAAATTTTAATAAATATGATAATAAGAGAAAATATAATAATAAGAAATTAAATAAAATCTGGGAAAAAAATTTTCACGAATTCAGTGGGTCGTTAAATATTAACTCTAACCCTGCATTAGTATGGCAAAAAATGAATAATGTGAAGGCGAGTAAAATGCGAAATGATATCCCGATGATGTCTAACAAAATAGAAGAAAATACTTTTAATAAGGCGTTTGATAAGATTGCTTCAATTAACCCGGAATTCACAGACCTTTTGCACTTGATAAGTGAGAATCAACCAAAATCAACCAAAAATAGTGAAATATTTGATAAGCAAATAACAATGGAAGAATATAAATCAGCATTAAATTCATTTAGAGGAAATTCAGCGCCAGGACCAGACTTGATTAGTTTCAAAGTCTTGAGGAAACTACCGATGCAGATACACGAGAAAATATTAAAATTTTATAATATTGTAATTGAATCTGGCAGAATTCCCGATTCATGGTTAGAATATTTTGTAATATTTATCCCGAAACAAGATAAAAATGATGTTCATCCTATTTCTCTAGCGAATTGCATTTTCAAAAATTTTGATAAAATAAATAAAAGGAAAATTTCATACTGGTCGGAAACCAATGAGATAGTGCCGGAAGAACAAGCGGGATTCCGGATGTTTAGAAGCTGCCTTGATACGGTAGCCACAATAGTTACTGATATACAGAATGCTTTCGTGAATAGAGAAATGACAGCGTGTGTATTTCTCGATATCCAAGGAGCATATGACAATGTAAATCCGTATCTTTTGAGTAGGGAACTTTGGAGACATGGACTACCCTATAAAATAAATAGAGTTATCTATAATGCAACAAAAAAGAGAAAAGTCAGTGCATATAATGAAGGTAAATACTTAGGTTCTAGATTTACAATTAAAGGAGTAGCGCAAGGCTTGGTGAGTAGTCCTGATCTATTTAATCTGTATCTAGCATACCTCAAAAAGTGTATTCCCGAAGGAGTTAAATTCCTGCAATATGCTGATGATATTGTGTTGTATGTAGAAGGAAAGAATTTAGACGGAATATGTGACTTGTTAAATAATGCTCTTCAGGAGGTAGCCGGACTGCTGGACAGGCTGTGTTTGAGGATATCGGTACCAAAGACAAGGGTAATGGTTTTTTCTACAAGGGATAAAAGTCTTTCCTACGAAGCGTTAAATAACAAAATTAAAATATATGGAGAACAAATTCAATTCGTTGAATCAATTAGATACTTAGGGTTTATGCTAAAATATAATTTGTCATGGGATATACATATCAAAAAAATTTGTAGTATTGCCAATAAATTAACGGGCGTGATTAAAGCCGTGGCTGGTATTAAATGGGGGGGGTCACCCACAAACTTTGCTAAACATTTATAAAGGACTTATCAGGTCCAGGTTGGATTGGGGTTCGCAATTATTCAATTGTACAAACAAAAAGAATTTAAAAATGTTAGACGTGGTACAATACGCGGCGCTCCGTACCGCAATGGGCTTAATGAAAACCACACCAATAATCGTTCTCCTTGACATGGCTCGTGAACCGCCTCTGTCAGCACGGAGAAAGTACCTAACAAATAAATACGTTGCAAAAATTTTTTCCTTTAAAAGTAACTCTCTTAAATCCGCGATATCAAGATTGTGTGATAACATGAATTATTATTCGAGACGTAGTATAAAATCGAATTTAGTGGAAGCGAGAATAAACTTGAGTGATATTATAGATGAGATAATTGTAATGGACAAACCAGGAATATTACACTACAAATATTTTGACAGATTCATTGATTTGAAAAGGAATATTAACTGTGTTGCTGGCCATGAAATAACGAAGGCTGTAACTGAAATGATAACGAAAAAGAAGAAGAAACATGTAATTAATAATGGTTTTGATAAATATATTAGGGAGAATAATCCTAATCACACGTTAATTTACACAGATGGCTCCAAAGATCCCGAGTCAGGCAAGGTCGGTTTTGCCACATGGTGCCCGACACTGAAAATTGCCCTGAAATTGAGAATTCACGATATGTATTCGATTTATCAAGCAGAAGCGTTCGCAATAAGTAGAGCTATTAACTTAATTTTAGAGAGAGATATTAGAAAATCTGTGATAGTTACTGACTCGAAAAGCGTGCTGTCAGCGCTGGCCAGCGAAGACGATCGGTGCAAGCAAGACAATTGCATTTACAATATTAAGCTATTGTTCTCGATGGCTGTGGAAAAAGATCTCGAGATAAAATTCCTATGGGTTCTGAGCCACTGCGGGATACAGGGAAATGAAACGGTTGATAAGTTGGCCGGGGAAGCCAAAGACCTAGAAGTAATTAGCATTAAAAAATATCATTATTATCATACAACGGGTAAACTAAAGGATAACTTAATTAAGGATTCAATAGACTATATAAAACAACGAAGTAATATAAAAGGAATTATTTATTTTAAACACAAGAAAAAGTACTTTAACAAACCTTGGTTTGCCTCGAAGAACCAAAAAAGAGATATGATTTGTTTAATATCTAGGATAAGATCGAATCATACGTGTTGTTCATCTCATTTACATAATAAAGATATAAAAAAAGACAGCAGCTGCGAATGTGGTTGTCCTGTCCAGGACCTGAATCACATGTTCTTTGATTGTGGGTTGTATTCTGACCGGTCAGATAAACTCTGGATGGATATTTATTCAATCTTTCCGGAATGTACAAGAGACATCGTTTCTTTGGCCTTTCCGGGCAGGTGGAAGGTTTACAGACTACTTTACGATTTTGTTGCTGATAATAAACTAACAGTGTGACCCTCGCGGAGATCGCCTGGGGTGCCTCCCTGGGTGGGGGGATTTGGTTGTGAACTGTTTTAACAGCTAGTGGATCTATAGAAGGTTGGATATCAATCTTTGTTAGATCACTGGTAGGAGACAAGCTTAGCCTACGCCTACGCGTCACTCTGGTGCGGCCCTCTCTCTCTCTGGACGGGAGAGCGATTGCGTTAGTAAAATTTCGAGAGCACAATTGTGGAGCATAATGTTCAACATTTAACAGTCAAGTGGGAGTGCATCTTAGTAATTGGAATGTGGAGAGTCTGAAAAATCTTTCCGCAGCCATATCGAAAAAAAAAAATAATTTTTCGTAATTTTTTTGTAGTTATACGAGGTTTGTAGTTATTCTGTATCTGATATTTGTAAATAATATAATTATTTCTACTTTGTAATGACTTTTTTCCTTTCGTATATTGTCGGTAATCGTTTTCTCTCGGTAAATTGTTTGGTTGTATACGTTGTATTGTTTTGTCTTCTAGATCGCTTTGTTTGTGCGGTTATTTGACAGTAATATTTATAATTTCTTTTTCAATTTATGTTTTTCGTGTGTTGCTGTAAAGTTTGCTCAGAAAAGAGCAAAACTGCAACTGAAAGGCTGAATTGAAAGAAACTACCTGGTACTGCCCTGACTAATGTTGCATTGTGCTTACCGGTGTGTTTCCGAGTGTTTTATACAAACGCTAATTACGTGTAAAATATTTTAAATTTTAGTACTCAAACATGTTTAGTGTGTAGTTCATTTCATTGCCTTTCGTAGAATTTACATAAACTGTTTTTTAATGTTTAGGATTGTAAAACTCTAAAATTAGGTAGTGTGTAGCACGTAACAATTTCGTTTTTCATAATTTTTTGGTGTATATTTAAATAACTCTCATAAATTTAGTAAGTATAATAATTACAATGTAAATTAATAGCAATAAACTTTTTGATTTTTTAATCAATTTGATTCCAAAATCATTGAGATATGATGTAAATTAAATCTTTTACAATTTTTTGAAGTTTACTCTAAAACCCCCAGGACACCGTGACATACTATGTTCTTATAGCTCAGGCTTCAAAGTGTTAGGGGTAGTTTTTTACTTTCTCTTGCCTATATGAATATATAGGAAGGAAAGTATTGTTTTCATGTCGATTTTTCGAAATCGAGTTTTCACCGGATCTATACGTTTTCAAACCCCCTGAACCCAAAAAACATGTTTTTAGCGATTGGTCTGTGTGTGTGTGCGTGCGTGCGTGTGTATACAAAATATCACAAGAACGGAACATCGTACGAACTTGAAACTTGAAACTTAAGTTACATACCACTACCGGACCCGACACGAACATTTTCATCAAAATCGGTCAACCGGAAGTAGTAGTTTATTCGTATAATTTTTCACTTTTTTGCGATTTTCTCAAAAACTGGTCCTACGATTTTTTTAAGAATCGCCTCATTTACTCACTTTTTTATTCTTTAAAAGATAGGGTAGGCGCCATGTTTGTTTGCTGAAATTCTTGGTGAGGGTTGTTTTTACGTAAAACAAGTGTTTTTTTAAAGATTACGGCTTTAATATTAATTTTAGAGCAAAAATGTGTACAATAAAAGTTGTAGAGAATTTAAAATTCTACAACTTTTATTTCAAGCATTTTTTTGTATAACGCTTAGTTTAGCGGTAATTAGCAATTTTCTGAGTTTTCCTCACGAAAACGTGTGAAAAATCGATTTTTTTAAGATTTCGGCTTTAGTACGCATTTTACGACAAAAGTGTATATAATAAAATTTATAGGAAATTAAAAGATCTACAACTTTTATTTAAAGAATTTTTCTCTACAGAGCCTAGTTTAGCGTGAAAGAGTGATTTTCCGTATTTTTAAGTCGAACTGAGTTCGATTTTCATTTTGCGTCTTTCACTCATGATTAAAATAAGGTTATGTTTAGTGAGGTTAGTTTTTAGTTTATATCTAATGTTGTATTCTAATGTTAGGTTTATTGTTAATTATTTGCATTGACAAGAGAAAGTTGTGTGAGTTTCACACCAGATTTTTACTTTCTCTTGCCTATATGAATATATAGGAAGGAAAGTGTTGTTTTCATGCCGATTTTTCGAAATCGAGTTTTCACCGGATCTATACGTTTTCAGACCCCCTGAACCCAAAAAACATGTTTTTAGCGATTGGTCTGTGTGTGTGTCTGTGTGTGTGTGTGTGTGTGTGTGTGTGTGTGTGTGTGCGCGCGTGTGTATCTGTGTGTGTGTGTGTGTATGTGTGTGTGTGTATGTGTGTGCGCGTGTGTGTGTGTGTGTGTGTGTTTGTGTGTGTGTGTGTGTGTGTGTGTGTGTGTGTGTGTGTGTGTGTGTGTGTGTGTGTGTGTGTGTGTGTGTGAGTGTGTGTGTGTGTGTGTGTGTGTGTGTGTGTGTGTGTGTGTGTGTGTGTGTGTGTGTGTGTGTGTGTGTGTGTGTGTGTGTGTGTGTGTGTGTGTGTGTGTGTGTGTGTGTGTGTGTGTGTGTGTGTGTGTGTGTGTGTGTGTGTGTGTGTGCGCGAACAGAATATCTCAAGAACGGAACATCGTACGGACTTGAAACTTAAGTTACATACCACTACCGGACCCGACACGAACATTTTCATCAAAATCGGTCACCGGAAGTAGTAGTTTGTTGGTGTAATTTTTCACTTTTTTGCGATTTTCTCAAAACTTGTCCTACGATTTTTTTAAAAATCGCCTCATTTACTAAACTTTATATTCTCTACAAGATAGGGTAGGCGCCATGTTTGCTGAAATTCTTGGTGAGGCTGTTTTCACGTAAAAACGTTGTTTTTTAAGATTACAGCTTTAATATGCATTTTAACGCAAAAATGTATATAATAAAAGTTGTAGAGAATTTAAAATTCTACAACTTTTATTTCAAGCATTTTTTTGTATAACGCTTAGTTTAGCGGTAATTAGCAATTTTCTGATTTTTCCTCACGAAAACGTGTGAAAAATAGATTTTTTTAAGATTTCGGCTTTAGTACGCATTTTACGACAAAAGTGTATATAATAAAATTTATAGGAAATTAAAATATCTACAACTTTTATTTAAAGAGTTTTTCTCTACAGAGCCTAGTTTAGCGTGAAAGAGTGATTATCCGTATTTTTAAGCTAAACTGAGGTTGATTTTCATTTTGCGTCTTTCACTCATGATTAAAATAAGGTTATGTTTAGTGAGGTTAGTTTTTAGTTTATATCTAATGTTGTATTACTAATGTTAGGTTTATTGTTAATTATTTGCATTGACAAGAGAAAGTTGTGTGAGTGTTTCACACCAGATTTTTATTTTTATGGTAGGGGCCTATACTCCCCCCTTATTAATATCGGACGGAGGATGATGTTGCAGAGTTCCTTCAGGAAAGGGAGTTATTACATAATCCCAGAAGATGTGACAACTAAAAAGTCTGTGTGAAACACTCAGACTTTCTCTTCACGATGTAAATAATTCAAAAATATAACGTAATAGTAATGTAATAATAATTTAATGTAAATTATAATGTAAGTTAAATAATTAGAATAAGTTAGAGTAACTTTTTTTTTTAAATAATAAAATAATACAAACTTCAAAATTAAACAATCTTAATACAAAATAAAAGAACAGAACGTGTAACATAGTATTTTTACTTTCACTTGCCTATATGAATATATAGGAAGGAAAGTATTGTTTTCATGTCGATTTTTCGAAATCGAGTTTTCACCGGATCTACACGTTTTCAGACCTCCTGAACCCAAAAAACATGTTTTTAGCCATTGGTCTGTGTGTGTGAACAGAATATCTCAAGAACGGAACATCGTACGAACTTCAAACTTAAGTTACTTACCACTACCGGACCCGACACGAACATTTTCATCAAAATCGGTCAACTGGAAGTAGTAGTTAATTCGTGTAATTTTTCAATTTTTTACGATTTTCTCAAAAACCGGTTCTACGATTTTTATTGAAATCGCCTGATTTATTAATTTTTTCATGCTCTACAAGATAGGATAAGCGCCATGTTTGCTGAAAATCTCGGTGAGGCTGTTTTCACGTAACGAAATTGTTTTTTTAAGATTACGGCTTTATTATGCATTTTACCGCAAAAATGTATATAATAAAAGTTGTAGAGAATTTAAAATTCTACAACTTTTATTTCAAACATTTATTTTTATAACGCTTAGTTTTGCGGTAATTAGCAATTTTCTGTTTTTTTCTCACGAAAACGTGTGAAAAATCGATTTTTTTAAGATTTCGGCCTTACTATGCATTTAACGACATTGTACCTATATTAAATAGTATGGCCGTTTTTTGTCTTCTTTTTTGTAACATTTTATATTTTTGTAATTGTCCAAACACACTTATTATTTTTATTATTGTCTGAAGCACAGGGTAACATTGCTTATTTATGAGAATAGCCTACTACCTAAAATTTAGGTAGTAAATAGGTAGTAAATTTAGGTAGTAAATAGGTAGTAAATTTAGGTAGTAAATAGGTAGTAAATAGGTAGTAAATTTAGGTAGTAAATAGGTAGTAAATTTAGGTAGTAAATAGGTAGTAAATTTAGGTAGTAATTTAGGTAGTTTAGGTATTTAGGTCCTAAATAAATTAAGTACCCAGTTAATTAAGAAGAGATTCATGGTTTTACAACGCTTTTTGATTTCCTCTTTGTAAATACATATATTTCCTTCATGTCTACAGATTAGTTTAATTATGCACAAATAATTGAAATGGAAAGGTTTGTGGTTTTAACACTATTATTCCAAGCCTCATATTCATTTTTACATGAAATGTGCTATTCGTTGAATGTTAAATAAGTTTGTAATCTTATACTGTACAGTTTATGATAATAAGATAAAAAGTTTGTTCCCACTCTGCCAAATGTGGCAACACTGCCTTACTGTCTAACTACATCCAGGCTCACAATTTTTTGGTTAATAGTATAGTGAAATAGTTTGGCGACTGAAAAGGACTAAGCTTGTAGATTTAGAGTGTTAAGAGAAAGATTACTAAAATTCTCTGTTTAAACTGTAAATAAGATTAAATAAATTACATTTAAATCATGTGCATAATGTAAGTTACATTACTAAAACTACTGGTTAGTTGTAAATAATATTGAGTCATAGGATTAAGTTAGATTTAAGTAATTATATGTTTATAGCACACTGTGTAGGCCTGAGTGACATTAAAAAATAAGTACTATAGCCTATATAAGTCAAGTAGTACTTAAATCAAGTTTTAAGTTTCAACTTAGTATGGTGTTCCGGTCTTGAGATATTTTGTTCACACACACACACACACACACACACACACACACACACACACACACAGACCATTCTCTAAAAACCTTTTTTTTGGGTTCTGGGGTCTGAAAACGTGTAGATCCGATGAAAAATCGATTTCAAAAAGTGACATGAAAGCAATACTTTTCTTCCTATATATTCATAAAGGCAAGCGAAAGTGAGATAACTAATAATTTGAGTGTTCCCAAAACCTAAATGCCCCTTAAATCTTAATTCAATGTTTCGTGTACATATCTGAATTGCATAAATCATAAATCATTTATCTAAATTACAAATTTAACTGACTCGGATAAACAGGTTGTAATGTATTAACAAAATTAATTTAGAAAGTTTACTGGTTTTTAAAAATTCTTAAACATCTACTTAAATAACTAATAAATTAATTTTTTAATAATTAATTAATTATTAAACACACTACGGAGCAGTTTCAAAAATTGTCGTAGCATATTACCTAATGACAAGTTTTTGTTTCTCCACGATCCGTGTGTACAGACACCGGGACCTCCCCACCATTCGTCAAAATCACGATGCGATTTTAACGGGAAATTATCATCGTGTAATAACGCGCAAAGTCTACAGAAAAAGTTAGTGTTGATAAATTCACCCATACCTTTCCACTTGAAATATGAATTGTATAAGTCGTTATCAGCGTCCAATTTTAAGAGATAAGCGGCTAATTCTTTAGGAGATTCAAAATCATCTACATGGATGTACGAGTGTCTTGGTGCAAGGTTGTAATAGTCCTCGGGTGGTGCCCCCATCACGATTGGAATCACATTGTTGCTGAAATTAATAAATGTCATTATTATAAATTATATTATTATGTTATTATATTATATAAAATATTTTATATACAGTCCAGCCTCTCTTAGTTTGCTCCTAATGTAAACAAATAATGACGTCACTGAGCATGCGCATTATATCAAAATATCTACACGCTGATTAAAAAGTAACAACACAATACTTTCAAAAGTATTTAAATACAAAATACTTTTAAAAGTATTTTTCTAAATGAAATTGTTAAGCCTACATCATATCATGACTGATGTTTTTAGTACTTTAAGTACTTTTAATTTAAAAAATAGTTAACTTAATAGGAATACGACATCCCTAAAGTCGCAGACTCTAGCGTGCACCCTGTAGTAGGTGGCTTTTGTTTGTTGACAGTAGGAGCAAACTAAGAACGGCTGAACTATATATATTTTATATACCGGGTGTCCATTAAGTCTGGAAACGGCTGAATTACAGTAAAGTGAGCGTGACTAGGTGACCAGAATGACTTTAATTGCTTGTTGCACCAAAAAAACTATTCTGGGTGTTATTTGAAATTTTTGTCTGCCATCTTGGATCCGCCATATTGGAGTTAACTTTCTTAATTGAAATAGGATGATGGTCATATGATACATGATTTCGATCTAAAATTTTAAAATAAATTCAATGCCGAAAACCGGAAATCGATATCTTTTTTCGTTTTTGAGATATTACCATTCAACTATCCAGATCGGGATAGAACGGCCATTCCTCCCTCCTCCGTCTTTGAGCCTACATAGACAATTTTAATAGCAAGTGAACGACTACACATAAGATTATTGAAAATAACAACTTTTTTAATATCTTCACTCGTTAATAATTAGGAAATTATTGTCATTAAGAAATACGGAAAAACAATTTAACCGCTGATTTATTGCATTATTAAACTACAGTATTTAATTTGTTACCAGGAGTTACTTAAGAGAGGAGCAAATGAATGACCTCCGAGATCACCTGATTTGAGTCCATTAGACTACTTTTTTGGGGGATACTTAAAAAACAAAGTTTACAGAACGAAACCTAACAGTCTGCATGAACTCAAACAAAGAATTCTAAATGAATCTGCTGGAATCCCAAGGGAATTCATTCGTAATGCTGTAACTAGTTTTTACGCACGTACATCATAAATTGTCAATAAGTAGGAGGAGGCCACTTTCAACAACTACTCTTGAGTCAAGAAACATTTGGTAATTTTATTTTCAATTATGTAACTCACTTTCACAATTAGTTCCTTTTAAACACTATCATTTACAAAAATAACAAACAATAAGTATTAACTGGTAACAAATTAAATACTGTAGTTTAATAATGCAATAAATCAGCGGTTAAATTGTTTTTCCGTATTTCTTAATGACAATAATTTCCTATTTATTAACGAGTGGAGATATTAAAAAAGTTATTATTTTCAATAATCTTATATGTAGTCGTTCACTTGCTACCAAAATTGTCTATGTAGGCTCAAAGACGGAGGAGGGAGAAATGGCCGTTCTGCCCCGATCTGGATAGTTGAATGGTAATATCTCAAAAACGAAAAAAGATATCGATTTCCGGTTTTCGGCATTGAATTTATTTTGAAATTTTAGATTGAAATCATGTATCATATGACCATCATCCTATTTCAATTAAGAAAGTTAAATCCAATATGGCGGACAAAAATTTCAAATAACACCCAGAATAGTTTTTTTTGGTGCAACAAGCAATTAAAGTCATTCTGGTCACCTAGTCACGCTCACTTTTCTGTAATTCAGCCATTTCCAAACTTAATGGACACCCGGTATAAAGATATTATTATTATATTATTATGTCATGTCTATTATAAGTTCAAAGTACAGGCGAAAACTAACGGGTGGCGCACATAAAAGTAGCCCCGTAAATAAAGTGCAGCACAATTGAAATGAAATCTGTTTGTTTACAAATACCAATTATTTTTTTAAATTATTTTATTCAATAGTCTAATATTGTTACGTTATTACACGATATGTTGAAAGTGATCACCGTTAGCTTGTACACATATGTAAGCCTCGCCGGAGTGGAATGAGGTGGAAGCGGATGGGTAAAATGAATACGCTCCTCAGTATTTTTAATTAAAAATTTAATTATTTAAAAAGAAAAAAAAATTTGGTCCAGGACCCCCTTTTTCTTACTACTAAGTGGCGTCCCAATATTACGCTTCACAGGATCTTTTAATTACAGATTTAATTATTTAAAATAAAAAAAAATAATAAAATTGGTCTAGGACCTCCCTTAAATGACTACCTAATGTAACTTTTACACCTCATCTAAACTTAACCTATTACCACTTACAGACTATATGTCGATCGTGCATATTCCGGAAAGGGCTGCCGGCACAGATACTTCAAACCTCAGAGGGAGGTCAGCCTAAATTAGTGCCTTGGGCGCTTTTACCGCCATTTCCGGAAGACCACTGCAGGATCGACCTCTTAAATACTAAGTACATAATCGCTAAGTACGGGGCGAGTCAGAATTCCAGGAAATCCCACTATACATCTATATAATATAACCACACTCACCCATCTGGCAAGCCACGACGACGAACATCGCCAACCCGAAATGAGCGATCACCCTCATTCCACCAAATGAGCACCGGACAAAAAAATATTCTCACAATCCACTCAATAAAATAGAACTAAACTCATGAATTCACTGATTCAGTCCCACACGGCCGCGGCATACATGTATTACACATTACACATTACACATAAAAAATTATATTTTATTTAAAATTTTAATTACTGCATTGCATTAACTTTTATCGAGTACCGTTTCGTGTGTGAGTACAATACTGACTGACTGCGTCTCGCCGTCCAGCTGAGCCGATCGGCGGGGAGGCGCGCTCCTCCTCCTCCTCACCCCTCGCCGCACGGCTCAGCGGATGCAACCCGAGACGAAGTTACACTTTCCTGGAATTCTGACCGCTGTGTATATTTTACATAGACAATGTATTAATTCTAATATTAATAGAGAAAAAAGAAATATTTCTCGTTCTTTCTAATATTCCCTCTCAATCTCACTATATTACACATAAGATAGCGCGGCGTAGCATATTATTCTGAAACACAGACTGGAGTTCAGGAGCTGTAATGGTGCGTATGACGTTCGTGATCGAGATCTTTAGGTTTTCAATGGATTTTGGATTGCTGGCGTATACTTTATTTTTTAAATTTCCCCATAAGTTGTAATCACAAAGAGACAAATCCGGTGATCGCGGTGGCCATAAGCTTAAAGAGATAGTCCTCTCATCGGTAAAAACACTACGCACACGAGCCAGTGATCTGCGAGATGTGTGACAAAGTCACCCCGTCTTGTTGGAAAAAAGAATATGTAATTACGTGTGGTGCTAATTGATTAATAAATTGATCAAAAATCTGGTTAAAGATGCAGGTTGTACACGGGAAGGGGAAAATGAGGGGAATTTTCCTTAACTCGGCATAACATTGTACAATCTCGGCTAAGTTATGGGGCTACTTTTATGTGCGCCACCCGTTAGAAAACATAATTACAGTAGAATTTCAGTAGTCCGGCCTGTTCGGGACCGAGAGGCTGCTGGATTACTAAAAATGCCGGATTACTGGATGTGTTGGAATTTTGGAACTATAAATTATAAATTTAAACAAAAAAGTCTGGTGTGAAACACTCACACAACTTTCTCTTGCCAATGCAAAAATTTACAATAAACCTAAAATTATTAATAAAACATTAGAAATAAACAAAAAACTAATTTTAATAACATAACCTAAAATTTTAAAAATGAGTGAAAGACGCAAAATGAAAATCAACCTCAGTTTAGCTTAAAAATACGGAAAATCACTCTTTCACGCTAAACTAGGCTCTTTAGAGAAAAATGCTTAAAATAAAAGTTGTAGATCTTTTAATTTTCTATAAATTTAATTATATACACTTTTGTCGTAAAGTGACAAACATAATTACTAAGGCCGAAATCTGAAAAAAAATTGATTTTTCACACGTCGTAAGAAAAAAAAAAAAAATTGCTAATTACCGCTAAACTAAGCGTTATACAAAAAAATGTTTGAAATAAAAGTTGTAGGTTTTTTAATTCTCTACAACTTTTATTATATACATTTTTGCGCTAAAATTTATATTAAAGCCGCAATCTTAAAAAAACAATTTCTTTACGTGAAAACAGCCTCACCGAGAATTTCAGCAAACATGACGCCTACCTTATCTTGTAGAGCATAAGAAAATGAGTAAACCAGGCGATTTAAAAAAAAATCGTAGTACCAGTTTTTGACAAAATTGCAAAAAAGTGAAAAATTACACGAATAAACTACTACTTCCGGTTGACCGATTTTGATGAAAATGTCGTGTCAGGTCCGGTAGTGGTATGTAACTTAAGTTTCACGTTTGAAGTTCGTACGTTGTTCCGTTCTTGAGATATTCTGTTCACACACACACACACACACACACATACGCACGCACGCACGCACGCACGCACGCACACACACACATACACACAGACCAATCGCTAAAAACATGTTTTTTGGGTTCAGGGGGTCTGAAAACGTATAGATCCGGTGAAAACTCGATTTCGAAAATCGACAAGAAACAATACTTTCCTTCCTATATATTCATATAGGCAAGAGAAAGTAAAAAAGGTGGTGGTTTGCTGAGTACTTCTGTGGTCATTGTACTAAACATAATTATCGGCTATTGACATCGCCTAGTGCGGTGTGGGGGTACTCGTGTTCTGAGAATTACGTTTCGTTGTCAATTCAGCATGAAGTATAGATGATGGCCAAATTCTGGGTTTTGGATAAAAGGCCAAAAATTATTCCATTTAACAATAATTAAGGTCTGCTTATTCATTTCTTTAATCGAATCGTAAACATACATATTTTTATTAAATCCGCCGTAATTAGGTCGAGTTGATTTCCCTGATGCAATTTAAATCTTTTACCAAAATCTGTCCTGGGTGACGTTTCATACTTTTAGGCCTAATATTTTAAGGGCCGGACTACTGCACGGCCGGACTACCGAAATTCTACTGTAATTACACCGAGTGTTCGGGATGTCGCTGTGCACTTGAATATGGAAGTAAAATGATTAAACTTTCTTAAGAAATAATTATTTCAATGATTATAAATATTTAAGTTATTAGTTTGCATCATAGCAGTAGAATCCAAATTAATATTTTGTTTTTTGTATATACCGGGTGATTACAAATGAAATAGACACTTTCGGTAGCCTCTAAAAAATTAAACTGGTGTATTTGAATACAGTAAAAGATATAGGTTTACAGGAAATTTTTTGAAGTGTCACCGGATGGCGACATTAAGTGGCAACCTTATTAATTTGGTGGCCCTGAAAAGGGCCGTTTAAGCGGTGGTCGTCTGTCGTAGTCGTCGTAGCGGTCGGAGGCTGGGCGACACGGCGTGTCGTCGTCCAGCGGAGACGTCATCTTCTTTCCTCGCAGTAGTGCGTCGATGGCTGCTTCGTCGGGTCCGGTGGGCGTAAGGCTGTAAGGCTCGATCGAGGGACCGCTGTGGGCATCGCTCGCGTCAGCGGGCGATGACGGTCCGGTCGACGGCTTACGGTGACGGGACGGCGAGCGGAAGCATCATCTTCTCTCTTGCGGGGTCGTCGATTAGTTCTCGCTGGAGTCCGGCAGCCGTGTGCCGTGGTGGACGTCTTGTCTGCTGTCTGGTTCGAAGTGAAGGTCTCGGTGTCTTGATTGGAATTGAATCTCTGCTCAGTGCAGCGCTCTTTATATAGCTGCCGGGAGCGCTGCGGTAGAGAGCGGCTACTGGTTTGGCCTTGATGACAAAGACCTTTGCGGTGCGCAGCCGAAAGCTTTGTCGCTATGCCGTCAAAGGCCGGAAGAACTATTGAAGCCGGCAACATAGTAAATGATTAATTAGAAGGGGTGGCGGTGACAGAAGTTTATGTTGGTACAACATTTGAAAATGACACCTCCTTATAAATTACAGTTAGTGCAAAGTTTAAATGTCGGTGATAAAGTCTTACGTAAAAAGTTTTGTATGAAGTTGTTAAAAATGACGATGCCTTCTTTCATCACATAATTTTCAGTGATGAGTGTACGTTTCACATTAGTGGAAAAGTTAATAGACATAATGTAAAGAATATGAAGCACAGAAAACTCAAGAGCAAGTTTACAATGTATAAGCGGTTTCCCTCTAGTGAACGTACTTTGTGCTGTATTTCGTGAAAAGGTTTATGGGCCTTGTCTGTAACCGGAGTAATTTATCTGGACATGTTACATGAATGACTAATTCCTCAACTCTAGGAAGATAGTGACAACTTAATTTACAGGATGGAGTTCCGCCTCAATGGCACTGACAGATCAAATATTATCTGGATGAACACCTTTCTGGACAATGCATTGGCCGTATAAGTGAGGACAATATGGTGTACAAGCGTTGGCTACGTCGCAGTCAGTGGCGGATCCAAAGAGGGGCTAGGGGGGGCTATAGCCCCCCCTTGGGTATCCAATTTACACTAGATAAAATGGGTAATTTGTTTTGTTCGGTTGCCGAACATGAGAGGAATCCGCACGTTCAAATTCTTATGGTCAAAGGGTCAGATATGATATGTTAATGCAAAAACATTCTAATGGCTTCAAAATCCTTTTATTTTTAGTCAATATTCTTGAGTCAAACCATAGTTTTTTGCCTCTAAACTCTGGTCAATAAAGAGTTAAAAACGGCCTAAAAATGTGTCATTTTACACTTAAATTTTGACAATTCCCCGGACCCCCCGCCTTGCTGGGGGGTGTTCCATACCCACCAGACCCCCCCGGTGCTTTCACCCACCCAAACGCCTAGCCCCCCCTTTGGCCTATCCTGGATCCGCCACTGGTCGCAGTCCAGATTTAACGCCCTGCGACTAA
This sequence comes from Catonia carolina, assembly GCA_035578175.1. Classification (NCBI taxonomy): domain Eukaryota; kingdom Metazoa; phylum Arthropoda; class Insecta; order Hemiptera; family Achilidae; genus Catonia; species Catonia carolina. Next base: position 13,182,553 of record JAQMRL010000008.1, read on the forward strand.
TTTTTGTGGGGTTATGTAAAAGACAAAGTTTTTGTACCACCCATTTTTACTGATATTGCTTATTTAAAACAACGCATGATAAATGCTCTCGCTATTGTTTGACCACCATATGCTTGCATGCGTATGGGAAGAGTTCGAAAACCATGTTGATATCATCTGTCATGTTACAAACGGTGCACGTATTGAATATTTATGGGTAAAAACTTAATGAATTCTTGTCATAATTATGTAATCATGTAATCATCTTAACTTTTAAAAAAATACATTTCCTATAAGCTATCAAAAGTGTCTATTTCATTTGTAATCACCCGGTATATAAAAAACTTTTTAATATACCTTATACTGCAAACCTTATACCTTTAGAATCACTGCAAACACCAATCGTAGCATACTTTGACGTTCAGTTGTTAAGAAAAACCTGAATAAAAACTTTAAAAAGAACCTACGAGAATGGTTATCCCTGCATAAAGATCCCTGTCATAAGGATAATACGTAATTGATTTAAATACTTACCCTAAACCATTAACGAAGAATTTTTCAGTTATATAATCTTTACAATTGGAATTTTCAAATGCTAAATAAAATTTATATTTTCTAGATAACATTTCAAAGCATTTATCGGCTATTGATCGATAGCAATTGATTGTACCACATTTACCATATATATCCACCTGAAATACATTTAAAACAATCTCCATTATTGTAAATCATACATTTTTACTTTCTCTTGCCTATATGAATATATAGGAAGGAAAGTATTGTTTTCATGTCGATTTTTCGAAATCGAGTTTTCACCGGATCTATACGTTTTCAGACCCCCTGAACCCAAAAAACATGTTTTTAGCGATTGGTCTGTGTGTGTGTCTGTGTGTGTGTGTGTCTGTGTGAACAGAATATCTCAAGAACGGAACATCGTACGAACTTGAAACTTGAAACTTAAGTTACATACCACTACCGGACGCGACACGAACATTTTCATCAAAATCGGTCAACCGGAAGTAGTAGTTTATTCGTATAATTTTTAAGTTTTTTGCGATTTTCTCAAAAACTGGTCCTACGATTTTTTTTAAAATCGCCTATTTTACTCAATTTTTTATTCTCTACAAGATAGGGTAGGCGCCATGTTTGCTGAAATTCTCGGTGAGGCTGTTTTCACGTAAAAACGTTGTTTTTTTAAGATTACGGCTTTAATATAAATTTTAGCGCAAAACCTTATATAATAAAAGTTGTAGAGAATTTAAAAACCTACAACTTCTGTTTCAAACATTTTTTTTTGTATAACGCTTAGTTTAGCGGTAATTTGCGATTTTCTGTTTTTTTTCTCACGAAAACGTGAGAAAAATCGATTTTTTTAACATTTCGGTCTTAGTATGCATTTTACGACAAAAGTGTATATAATTAAATTTATAGAAAATTAAAAGATCTACAACTTTTGTTTAGAGAATTTTTCTCTACAGAGCCTAGTTTAGCGTGAAAGCGTGATTTTTCGTATTTTTAAGCCAAACTGAGTTCGATTGTCATTTTGCGTCATTCACTCATGATTAAAATAAGGTTATGTTTTTGAGGTTAGTTTTTGTTCATTTCTAATGTTTTAATACTAATGTTAGGTTTATTATTAATTATTTTCATTGGCAAGAGAAAGTTGTGTGAGTGTTTCACACCAGATTTTTTAAGATTTCGGCCTTGGTATGCATTTTACGACAAAAGTGTATATAATTTAATTTATAGAAAATTAAAAGATCTACAGCTTTTATTTAAAGCATTTTTCTCTACAGAGCCTAGTTTAGAGAGAAAGAGTGATTTTCCGTATTTCTAAGCCAAACTGAGGTTGATTTTCATTTTGCATCATTCACTCATGATTAAAATTCACTCATGAGGTTAGTTTTTTGTTTATTTCTAATATTTTATTATTAATGTTAGGTTTATTGTTAATTATTTGCATTGGCAAGAGAAAGTTGGGTGAGTGTTCACACCAGATTTTTAATAAAAATATAATTTTACAAGTACGTATACTTGAATCAAATGAATGCCTTTTGCGTATGGAAAGGTTAAGGGGGTAGTCAACTCAAGATGATTATTTTTTAAAAATTTCGAGTGGTTTTTCCATTTACTTGAAGCTTAAAGTTTTCTGAATCGCAACATTTGTTTACTTTGCATGTACGTTGACAAAAAGTTATAAAAACATCTGTTTAAAATAAAGCTCACTAGCAAGGCAAGTGAAATTACTTGTATTCCTTCAACTTCAAGTTTTCCGGAAATGTGGTTTTTCCATGATTGTACATTCTTGGGAATTAAATATTTTCATTTGTATTGAAAATATTTGGATGATGTTTTGTTTTCAAATGTTCATAATTTCTTGCTCTATTATCTGTGGAATGATTATTACAAAAACTTTAATAGGGATTTAGTTAAAAAATCATTTGTGAATACATGAAATAAATGTTTTTGATAATATGGTTTTCTTCAATAAAAGTTTTGTAAGAAAAAATATATACAAGCGCATACAACAGATAATAGACAGCAATTTTCTGTATTTTATAGCATAAGAATCATGTTGATATCTTTCTTGGTTCCTGAGATATTTGATTTCCCGTAAAAGCCCGCTTTTCCAACCTCACCCTTATATTAGGGGCTGTAATTAATTTTTACTTTCTCTTGCCTATATGATTATATAGGAAGGAAAGTATTGTTTTCATGTCCATTTTTCGAAATCGAGTTTTCACCGGATCTATACGTTTTCAGACCCCCTGAACCCAAAAAACATGTTTTTAGCGATTGGTCTCTGTGTGTGTGTGTGTGTGTGTGTGTGTGTGTGTGTGTGTGTGTGTGTGTGTGCGTGCGTGCGTGCGTGCGTGTGTGAACGGAATATCTCAAGAACGGAACATCGTACGAACTTGAAACTTGAAACTTAAGTTACATACCACTACCGGACCCGACACGAACATTTTCATCAAAATCGGTCAACCGGAAGTAGTAGTTTATTCGTATAATTTTTCACTTTTTGCGATTTTCTCAAAAACTGGTCCTACGATTTTTTTTTAAATCGCCTGGTTTACTCAATTTTTTATGCTCTACAAGATAGGGTAGGCGTCATGTTTGCTGAAATTCTGGGTGAGGCTGTTTTCACGTAAAAACATAGTTTTTTTAAGATTACGGCTTTAATATGCAATTTAGAGCAAAAGTTTATATAATAAAAGTTGTAGAAAATTTAAAATTCTACAACTTTTATTTCAAACATTTTTTTTGTTTAACGTTTAGTTTAGCAGTAATTAGCGATTTTCGGTTTTTTTCTCACAAAAACGTGTGAAAAATCTATATTTTTAACATTTCGGCCTTAGTATGCATTTTAAGACAAAAGTGTATATAATAAATTTTACAGGAAATAAAAAGATCTACAACTTTTAATTAGAGCATTTTTCTCTACAGAGCCTAGTTTAGAAAGAAAGAGTGATTTTCCGTATTTCTAAGCCAAACTGAGGTTGATTTTCATTTTGCGTCTTTCACTCATGATTAAAATTAGGTTATGTTTATTGAGGTTAGTTTTTTTACTAATGTTAGGTTTATTGTTAATTATTTGTACTGGCAAGAGAAAGTTTTGTGAGTGTCTCACACCAGATTTTTTTCTGTGATTTACAACTTATCTGCCCATAACAGACAGGTGGAGTGTCAAATTATTTACACTCAATTTGTTCGTTGCAGGGCTAAAATAAATAGTTCTGTTTCTTATCACATGTTCAGCCAATTAAATGACTGAATCATTTAAGAACAGAAGAGGTAGAGGTGTAAAAGACACTAATCAGAGTTATCTCCTCTGAAAGTAATGAATTTCATCGTACAGCCAGACCCTGTGGTGAATGAAGTGAAGGTGTCGTTTACAGAGAGGAAAATATGTCCTTTTCAGAGGGCCCGGCATGCTGATAAGTGTACTTTTCCATTCAGTGAGGAAGGCAATTGTAAACCACCTCACTCCTAGTTTTACTTAGTAAAACCACTAGAGGTTCAAACCAGCCTTTCGGCTGATGACCTAAACAACAAACATTACAACTTATACCATGTTACAGAGCATGGCACATGCATGTTTTTTATAAATAAAAAACATCTGGTGTGAAACACTCACACAACTTTCTCTTGCCAGTGCAAATAATTAACAATAAACCTAACATTAGTAATAAAAAATTAAAAACTAACAACAAAACTAACCTCAAAAACATAACCTTATTTTAATCATGAGTGAATGACGCAAATGGAAATCGTACTCAGTTTGGCTTAAAAAAACGGAAAATCAAACTTTCACGCTAAACTAGGCTCTGTAGAGAAAAATTCTTTAAATAAAAGTTGTAGATCTTTTAATTTCCTATAAATTTTATTATATACACATGTGTCGTAAAATGCGTACTAAAGCCGAAATCTTAAAAAAATCGATTTTTCACAAGTTTTCGTGAGAAAAATCAGAAAATCGCTAATTACTGCTAAACTAAGCGTTATACAAAAAAATGTTTGAAATGAAAGTTGTAGAATTTTAAATTCTCTACAACTTTTATTATAGACCTTTTTGCGTTAAAATGCATATTAAAGCTGTAATCTTAAAAAACAAAGTTTTTACGTGAAAACAGCCTCACCAAGAATTTCAGCAAACATGGCGCCTACCCTATCTTGTAGAGAATAAAAAATTGAGTAAACCAGGCGATTTTAAAAGAAATCGTAGGACCAGTTTTTGAGAAAATCGCAAAAAAGTGAAAAATTACACGAATAAACTACTACTTCCGGTTGACCGATTTAGATGAAAATGTTCGTGTCGGGTCCGGTAGTGGTATGTAACTTAAGTTTCAAGTTTCAAGTTCGTATGATGTTCCGTTCTTGAGATATTCTGTTCACACACACACACACACACACACACAGACCAAACGTTAAAAACATGTTTTATGGGTTCAGGGGGTCTGAAACTGCCCATAACAGACAGGTGGAGTGTCAAATTATTTACACTCAATCTGTTCGTTGCAGGGCTAAAATAAATAGTTCTGTTTCTTATCACATGGTCAGCGAATTAAATGACTGAATCATTTAAGAACAGAAGAGGTAGAGGTGTAAAAGACACTAATCAGAGTTATCTCCTCTGAAAGTAATGAATTTCATCGTACAGCCAGACCCTGTGGTGAATGAAGTGAAGGTGTCATTTACAGAGTGGAAAATATGTGCTTTTCAGAGGGCCCGGCATGCTGATAAGCATACTGTTCCATTCAGTGAGGAAGGCAATGGTAAACCACCTCACTCCTCGTTTTACTTAGTAAAACTTCTACAGGTTCAAACCAGCCTTTCGGCTGTTGACCTAAACAACAACGGGGTCTGAAAACGTATAGATCCGGTGAAAACTCGATTTCAAAAAATCGACATGAAAACAATACTTTCCTTCCTATATATTCATATAGGCAAGAGAAAGTAAAAAAATTAATTTTGAAATTTTTGGCATGTTCATCGTTTACCATTTTCAGTCCTCATTTAGAGCTTGTACTTATATTACAAAGGCTTATTCTATATAGCCTTTTTTCCAGTTGAAAATAAAATGGTAAAACTAAAGTTTTAAAAAAAATCTGGTGTGAAACACTCACACAACTTTCTCTTGCCAATATAAATAATTAACAATAAACCTAATATTAGTCATAAAACATTAGAAATTAACAAAAAACTAACCTCAAAAAACATTAGTGAAATACGCAAAATTAAAATCCACCTCAGTTTGGCTTAAAAATACGGAAAATCGCTCATTCACGCTAAACTAAGCACTGTACAAAAAATGCTTAAAATTAAAGTTGTAGATCTCTTAATTTCCTATAAATTTTATTTCATACACTTTTGTCGTAAAATCCATTATAAGGCCGAAATCTTAAAAAAATAGATTCTTCACACGTTTTCGTGAGAAAAAACAGAAAATCGCTATTTACCGCTAAACTAAGCGTTATACAAAAAAATGTTTGTAATAAAAGTTGTAGAATTTTATATTCTCTACAACTTTTATTATATAACGTTTTGCGCTAAAATGCATATTAAAGCCGCAATCTTAAAAAGAAAATGATTTTACGTAAAAACAGCCTCACGCAGAATTTCAGCAAACATGGCGCCTACCCTATCTTGTAGAGCATAAAAAATTGAGTAAACCAGACGATTTTAAAAAAATTCGTAGGACCAGGTTTTGAAAAAATTGCAAAAAAGTGAAAAATTATACGAAAAAACTACTACTTCCGGTTGACCGATTTTGATGAAAATGTTCGTTTCGGGTCCAGTAGTGGTATGTAACTTAAGTTTCAAGTTTCAAGTTCGTATGATGTTCCGTTCTTGATATTCTGTTCACACACACACACACTGACCAATCGCTAAAAACATGTTTTTTGGGTTCAGGGGGTCTGAAAACGTATAGATCCGGTGAAAACTCGATTTCGAAAAATCGACATGAAAACAATACTTTCCTTCCTATATATTCATATAGGCAAGAGAAAGTAAAAATTAAGTTGTGTGTATGAGTTTAAAGTAGTGAATAGGTAATAAGAGCAACAGTTTTCTTATTTCTTTGACAGAAAAACATGTCGACTACACCATGAACATAGAATTGAAGTAAATGAATATTGTTATTGATAACCATTTTTAAAATTGTCATCTATCATTTTCCTTTATTCATTCGTCCGTCACACCCAGGTGACAAAAACTACAAAAGATAGCAAGAAACAATTTTTGGATTTGTAATCTACATAAAAAGTTAGCAGGCCTGGAATGGGTTTATAGTTCCGGATCCAACCGGAAGTCAAGAAATTAAAGTCTGAAACTACAAGCGATAGCAACAAACAGTTTTTGGATTCATAATCTACACAAAACATCAGTGAGCCTAAATTGGGTTTGAAGTTCCGGTTTTGACCGGATGTCAAAAAATCGGAATTAGGTAACAAAAATAGTGTCATTTGATTACTCTTAAAGAGTGTTGTTTGTACTCGTATATGTCAACAGCTGAAAGGCCGGTTTGAACCTCTAGAGGTTTAACTACAGTTGAGCCGTTCTTAGTTTGCTCCTACTGTCAACAAACAAAAGCCACCTACTACAGGGTGCACGCTAGAGTCTACGACTTTACGGATGTCGTATTCCTATTAAGTTAACTATTTTTTAAATTATAAGTACTTAAAGTACTAAAAACATCAGTCATGATTTGATTTAGACCTAACAATTTCATTTAGAAAAATACTTTTAAAAGTATTTTGTATTTAAATACTTTTGAAAGTATTTTGTTGTTACTTTTTAATCAGCGTGTACACATTTTGATATAATGCGCATGCTCAGTGACGTCATTATTTATTTACATTAGGAGCAAACTAAGAGAGGCTGGACTATAAGTAAAAACGAGGAGTGAGGTGGTTTACTATAGCCTTCCTCACTGAGTTGAAAGAGTATGCTTATCAGCATGCCAGGCCCTCCGAAAAGCACCCACTTTTCACCCTGCAAATGACACCTTCACTTCATTCACCACAGCGTTTGACTGTATAGTGAAATTCATTATTCTCAGAGTAGATAACCCTGAATAGTATTTTACACCTCTACCTCTTCTGTTCTTAAATAGTTCAGCCGTATAATTGGCTAACTATGTCATGTGATAAGAAACAGAAATATTTTTTTATAGCCCTGGAACTAGCAGATCGAGTGCAATTAATTTAACACTCCACCTGCCTGTGATGGGAAATTAAAAGTTTAAACTGTTAAAGAGTAGATATAGAAATCACTAATGATTTTTCTTTAAGTCAAAGGTAAGCCTTTTTAAAAATGGCCACCAGCCATGAGACGCATCATCTCTCAAAAGGGATTTTGTATTATTACAATCTAAGTATCAAATTTTCTGTCAAATAGTAATGAAAAAGTAATAATTTACTTACTTGAATATATTTAGCTAATTCATGTGCGTATTGTAAACGTGAATTTTTAGCTTTGCAGTTAGAGACGAACCATGCGACTTGGTCTGTTTTGTTACCGACAAAATCTCTCAACGGGCCAGGATATTCCATTTGACTTTCATTATAGTACATCCACCTTCCATATGGAGCAACTATATCACTGTCTCGTCTGTGTGTTGCAGTCCAATTGAATAGATCATTGTACGAGAATATTACGAGTAATTGCAGTGTGTTGTACGGACATTCCAGGGAGTAAAATATCCACACCTAGAAAAAAATAAACGCAATGCAAAAGGAAATTATGTAACTATCTATTATTTCAGCGTTCCATTATGTAAAATTTTTTTATTAATTCCCATTTTTGGGGGATATTTCCTGACCAAAGAAACATTCTCAGTTTATAAGTTCCTTCCCAATAGTAATATTTCTGACCCACAAGAATTATTCAAACACAGCATTGAACGGTAGCAAATATGCAGATAATGAGAGAGAGAAATAAATCTCTACACTATCCAGTCCATAAGTAAAGAGGCTCTTCACAACTTCACCTGAATATCCACCAATATTTTTATAATAATATAAATTCCCAAGGGTCAGTTTTAGGTCCAATTCTGTTTAGGGAACAAAGGTTCTCAAGGCGAGGTGTGTGGGCAAACCCCAAACAGATTCAACAAAAATATCTTAAAAATAATAATTTTTATTGTTTTATATAAATAAATAAATTTACTGTAGACCAATGAAAATTTATGTTTTCACGATTTTCTCACAAAAAATCTTTGTGTGTAATTTAAGTGTAGGTTTTTTAATTATTCACTACAGAGCAGTGAAAATTACTGTTTTGATACCTTGTGAAAGGTATTGTACATTAATAGGCTACCAGAAGTCATACGTAATGCCAGAGCTTTGTTGTTTGCTGATGATACTTCAGTAATCAGTAACAGTTTACTGGTAGATGCTCTTGAAGCAAATACACATGTTAATATAGTCAGTAGTACAGTTCTTGAATCAAAAATATTATTAACAGTTAATGGAAAAAGGGTCAGTATTTGCAGTTCAAAAACAAACATAACGTTAAAGAAAGTAGAGAAGTGGATGTATTTGTTCATAATAATAGTTTAGAGCATGTAGAAACAGTGAAGTCCCTAGGAGTATCTCTAGATAGATTTTTGTCTTGGGACTTCTATATCAATCAAGTTGTAGTAAAATTTCATCTGGGGTATTTGCACTAAAACGAATTGCCAGATAAAATGGCAGCTTATCATGGCCTCATATCCGTTACGGTACCTTAGTATGGGGTAATTCTAGCATGGGTAATATGAATAGGGTTTTAAAAATTCAAAAGAAAGCTATTAGGTGTATGGTGGTAGCTAACCAGTTAACCTCATGCAGGTCACTATTTAAGGAGCTTAAATTCCTTACAGTTCCCTCTCTTTACATTTTTGAGGTGATTATGTATGTTAGGCAAAATAATTTTATGCAAAATTTCAATGTTCACAATAATAACACGAGAAACGGAAATGATTATTATGTGGCTAATCACTCCACAAAAATTGTTTGTACAAAAACCTACTTATGCAGGGAGAAAATTCATGAATAAATTACCCCAATTGTTAAAATGTTCTGATAATTTGCATTCCTTTAAAAAAAAATCTGATAAATTACTTGATCGGTGAAACTTTTTATAGCGTACAAGGATTTCTTTCTTGATAGTAGTGATACATTGTCTGACTCTTATATGTATTTCAGGTGTTATAACTGACATGTCCTATACTACTCCTGGAGTCTCCTGGACACAAAAAAACAGCTATAGTGTTCCCATAAGTACAATTGGTCTTTTTAAAAATCTGGTAAGAAACACTCACACAACTTTCTTTTGCCAATGCAAAAATGAGCAATATAACCTAACATTAGAAATAAACAAACAAACTAACGTCAAAAAATATAACCTTATTTTTAAATCATGAGTGAATGCTGTAAAATGAAATTCAACCTCAATTTGGCGCAGTAGTATGGAGTCACTCTTTTGCGCTAAACTAGGCTCTGTAGAGAAAATGCTCAAAATAAAAATTGTAGATCTTTTGATTCCCTATAAATTTTATTGTATACAGTTTTGTAGTAAAATGCTTACTACGGTTGAAATCCTAAAAAAATTAATTTTTTTAAAAAAATTATGAAAAAAACCAGAAAATCATTAATTACCGCTAAACTAAGCGTTATCCAAAAAAATGTTTGAAATAAAAAATGAAGGTTTTTAAAATTTCTTAAGTATATATCTGTATTTATGTATATTTTATTTATTTTTGTGCCCCCTTTACACCCTTTTGTTTATCCTTCAGATCTGTGATATTACCTTTCTTGAAAAATTTTATTTTGTTGGCTGTGATAGGCTACTAGTTTGTAAGATTTTAATTTGATAAGTTGTAAATGTTATTTATTCCAACTGTGATATTAGATTTAAGTTTGTTTGTATGTTTATCCTTTAAGTTTTTAATATAACTTTTATGTAAATTTTATTTATTTATTTAATTTTCTGTGATATAGGTCCTATCTAGTTTGTAAGACTTTAAGTACATAATAAGAAAAGTATGTTCTACACTTGGGCCCTTTACACCCTTGTGTAGAATAACAGGCGATGATATCCGGCCTGGTTTTTCACCTTAAAAAAAAATTTTCTTCAACTTTAATTGTATAAATTTTTGTCGTAAAATGCACATTAAGGCTGCAATTCTAAAAGAACAATTTTTTTCTACAGAGCACAGCCTTCTTAAGAATTTCAGCAAACATTTTTATTTTTTATTTTTATTTTAACTTGCATCCAGGAGACTCCAAAGGGAGTATAGGACATGTCAAATAAAACTGATAAACTGAAAGTTTATCACCAATGATAAATTCATCACTTACCACCAGAAAATTGTTTTTGCTACTGCTTACTTCAGTAGGCTTGTCATGAACCCCATTGAATCAAATATCACACAAAATTAAAAACAAAAAAAAATCCAACACAATGATAAATTCATCACTTACCAATAATTTTTTCCTGCTACTGCTTAACTCAGTAGGCTTGTCATGAACCCCTTTGTATCAAATAGTACACAATATTTGTTTAATTACAAGTTAAATACTTTTCAATCAAAAACTATTTAGAAAGGAATTCGTGCACACTGTAAAATGTTTCATCAATCAAATACTGTTTTAGCTTTTTTTAAAATGACTTAAATTGTCACAACTTTTTAAACCTTGTGGCAATTAATTGATGTATTTTCTACCTGCATAAGTTGGTTTTTGTTCAAACAATTTTAGTGTTGTGATTAGCAACATAATAATCGATTCTGTTTCTTGTGTAGTGGTTGTGAACATCTAAATTCTGTAAAAAGGTATTTTTCTTTACGTACATTATCACTTCAAAAATGTACAAAGAAGGAACTGTGAGCAATTGCAGCTCTTTAAATAGTGATCTGCATGAGGTAAGGTGGTTGACTCCCATCATACACCTAACAGCTTTTTTATGTATTTTAAAACTCTTTCCATGTTACCCTGTGATGAATTACCCCATACTAATTAGTATGGCATACCTGATATGATATAAAATTAAACCATGATAAGCTGCTAAAGCAATTTTTTATCATTTAATCTGGCAATTTGTTTTAATGCAAATACCCCAGATGATATTTTACCACAAATTTGATCGGTGTAATAATCCCATGATAGGGTCCTATCTAGTGACACTCCTAGAAACTTCACTGTTTACTCACTTCACATGGAGTCTACACTATCTTGTAGAGCATAACAAATTTAGTAGGCTAAATGAGATTTTTAAAAAAGTCGTAAGAGCCGTTTTTGAGAAAATTGCAAAAAGTGAAAAATGACACGAATAAACTACTTCCGGTTTACCGATTTTGATGAAAATGTTCGTGTTGGGTACTAGGGGACCGTAGTAAGATTTTGTTTATTTTAGTAAGAAAGTGAAGCGTATATAAAAATACGTTTCACTTTTGCACGATGTTCCGTTCTTGAGATATTACACACACAGATCAATCAAAAAACATGTTTTTTTGGGGTTCAGGGGTCTGGAAACGTGTATACCCGGTGAAAAGTCAATTTCGTAAAATCGACGTGAAAATAATACTTCCCTTCCTATATTCATGTACAGTTCAGCCGTTCTAAGTTTGCTCCTAATGTAAACAAATAACGACGTCACTGAGCATGCGCATTATATCTAAAATGTGTACACGCTGATTAAAAAGTAACAACTAAATATTTTCAAAAGTATTTAAATACAAAATACTTTTAAAAGTATTTTTATAAATTAAATTGTTAGGCCTACATCATATCACGACTGATGCTTTTAGTACTTTAAGTACTTATAACTTAAAAAATAGTTAACTTAATAGGAATACAACATCCATAAAGTCACGGACTCTAGCGTGCACCCTGTAGTAGCTGGTTTTGGTTTGTTGACAGTAGGAGCAAACTTAGAGCGGCTCAACTATAGGCAAGAGAAAGGAATAACTTAGCAATAGGATTTTCCGTAAGAAATTATTAACGTATGGAATACAGTTCAGTAAAAATTTTTTTCTTTCTAACGTGTGTTCACAGTTTGTATATAAATATATTATCGTAAAATTGATAGGACAAACAAGATGCGTATCATGATTTTACGTAGGCCCTGAGACTAGAGCATTTTACAGTGTTGTAAATTTTTTTTAATGGAATGTTTTTGAGAATGCTAGTAGTGGGCTGATTCTGCTCCTCACCGTACGGGGCAGTCAAATCTTTGACACACTATATATATACAGTCCAGCCTCTCTTAGTTTGCTCCTAATGTAAACAAATAATGACGTCATTGAGCATGCGCATTATATCAAAATGTGTACACGCTGATTAAAAAGTAACAACAAAATACTTTAAAAGTATTTAAATACAAAATATTTTAAAAAGTATTTTTATAAATGAAATTGTTAGGCCTACATAATATCATGACTGATGATTTTAGTACTTTAAGTACTTGTAATTTAAAAAATAGTTAACTTAATAGGAATACGACATCCGTAAAGTCGCAGACTCTAGCGTGCACCCTGTAGTAGGTGGCTTTTGTTTGTTGACAGTAGGAGCAAACTAACAACGGCTGAACTGTAGGCAGTTTTTATCTAGTGAGATCATATTAATATTTAAAAACGTTTACTGTACCTGTCGATGAGGACGATGATGACCCGGATGAATGAAATGGTCTCTGGAGAGTATTGCATCTGCCTCCAATGACTCAGCCTTGATTGTTAGGCCTACTTGTGCAGTCAATGCACAAGAGTTTACTGGACAATGTTTAAATGGTTCATGTCCAGGTTTAAAACCCCATGAATTCATTCCGTGAATCAAAAATATCTGAAACATTACGAAAACCATGTAAAAATTATGTTACAATGTTTTCTTTGACGTCATATTATTATTATTATTATTATTATTATTATTAGCCGTAGAGCTCCTGAAGTAGAAGACGCTGAGCATTATTCACGATCATTGATTATTGGACTTGGTGTTTTTCTTGTTTGCCCACCAGCCTTTCATTTTCTGAGAAAAATCAGCTTTTCTTTCCTCACTCCATCTTGTTCCAACTCTTGGAATTTTAACCTCTGGAATAATCTCCCATTCATTAATTTTTGTTCTAAAACTATTTCGATTGGTAACATCATTATCAGTAATGTTTGCCAGAACTAGATCTTTCTTAACGTGTCGAATCCATTCCCCTCCATTGATAAGCGAAGCTACATATTTTACCATCTTTTTTGTAACTCTATGATCAGGAAGCCTCATGATCTGACCAAAAAATTTAAGACATCTTTTCCACATGTCTGTTACAATATTTGAATGTTGCTCAACTGTGTTATTTTTTTTGTAATCTATAACCATTTTCAGTTAATCTTGGACCGAGAATTTTCCTTATTATTTTCCTTTCCTCCTTTTTTCAAATTTTCTAAATCGGCTTTCCTGTTGAGGTTCAAGGTCTCACTGGCATAAAGCATTGATGGCTTGATCACTGTGTTGTAGTGTCTAATTTTTGTGTGAAGAGACAAGCATTTTTTATTATAAATAAATTGCACCAGCCCTAGGCCTTTACGAGCTTTCTTTATTCTCTCCTGCTGTGAAAATTTCTCCGAAATAACTTCTCCTAAATATTTAAAAAAACCGGTCGATTTTGACGTCATATTATATTAACAAAATATCGGAATTTGTAAACAAAAATTGTGTCATTCGATTCCTCTTCGAGTAGATACAGGAATCACTAATGGTTTTTTCCATGAGTCAAAGGTAAGCCTTTTCAAAAATTGCAATCAGCCGTGAGACGTATCGTCTCATGAAAGGGATTTTTTTCTTTAAATGTAAAACGTTTTACATATTTTTACTTTCTCTTGCCTATATGAATATATAGGAAGGAAAGTATTGTTTTCATGTCGATTTTTCGAAATCGAGTTTTCACCGGATCTATACGTTTTCAGACCCCCTGAACCCAAAAAACATGTTTTTAGCGATTGGTCTGTCTGTGTGTGTGTCTGTGAGTGTGTGTGTGTGTGAACAGAATATCTCAAGAACGGAACATTGTACGAACTTGAAACTTAAAACTTACGTTACATACCACTACCGGACCCGACACGAACATTTTCAGCAAAATCGGTCAACCGGAAGTAGTAGTTTATTCGTGTAATTTTTCACTTTTTTGCGATTTTCTCAAAAACTGGTCCTACGATTTTTTTAAAAATCGCTTGGTATACTACATTTTTTGTGCTCTACAAGATAGGGTAGGCGCCATGTTTGCTGAAATTCTGCGTGAGGCTGTTTTTACGTAAAAACATTTTCTTTTTAAGATTGCGGCTTTAATATGCATTTTAGCGCAAAACGTTATATAATAAAAGTTGTAGAGAATGTAAAATTCTACAACTTTTATTTCAAACAGTTTTTTGTATAACGCTTAGTTTAGCAGTAATTAACGATTTTCTGATTTTTTTCTCACGAAAACGTGTGAAAAATCGATTTTTTTAAGATTTCGGCTTTAGCTCGCATTTTACGACAAACGTGTATATAATCATATTTATAGGAAATTAAAAGATCAACAACTTTTAATTAAAGCATTTTTCTCTACAGAGCCTAGTTTACCGTGAAAGAGTTATTTTCTGTATTTTTAAGCCAAACTGAGTTCGTTTTTCATTTTTCGTCTTTCACAAACCGAGTTCGATTTTCATTTTGCGTCTTTCACTCATGATTAAAATAAGGTTATGTTTTTGAGGTTAGTTTTTTTATTTCTAATGTTTTATTACTAATGTTAGGTTTATTGTTAATTATTTGCATTGGCAAGAGAAAGTTGTGTGTGTTTCACACCAGATGTTTTTAGTTTATTTAAAATCGTATCAACAGCTTGGTTATTAGCAACTAGGTAGACCTACTGGTCAATCAATGATGATCAACCTTTGATAGAAAATGGTATGCTAAAGCTGTGTGTTGTTTAGGTCATCAGCCGAGAGGCTGGTTTGAACCTCTAGAGGCTTTACTAACTAAACCGAGGAGTGAGGTGGTTTACAATTGCCTTCCTCACTAAGTAGAAAAGGGCGCTTATCAGCATGCCGGGCCTTCTGAAAAGCACATATTTTCCACTCTGCAAATGACACCTTCACTTCATTCACCACAGCGTCTGGGTGTATAATGAAATTCATTACTTTCAGAGGAGATAATTCTGATTAGTGTCTTTTACACCTCTACCTCTTCTGTTCTTAAATGATTCAGTCATTTAATTGGCTGACCATATGATAAGAAACAGAACTATTTATTTTCAGGGCCGGATTTACTATGGAAGTCGCCCTTGGGCAAGGCAAAAATGCCGCCCCTTTTAAAATTTTTTGAAAGATCAGCGTTTTAAATTAAAGTGCATAAAAATTAAACAAGCAGTTTGTTATTACATTAACATATTAAACTTTATTTGAAACTTTCATATTCACAAATTAATTATCATTTTTCAAATTACAACGTATATTCCAGGTCATTTCAAAATTTAACTTTAAAAATTTTTTCGTCTCACTTTTTTTGTCGCAAAATCAGTAATAATTTCTTCGCAATCTAATTGTAAAAGGATATCAGCCTCGATATTCATTACAGCTAAGTCAAATTTTAATGTCGTACTACCAAATTTAAATTTACGAATGAAAATGAGTAGATTAACAATTCTAAATCGTGAGTAAAGTTTATCGATCAAATAATCAGAATTAAAATATCAAAACTAATTTTTTAAGTTTTTTGTCCAAAAATTTACCGCCCTGGGCATTTGCCCATGTTGCCCCTGTGTAAATCCAACGCTGTTTATTTTAGCCCTGCAACGAACAGATTGAGAGTAAATAATTTGACACTCTACCTGTCTGTTATGGGTAAGCAAAAGCTGTACAATCAAAAATTAGGTGAACGCATGTTCAAATTTGTACAAAACATTCTAATATTCATCAGGTAACCTAAGAAAAATGTATGTGACCAATTTTATTTAGAGTAAAATTACTATAACTGGTATGTACTTAAAATTTTTTAAATCTTAAAAATGTTTAAAACTGGGCCAGCCCGTTGGAGTAGTGGTTAGCTTCTACGCCGGGGTCCTGGGTTTGATTTCCGGTCATTTTTTCATCACTCATTTTCATTATCATCATTATCCACCGTCTGCATTAGCAGAAATTGCAGAACAGTCAGACGTAAAACAAAAATAAAAATTATTTAAAAGTGATCATTTTGTTTTGGTCACTTATTTAGAATTCAGGTGTTGCTATGTACTAATATTAGTAATACCTGCATACCTTTTTTAATGGTAACTGATTTTCTTCTCCACGAGAATGGCCCTTGTTTGGTGGATAAAACATCAACTGATTCAGTATTCGATCACTACCAGGTTCTTCTTGCGGCCAAAGTCTAGCCACCCTTCTTCCAGTCGCTTTACTCACTTTCGCCGGTACTGGCCAGCGTTTCCCGCCCGACAAGAACCATGGCCTCAGTTCTTTATTCATTTTTAATTTCTTCTTTATCGTCTCTTTCGTTTCGGCTGACATTTTCTTTTCAACTTGTGTTGGTTTTCTTTCTTCTTTTTCGTTTACCTATAAAAATAATTAATTAATTAAAACGCAATAGAAATAATGCGCAGTTGTTGAATCGTAAAATATTGTTTTAAATGAAACTAAAATTGATTACAAAATAAATGGTTGTTTTAAAACCCTTTTAGTAGAAATGATCAATTATTTAGACTGATAGTGATTCGTGCACTTACAGCGATATAAGAGCGAACTGTATGCTGTTGATTTCCATCTAGAGCTGGTAGGTCTTGGTGAGCATTTCCTGATGAAAGGCTGCGGGATGAAATGACAGCCGGTGCAGATTGTGAAGGTGGACTGTTTTGTCGTGTCTGTCTGTCCCCGAATAAAGCATGGCCGTTATGGAATACGTTCTGTCTGAAGTTGATCACAATGAATAGAAAGCATGTTACACCTAACACGTAAGAAAAACACCGACGAAGGTAGAAACAGCGTGGTAACATGGCTCCACCCACCAACACTTCATATACCTATTATTATCTCCTGAAACAAGAAAAATAAGAATAAATTTACATAAAGAGAGAAACGTTAATAGATACAACTGAATTTATTCAGAACCCATTTAAGCGGCTTGTGAAACAACACGACTGTTCGAAGTTTTCCGTATTTTTTGTTCAGGAAATTAGATTTGTGGCAAAGATAAATAATACGTGCTTGTCTCGGCAGCATACATGGCACGTGCAATATGGGAGCTCTCCGAGGTGGTTGCAAGTTAAAGGCCAAGCCAATTGCTGTGAGTGATGAACTACGCATGCGCACACTTGACATTGACCGCATCCCCTCCGACTTACAGTTAGATGTACAGTCAGAGTGTTGTTAAAAATTGACAACACCAATTGTACTTTGTCGGCATGCTGTTCCATTGTTGATTACATACGCTGCACTATTGCAGTGTATACAAGACTATACTAATGCAGACGCACGTTTTGCCCAGCGCTCTCCTTACGAAAATCAGGCTATACGACTTTAGTGCCAAGTCAATAGACACTTTTTAAGGGTACATAAAATTATATCCCCATTCAGTACTCAATATTTGCTTGTATCCCTTCGTCCGTCACACTCAGATGTCAGTAACAACAAGAGATTGCAACAAACAGTTTTCGGATTCTTAATCTGACAAATCATCTGACTTCTCATTCTTTCAAACCAACTGATGCTCAAAGTTTCGTTCCATCATTTACCAAGTTGTTGTTTAGGTCAACAGCCGAAAGGCTGGTTTGAACCTCTAGAGGTTTACTAAGTAAAACAAGGAGTGAGGTGGTTTACCATTGCCTTCCTCACTGAGTGGAAAAGTACGCTTATCAGCATGCCGGGCCCTCTGAAAAGCACATATTTTCCACTCTGTAAATGACACCTTCACTTCATTCACCACATGGTCTGGCTGTACAATGAAATTCATTACTTTCAGAGAAGATAACTCTGGTTAGTGTCTTTTACACCTCTACCTCTTCTGTTCTTAAATGATTCAGTCATTTAATTGACTGACCATGTGATAAGAAACAGAACTATTTTTTTTAGCCCTGCACCGAACAGATTGAGTTTAAATAATTTGACACTCCACCTGTCTGTTATGGGCAGATTTACCAAGTAATGTTCAAATAATATTTAGCAGGAAGTAGAGTACGGAGTTGTTATTTTATGAATTATATGTTATTAATAATTGAGTAATATGCCCAAAACGGGCAGGTGGAGTGTTATTTTAATTGCACTCTATCTGTTTAGTCCAGGGCTAAAAAAATAGTTCTGTTTCTTATCACATAGTCAGCCACTTATATGACTGAACTATTTAAGAACAGAAGTGTTAGAGGTGTAATAGACACTAGTCAGAGTTATCTCTTCTGAGAGTAATGAATTTCACTATACAGCCAGACCCTGTGGTGAATGAAGTGAAGGTGTCATTTGCAGGGTGGAAAGTGAGTGATTTTCGGAGGGCCTGGCATGCTGATAAGCATACTCTTTCAACTCAGTGAGGGAGGCAATGGTAAACCATCTTACTCCTCATTTTTACTTAGTAAAACCTCTAGAGATTCAAACCAGCCTTTCGGCTGTTGACCTAAACAACAACAGTCTGACAAAAGTCAGTGTTCTAAATTGAATTTAAAGTTTCAGTTTGGAACCAAAGTGGCCCAAAACCGGCAGTCAAGAATTGAAAGTCGAATTTGGAAACAACAATAGTGTCATTTGATTCCTCTTTAAGGTGAGACTGTACAATGGTTTTGACTGAAAATTCCGATTTTCGGTTTTTTATATTTTTCAATAGTTCAGCCCTAGATCTAAAAGAAAAAAAACATTAAATTACGTCAAAAACATTATTTTAATGAACAACATAAGTTTTTACCAAGTCAGCCCAGAAAAATTATCATGTAACCCAGAACGACTATTTTTCATAATTTTATACTGATCGTTTTAAAACAAAGGGAATTTTAGTTTTTAAAAATATCTGCATCACTATTTTTAACATTTTCAGTTGTTAGTTCATCTTTCTACCCAACTGTTGATGGGAAATTTACCTATGTGTGTACGTTTTGTTTGATTTTTGCCTGTTCTCGTAAATTTAATTTTTTGAATTTTAGGTACATTTTTCTTGGAAACCATCAAACCTACCGGGCTGAAATTTTTACCCGTTATTCATCTTGTACACGCACATATACCGGTATTTTTGTAACTTCCTTAAATACTCCAACAATTAGTAATATGCAAAAAAACGTAGAAAATAAATTTGTAAAAATCTATGTGATTCGTTTTGTTTTTAATTTTATGGTCAGACAGATTAAATTGAAAAAATGCCAGTAGCTAAAGACACCCGACAACTATTCTTGTGTAAAGTTTTATTCCCATATTTTTTAACAATCGTTTGAAAAATGTACCTAAACATATCAAATTTAACATTGGTGGGATACAAAGTGCAGTCTCCCCTTTTAAGAGTAGATAGAGGATTCACTAATGGTCTTTGTATTACGTCAAAAGTAACCCTTTGGTGTGAAACACTCACCCGACTGTATCTTGACAATGCAAATAATGATCATAACCTAGCATTAGTAATAATAAAACATCAGAAATAAACAAAAAAACTAACCTCAAAAACATAACCTAATTATAATCACGAGTGAATGATTAATGGCAAAATGAAAACCAACCTTAGTTTGGCTTAATAATACGGAAAATCACACTACGACGCTAAACTAGGCTCTGTAGAGTAAAATGCTTGAAATATAGGTTGCAGGTTTTTTAATTTTCTATAAATTTGATACACTTTTTCCGTAAAATGCATAGACCTACTAAGCCCGAAATCTTAAAAATTAATTTTTGTACTAATTTTCATGAAGAAATAACCGAAAATCACTAATTACCGCTGAACTCAGCGTTATACAAAGAAATGTAGGCATAAAAGTTGTAGGTTTTTAGATTGTCAACAACTTTTATTATACACGTTGTTGCGCTAAAATGCATATTAATGCCGCAATCTTAAAAAAAACATTTTTTCTTCGAAAGCACAGCCTCCTCGAGAACTTCAGCAGATATGGCGTCTACCCTATCTTGTAGAGTATAGAAAAAAACAGTAAATAAGGCGATTTAAAACAAAATCGTAAGAGCCGTTTTTGAGAAAATCGGTAGAAAGTGAAAAATAACACGAATAAACTACTATTTCCGGTTGACCGATTTTGATGAAACTGTTCGTGTCCGGTCCTCTCGTGGTACCTAACTTAAGTTTCAACATCGTACGGTAATTCCATTCTTCAGATAGTTTGTTCGCGCGCGCGCGCGCACACACACACACACACACACACATACGCACTCGCAGACAAATCGCTAGAAACATTTTTGGGTTCAGGGGTCTGAAAACGTGTATATCCGGTGAAAACTCGATTTATAAATATCAACATGAAAACAATACTTTCCTTCCTTGTGGTATAATGTACTGTATTCATATAAGTCAAGAGAAAGTAAAAATTAAGTTAAATTGTAAAAAAAATAGTAATAAAATAGTAGTCACCCAAAATGCAGGTACGAAAAGGGGGCGCAGAAACTACAGCAATTGCGTCAGCGACTGTACACCTAAATCAGGTTTCTTAAAACCTGCTGATTAAGTAACATTTTGATCGTGGTACAGGTGACTCCAAAAGTCAGTAGGGCTTTGTTACTTTCTCTTGCCTATATGAATTTAATATAGGAAGGAAAGTATTGATTTCACGTCGATTTTTCGAAATCGAGTTTTCACTGGATCTACACGTTTTCAGACCCCTTGAACCCAAAAGATATGTTTTAAGCGATTAGTGTGTGTGTGCGCGTGCGTGTTTGTGTGTGTGTGTGAATATAATATCTCAAGATCGGAGCATCGTACGAACTAAAAACTTGAAACTTAAGTTAGATACTACTACCGGACCCGACACGAACATTTTCATCAAAATCGGTGCACCGGAAGTAGTAGTTTTTTCGTGTTATTTTTCACTTTTTGCGATTTTCTCAAAAACTGTCCTACGATTTTTTTTAAAATCGCGTCATTTACTAAATTGTTTATGCTTTTCAAGATAGGGTAGGCGTCATGTCTGCTTAAATTCTTGGAGAGGCTGTTTTCACGTTAAAAAATTGTTTTTTTTAAGATTGCGGCTTTAATATGCATTTTAGCGCATAAATGTATACAATAAATGTTGTAGACAATTTAAAATCCTGCAACTTTTATTTCAAACATTTTTTGTATAACGCTTAGTTTAGCGGTAATTAGCAATTTTCTGTTTTTTCCCACGAAAACGTGTGAAAAATAGATTTTTTAAAGATTTCAAATTTAGTATGCATTTTACGACAAAAGTGTATATATATATATAGAAAGTTTATAAGAAATTAAATGATCTACAACTTTTATTTAGAGCATTTTTCTCTACAGAGCCTAGTTTAGCGTGAAAGAGTAATTTTCCGTATTTTTAAGAGAAACTGAGATGTTTTTCATTTTGCGTCGTTCACTCATGATTAAAATTAGGTTATTTATTGAGGTTAGTTTTTTGTTTATTTCTAATGTTTCATTATTAATATTAGGTTATATTGATCATTGTTTGCATTGGCAAGAGAAAGTCGTGTGAGTGTTTCATACAAGATATTTTTTCGTTCATTTGTTATTTGTATTTTATTACTCATAAAGGGTAAGGATAAGTAAAGATAAGAAAACCACAAAAAACGTTAAATACAATTTTTAATTATTTATTATTTGATTTTTTTATAAAAATTTTTGAATACAGTAATATTGATGTAATTAAATATAATCTTTATTATAATCAATTTCTTACACTAATTTTATTTATTCACTAACAAAAACATAACAACATTATCTTCTAAGTAAATAACTTAAAAGTCAGTACATGTAAATAAATACTGCAAGTAATTTTAGGTACAGTATGGTAACAATAAAATAAATCAATAAAAATTATTGAATTAACAAAAAAATTGTTTTCATATCACATCTAATTACATAAATAAATTAAATTTATTGTACATCTGATAACAAGAAAAATTGTTGTGTTGTGGAAAATTATAATACATTACAGGAAATGAGGTACATAATTATGTTCCCATCAATTTCAGTAGCTTTTATAACAATCTTTTGAAATTGATCAGTCAATGAAAATTTTAGATTGTATCAATAAATTATTAGAAAGGGTATTTTTATTAAAATGCATTTATTTATTTACTCAGGATGTATTATGGGCAATCACAAGATCGAGGAATTAGGGGTACCCGGACGAAAGAAAATTGAAAATTTTCACATATCCGGTTTTTACTTCTGTTGCCTATATGAATATGTAGGAAGGAAAGTATTGTTTTCATGTCGATTTTTCGAAATCGAGTTTTCTCCGGATCTACACGTTTTCAGGACCCCTGAACCCAAAAACCATGTTTTTAGCAATTGGTGTGTGTGTGAGTGTGTGTGTCTGTGTGTGTGAACAGAATATCTCAAGAACGGAACATCGTACGAACTTAAAACTTGAAACTTAAGTTACATACCACTACCGGACCCGACACGAACATTTTCATCAAAATCGGTCAACCGGAAGTAGTAGTTTATTCGTGTAATTTTTCACTTTTTTGCGATTTTCTCAAAAACTGGTCCTACGATTTTTTTAAAAATCGCCTGGTTTACTAAATTTTTTATGCTCTACAAGATAGGGTAGGCGCCATCTTGGTTGAAATTCTTAGTAAGGGTGTTTTTACGTAAAAACTTTGTTTTTTTAAGATTACGGCTTTAATATGCATTTCAACGCAAAAATGTATATAATAAAAGTTGTAGAGAATTTAAAATCCTACAATTTTTATTTCAAACATTTTTTTGTATAACGCTTAATTTAGCGGTAATTAGCGATTTTCTGTTTTTCTCACGAAAACGTGTGTAAAATCGATTTTTTTAATATTTGGGCTTTAGTACGCATTTTACAACAAAAGTGTACAAAATAAAATTTAGAGAAAATTAAAAGATCTACAACTTTTATTTGGAGAATTTTTTCTACAGAGCCTAGTTTAGCGTGAAAGAATGATTTTCCGTTTTTTTAAAGCCAAACTGAGTTCGATTTTCATTTTGCGTCATTCACTCATGATTAAAATAAGGTTATGTTTTTTGAGGTTAGTTTTTTGTTTATTTCTAATATTTTATTAATAATGTTAGGTTTATTGTTAATTATTTGCATTGGCAAGAGAACGTTGTGTGAGTGTTTCACACCAGATTTTTTTATTTTCTGCGATATTTGTTGTTTTAAAATTTTAAGTCATCACCTGACCACCTGTGAATGTAATATATTAACCTCTAAACTTTAAAAAATAACATATTGAATATTATTTAACGTATAATTTGTTCTCTTTTAGATTTTTCTTGTTACCCGTAAATAGCAATTTTTGACGCATAAGGAACATTTTCTCAGCCAACTTTGAATGGATTTTAATGCAAATTCATCACACAGCCTTTCATACCAGAATTTCAATGTACTGAGTTAATATTAAAGTAAAATAATGTGTTTAAATATTTATTTTCCACTTCAATAGGCAAAAAGTTATGATTTTCAGAAGTGGTAATTTCAAAAAATAAATGTCTTATCTTACTGACAATATATCAAGATGTTACTAACTCAATGGGTGTAGAATAGTATGAAAAGTAACCACAAGAAAATTGGACAGGATAACTCTTGACATTTTTTGAGAAAATGTTCCTAACATAAAACATTACAGAAATTGGCATTCCGGGTCCCCTTAAATTGGAACGGTTTCAAAGACTTATGGACCATAAATCGGAGTTACTTTGGCCCATAAGGTGTGATATTAGTCCATCATTCATAACGAGATATTTATTTTTACTTTTACCTGCCTATATGAATGTGTAGGAAGGAAAGTAGTGTTTTCATGTCGATTTTTCGAAATAAGAGTTTTTATTAGATGTACCGGATGTTTGTAGACCCCCTGAACAAAAAAAAAACATGTTTTTAGAGATTAGTTTGTTTGTGTGATATCTCAAGATCGAAACATCGTAGTCTATAGAGTTAGAATTTATTTTCATCAAAATCGGTTAACCGGAAGTAGTAGTTTAGTCGTGTCATTTCTCACTTTTTTGCGATTTTCTCAAAGACGGGTCCTACGATTTTTTAAAAAATCTAAACTACTACTTCCGGTTGACCGATTTTGATGAAAATGTTCGTGTCGGGTCCGGTAGTAGTACCTAACTTAAGTTTCAAGTTCGTACGATGTTCCGTTCTTGAGATATTTTGTTCACACACACACAAAATTGCCTTGTTTATTAAAGTTTTTATGCTCTACCAGGTAGGGTAGGCGCCATGTTTGCTGAAATTCTTGGTGAGGCTGTTTACACGTAAAAAAATTGTTTTTTTAAGATTACGGCTTTAATATGCATTTTAGTGCAAAAATGTATATAATAAAAGTTGTAGAGAATTTAAAATCCTACAACTTTTATTTCAAATATTGTTTTGTATAACGTTTAGTTTAGCGGTAATTAGCGATTTTCTGTTTTTTCTCACGAAAACGTGTGAAAAATAAGTTTTTTTAAGATTTCGGCCTTAGTATGAATCGTCTTACTAGTTTTACGTCTTAGTATGATTTTTTTTGTATAAATAAAATTTATAGGAAATTAAAAGATCTACAACTTTTATTTAAAGCATTTTTTGTACAGTGCCTAGTTTAGCGTAAAAGAGCGATTTTCCGTATATTTAAGCCAAACTGAGGTTGATTTTCATTTTACGTTTTTCATATAGCTATGATTAAAATTAGGTTATATTTGTTGAGGTTAGTTTTTTTGTTTATTTCTAATGTTTTATTACCAATGTTAGGTTTATTGTTAATTATTTGCATTGGCAAGAGAAAGTTATGTGAGTGTTTCACACCAGATTTTTAAAAATTTTGTCATCAATCATTTTCCTATGTCTGTCTGTCTGTCCATCACTTCCAGATGTCAGAAACTACAAGAGATAGCGACAAACGGTTTTTGGATTTGAATCTACACAAATAGTTAATGGCCCAAAACCGGAAGTAATGAATTAAAGTCGGAATTTGGAAACAAAAATAGAGTCAATCGATTCCTGTTAAAGAGTTGATATTGAAATTACTAACGGTTTTCATCTTCTCAGGGTGACTCTTCGTCCCGAAGGTTGGCAACCATCATGGCTATGCTTACCTTAATGGTAGCTATTCGAAAGAGTTCTGAGATTTTGTTAAACCATACCTTCAGGTTCTGCCCATAACAGACAGGTGGAGTGTCAGATTATTTACACTCAATCTGTTCGTTGCACGGCTAAAATAAATAGTTATGTTTCTTATCACATGGTCAGCCAATTAAATGACTGAATCATTTAAGAACAGAAGACGTAGAAGTGTAAAAGTCACTAGTCAGAGTTATCTCCTCTAAACGTAATGAATTTCATTATACAGCCAGACACTGTGGTGAATGAAGTAAAGGTGTCATTTTCAGAGTGGAAAGTGGGTGCTTTTCGGAGGGCCTGGCATGCTGATAAGCGTACTTTTCCACTCAGTGAGGAAGGCAATTGTAAACCACCTCACTCATCGTTTTACTTAGTAAAACCTCTACAGGTTCAAACCAGCCTATCGGCTGATGACGTAAACGACCTAAACAACGATCTTCAGGTTCGCCAACCTTGAAATTCTTCTGCATTCTGGTCCCCTTCAACTGTCGATTTTTCCTTACAGAATGCGTTGAAGCTGTTCATATTCATCATCTCGGATGATATAACCGAGATATTGCAGCTTTTGCGCCTTCACTGTGCTGACCAATTCTGCTGCCTTTCTCATTCGACATAGCACTTCCGCTTTAGTAATTTTCTGCGTCCATGATATTCGCAGCATTCTCCTATACATCCAAAGTTCGAACGCTCTCAATTTGTAAAAAGTTGCTTCTGTCAAAGTCCAGGCCTCAACTCCGTACAACGGAACGGTTTTTTCCATAGGTCAAAGGTAAGCCTTTTTTCTTTCTTACAAAAGCTAACTGGGCTTGACCTCTTACTATTTCTTTTGAGAAAATTGCCCCACCAGCCATGAGATTCATGAAAGGAATCTTTCCAATTGTAAAAAACATTTTGTTTCAATATTTTTACTAATGTGTGACGATATAAATCATTCTTTACTTTTCGAATGACCCTCATAGTTATCTGTAATAATAGTCTAATACAGTCGAACTTCGATATAACGAAATAGAGAATCCTGGGAAAAAATTCGTTAAATCAAGGTATTCGTTATATCGAAGTAACCAGAATTTCCAAGTTAATTTTTATTAACTAATTTTTTCACATTGTATGATGAATTAAATACAGTTAATTTTCTTAATAGACACGTTTTAACTAGTAAATTAATTTTTTTATAGATCATGTTTTACGTAATTACGGTTGCAAATACAAATACAGGAGTTTTAGGCCTCTGCGTTAGTAAATGAATTTCTGTGAAATACCGCTACTTCATTTTGTAAAGGCTAACAGGGACAGTATCTGTTGAACATCTCTTTTAATCTTTCTGTTGTTATTGGTTATAAAGTAAGAAATTCGGGTCACCCCATTAAGGAATTGAATAAAAATAACCTTTCATTCTTGCATGTAGTTAAGAATGCGTTCTGTTTGTAAACAGGTACAATTTAGGTATGGAAATCAAAAGAATCTACCTTAAAACTCACAGAGTAATCATAATACAGCATGTCACTTCATACTTATTGCATAACACTATTTCGTTATATCAAGGTACTTATTCGTTAAATCGAGGTAAATTTTCATAATATAGTTTAATTATAATGTTATGGTACAGTAAAAAAATTTGTATAATCAAGGATTTTGTTATCGAAGTTCGATTGTAATAATAATCATAATAAAAATAATAATTCAGTAACTCAGGTAAACATTTATTTAATAACAGTCTATTTAAATTTAAAATGTTAACTTAATTTAAAGACTAGTTCATATTTTTCATAAATCAACTGAAACAACGTTATCCCTTACAGATTTTATTTCAAAAATAAACATTTTTTTGTCATCTGTCTCTCTACTGGTTTGATGCAGTTCTCCAAGCTGTTCTATCTTGCGCAAGTCGTTTCATATCTACATACCTGTAACACCCTACATCTTTTTTAATTTGCTTTACATATGCTAATCTTTGCATCCCCCTACAATTTACTCCCTTAATATTACCCTCCATTATTAATAGCCCAATATCTGGATGTCTTAAGATATGCCCCACTAGCCTATCCCTTCTTCTGGTAAGATGCTTCGATATACTTCTTTTTTCATCTACTCGCCTAAGAACCTCTAAATTACTTATTTTGTCCATCCACCTAATGTTTTACATTTTCCTATAACACCACATTTCAAAAGCTTCTATTTTCTTCTTTTCTACAGCCCCTATCACCCACGTTTCACTCCCGTATAATGATACACTCTAAACATAATGTTTACGAAATTTTTCCTAATCTGTAAATCAATGTTTGTAGTCAGTAAGCTGTTTTTTTATTTCAAAGGCTTTTCTAGCTAAAAATAAATGTTATTGGAGGCAATTTTAATTGTCATCTATCATTTCCCTTTGTCCATCCGTCTGTCATACCCAGATGTCTGAAACTACAAGAGATAGCAACAAACGGTTTTCGGATTCGTAATCTACATAAAACATTAATGAGGTTGGATTGAGTTTAAAGTTCCAGTGTGACCGGAAGTGGTCCAAAACTGGAAATTAAGAAATCAGTCGGAATTTGAAAACGAAAATAGTCATTTCAATCCCACTTCATTTTCTTATGAAAGCTAAGTGGGTTTAATCCCGTTGTAAAGAAGCCCTGAGTTAAGTGAACAACCAATGTTACTTCTCGGGCCAACTCCTTTTTTTCAGAAAAAATTGCCACCAGCCATGAGATGCAATCCCATCTCATAAAAGAGATTTTTTTAATCTATAAATAATTAGATAAACTTTTCCATGTAAAATGATATACATTTTATGGGTGACTGAAAATTCACCAGATATCTCTTGATTGTGTAGCTAAAAATAAAAAAAGTTCATATGAACATAGAATAGCAAATTCTTTGTAAATGAGTTTATGGTTAGTAAAATACGCGTATTTCACCAGGATTTCAGTTACCCCAGTGAAATGAGGTCATAATGAAGTTTTCAGTTTTAACCCTTACAGTGCCAGGAAAATATTGCGAGTTCCTACCGAAAAATGCCAGCCTACTTTTGTGCGATTTGTAGCATTTTATATATCTATCCATAACATGGCTATTTTTCAAGGTATCTTGACTTTTTTGTTTTGTTCATAATGAATTGATCTTGTATGACCTTCAACTTGGAACACATTTCTTACAATTTAAAAATAAAATGATACATAGTCATTTTTTGTGGAAATTTCCTTTTCAATTTAAAAAAATCACCCTAAAAAATATGTTATGCTATTTCATTTATATCACTTTATAGACAATTTAATTATGCTAAAATTACTAGAAATCATTTATGTATTGTAAAAAAATAAAAATACTGCAATAAAAGTTTTAAAAATTAAATTTTTAATCAATATGAATCAATTACATTCATAAAAAACTCAACATGTATTTTTTCAATCTACATTTCTTACTGATTATTTTCATGCGTTGTTTTTAAATATTGAGAGAACAATAAAAATTCTATGAATATTTTAGTCAACGTACAACTAATAAAAAGACGACGCTGGAATTTTTTGATAAAACTGCTGACGTCCTAATAATAGGACGCTGCCACTTTAAGGGTTAATTAAGAAGAAAACTTAATGGAATCTTATAGATTTTAACTTAAAAAATTTGAATAAAACAGGTCCTAGAAATGTATCATGATAGTTTTAAATGTATCTGACATAAAACAAAAATATTATGGTTCAAAGAAACCACCTTTTTAGGTTAATTGTAAAATAACTTTGTTATTATGTTTAATTTTTCCATATAACAGGCAGGTGGAGTGTTAAAATTATTTGTACTTGATCTGCTAGTTTTAGGGCTACAAAAAATTATTCTGTTTCTTATCACATGGTCAGCCAATTATACGACTGAAGCATTTAAGAACAGAAGAGGTACGAGATACTAGTCTTGGTTTCTCTGTAAAGGGAAATGAATTTCATTAAACAGCCGGACCCTGTCCTTAATGAAATGAAGGTGTCTTTTGCAGTGTGAAAAGTAGATTCTTTTCAGAGGGCCTGGCATGGTGGTAAGTGATGAATTTATCATTGTGATTGACTTTTTGTTTATCAGTTTTATTTTGACATGTCCTATACTCCCTTTTACTCCCAGGAGTCTCTTTACTATACTCCCTTACTATATATACTATATATACTATACTCCTTTACTATACTCCCAGGAGTCTCCTGGATGCAAAAAAAAAAACGCTGATAAGCATACTTTTCCAACCAGTAAGAAGGCATGGGTAATCCACCTTACTACTCGTTTTATTTAGTAAAGCGTCTAGAGCAGTGGTGTCAAACTCAATTTTGCAGAGGGCCATATATTAAATTTAGAATGTGTAGGTGGGCCAGATTCAAATAACAAAAAATGTACTGAATTATTATAACATTTTATTTATTTAATTGTATAGTATAAATAATATACGGTTGTTAAAAATCATATCAAAGTTATAAAAGATGGTAATTATTTTGACCTCGAGGATCCAGATACCTGACTTCTCTTGTTTTCGACAAGCTCATTGATGTCAGGTAGAGATGACGTTACTGTCTATCTCTCTCGCTTGTCTGGGCACGCGCTGCCCTTAAAATTACTTATAAATATAGTGTGGGAATTTTAAAATTTCTGTAGAGGAATCGAGTGAAGTCTTAAAGCTCCAAAAAAAAACATGATTCTTCTTTCTGTGACGCATTGCGATCGCGGGCCGTATTGATACAGCCCGGGGGCCAGTTGTGGCCCGCGGGCCGTATCTTTGACATGACTGGTCTAGAGGTTCACACCAACCTTTCGGCTGATTACGTAAACAACATGCTTATTTAGGTCAATAATTATTTTACTTCAACACGCAGTAAATTTAATTCTTATTAATAACAAAACCCATAAGCCCATAATGGGTAGGTGGAGTTTTAAATTATTTGCACTCGATCTGTTGGTTCCATGGCTACAAAAATTAGTTCTGTTTCTTAACACAAGTCAACCAAATATATGACTAAACTATTTAAGAACAAAAAAGGTATAGTTGTAAAAGACACTAGTCAGAGTTATCTCCTCTGAGAGTAATGAATTTCACTATACAGCCAGACTCTGTGGTGAATGAAGTGAAAAGTCATTTGCAGGATGAAAAAAGGTGCTTTTTGGAGGGCCTGGCATGCTGATAAGCATACTCTTTCAACTCAGTAAGGAAGGCAATAGTAAACCACCTTACTCCACGTTTTTACTTAGTAAAACCTCTAGAGGTTCAAACCAGCCTTTTGGCTGTTGACCTAAACAACAACACAACTGATATTATAATATCCAGATAAGATAGAATGGAATTTTTTTTCCTCTCCTGAAAAATTTACTTGTTTAGACTTGCGACCGTTTCTTTTCGGGACGTATTTTGGAGGAAGTTATTGGCAGGATTTTAAGAAAACATATTTTATACTTCTCAATAAATAACTTGTTAAATACTGGAACATTTTTTTTATATTTGTTTAAAGTTGTATCAACTGCTTGGTTATTAGCAACTAAGGTGGAATATGTGACTGTAACTTTGGGATTTGACTTGTGAAAATTTCCTCCAGACCCTGGTCGGGAATCGAACCTGGGACCTCCGCGTTATAGGCTAATGCGTTAACCACTATACTTTGGAGGTGGCCTTGGAACATTTTAATTTATTTGCATGATTTTTTTAGTTTTATTCCGAGTCGCATCAATTTTTTTGGTTATTAATGATTATTTTGGGATTTTACACGTAATGTCCAGTTGGGAATCACTTGGGACCATCTGCTCTATAGTCTAGCAAGTTGATCACTTCAACAAGGCATGCATTTGAAGGTCATTAAATTTGCATATTACTTCATAACAACTCTGTACCAAAGAGGTAAAGAGTGTTATCTCCAATTTTGGCAAACTTGAGTTAAAACTGCCTTTAAAATCAGACAGAATAACTCTTATGCTTCAATTTTGTAGTTGACGTATAAAATTTTTTTGTAAAATCACTATTGAATGTGTTTTACTAATAGTCTTTAGATTTTGCTTGAATTTTCGTTGTATTAACACCAATGTAAAACGTAAAACAGTGACAAAACACAGAAAGCGGTTAACATGTTAGGTCCTGTTAAGGTAGGAAGACGTATAAAAGTTGACAAATTTATAAAATAATAAATCTATAGATAAGAAGCATTTTCTTTAGAAACTGTGTGTAAATTTCACGTTTTTAACAACTACTGAAAAAGAAAATATTGCTATTTTTTGGCTCTTCTGAAAAACTTCTCATGTAAAGAACTAATTCATTAGAAACCAAGATGTTTATTGAACAGCAATAACAAAGTGAATTAAGACTCAACATTTGTGTGCTGCTTCAAGCATTTGTTTTACCATAGTATCATTGAGGCAAACTGCCTCAAAACTGGTGATTTTCACATAAGATTCATTTTAATTTTGGCAGTAAAATGTTTATATTTAATCACTTTTTTTGAGTAATTAGTGTAAGGATAACGTTGTATCAGTTGTATACAATTTTCAAAATTTTACATTCTACAAATAATTAAATTCTCTAATAAACAAATAAAATAATAAAATGTTAACAATAATTTTATTTTTTAACAAAGATTAATCGCCAAAAATTTTGTACTAAATATTTTCATTTTATTATTCAATAATTAATATTTGAGACCCACAGTGACAAAGTATTTTTGATTTTCTGAATTTTCTTACCAGTTTTAGGCTTAAGGAAAATATAATTATTTATACATGTAAAATTTCAATCAAAAATGAAATTGTGCGTGTTGTAATTTGTGAGTTCAGTGTATCATATGTGCAATTATTGCATTAAATTTGAAAACAACTTAAATATTTCATGCTGTATTCAAATATTCTGAAACACATTCTTTTTAATGCTCAGAAAAAAATTTTAACCTCAAATATAGCAGTACCTCATTAATCTCTCTCCATTAATTTGAAGTTTTCTTAATCCGGACAGCCAGCCATTTGACACCAGATTGTGAAAATTACGTACAGTTATGTTAGGAATTATGAGCCTAAAGCAGACGAGACTAACAAGCCCAAGCTGAAACTTCAAGAAGTCAAAGACCACTTGAAAGTTCACTTGAAAGACCACATATCATTAAATATGTTACTGACAGTAACAATGAGAACATATGAGGCCTCTCATAACAAACCCAGCAATCTCCACTTTTTAACGAAAGTTAGTTTTTAACTGATTCTAGAAGTATTTTTTGTCCTGAATCCGAATATGAAACTTAATTACACCATAAGACTCAATATCCCTTTCAAAATTAAACATAAAATTGGGATGTTACAGCAAAGGCTGCAATATCCACAAAAAATTCATAACAGAGTCTGCAATCTCCATTTCAACCAATCAGATTCCACCTTCTACATTAAATTGTTTTGTTTAATTTATCACCTATTCTGAAAAATGAAGGCTCCAGGATATAATTATTAAGAAAATTTAAATTATTTGTTAAAATTAGAGAGTACAAATTTATATTTTAATGTAACGAATTCCATCTTTCTGCTAAATAAAGACATACTACCCGATTAAAATGCAACAGTCTGCAAACTCCAAAATAATTAGGTTGTAACTAACACAACAATATCCATGGATGGGCAAAACAAAAACAGCAATCTCCTCTAAGTTATAACAAAGTCCGCAATCTCAAATTTTATAATAACAATAACACAAAAACTAAAAATATTACAACATTTTAAACAGCATTAAGAAGTTCATGTATTATATATTTTTGTGTTAGTTTACAGCTGTGAACATAAGAATAGCAGTTTTTTGGCTCTCCTGAAAAATTTAGAAAAAATGGAGATTGTTATGTTTGTTATGAGAGGCCTCATATATATGGATATTATAAACATTTAAGGCATCTCCGTTAGTTGATTGTTTAAGAAATCAACTCTAAAGGAAGACAACAGAAGATCAGCAGTTTGTTGAAACCAGTGAACAAGTCATGTATAGTCAGTGTGGATGATCCTGGATCCTCTTGATCTAAGTTGTACTAATTTCAGATCTGCTGTGCGTTGTAAACCGTAATGTCGCAAGTAAACGCCAACCCAATTACTACGAGCACTGGGCTACACAAGCGCATAACTTGACTTTGACCCTGCATACCCCTCCAACCTACACTTAATGTACAGTCAGTGTTGAAAAAAATCTGGTGTGAAACACTCACACAACTTTCTCTTGCCAATGCAAATAATTAACAATAAACCTAACATTAATAATAAAATATTAGAAATAAACAAAAAACTAACCTCAAAAACATAACCTTATTTTAATCATGAGTGAATGATGCAAAATGAAAATCAACTTCAGTTTGGCTTAGAAATACGGAAAATCACTCTTTCTCTCTAAACTAGGCTCTGTAGAGAAAAATTCTTTAAATAAAAGTTGTAGATCTTTTAATTTTCTATAAATTAAATTATATACACTTTTGTCGTAAAATGCATACTAAGGTCGAAATCTTAAAAAAATCAATTTTTCACACATTTTCGTGAGAAAAAAAACAGAAAATCGCAAATTACCGCTAAACTAAGCGTTATACAAAAAATTGTTTGAAATAAAAGTTGTAAAATTTTTAATTCTCTACAACTTTTATTATATAAAGTTTTGCGCTAAAATGCATATTAAAGCTGTAATCTTAAAAAAACAACGTTTTTACGTGAAAACAGCCTCACCCAGAATTTCAGCAAACATGACGCCTACCCTATCTTGTAGAGAATAAAAAATTGAGTAAACCAGGCGATTTTAAAAAAAATCGTAGGACTAGTTTTTGAGAAAATCGCAAAAAAGTGAAAAATTATACGAATAAACTACTACTTCCGGTTGACCGATTTTGATGAAAATGTTCGTGTCGGGTCCGGTAGTGATATGTAACTTAAGTTTCAAGTTCGTACGATGTTCCGTTCTTGAGATATTCTGTTCACACACACACACACACACACACAGACCAATCGCTAAAAACATGTTTTTTGGGTTCAGGGGGTCTGAAAACGTAAAGATCCGGTGAAAACTCGATTTCGAAAAATCGACATGAAAACAATACTTTCCTTCCTATATATTCATATAGGCAAGAGAAAGTAATAATTGACAACACCCATTGTATTTTGTAGGCATGCTGTTCCATTGTTGATTACATACGTTGCACTATTGCAGTCGTACAAGACTATACTAATGCAGACACACGTTTTGCCCAGTGCTCTCTTTACAAAAATCAGGCTTTACATTTACATAATGGACATTGAATGTTTAATAACATTTACTGCATTTTTTATCAAATAAGTAAGTGTTTGTATTTTTAAATTAAAAATCTGGTGTGAAACACTCACACAACTTTCTCTTGCCAATGCAAATAATTAATAATAAACCTAACATTATTAATAAAATATTAAAAATAAACAACAACTAACCTCAAAAACATAACCTTATTTTAATCATGAGTGGAAGACGCAAAATGAAAATCGAACTCAATTTGGCTTAAAAAAAACGGAAAATCACACTTTCACGCTAAACTAGGCTCTGTAGAGAAAAATTCTCTAAACAAAAGTTGTAGATCTTTTAATTTTCTATAACTTTTATTATATACACTTTTGTCGTAAAATGCATACTAAGACCGAAATGTTAAAAAAATCGATTTTTCTCACGTTTTCGTGAGAAAAAAACAGAAAATCGCAAATTACCGCTAAACTAAGCGTTATACAAAAAAATGTTTGGAACAGAAGTTGTAGGTTTTTAAATTCTCTACAACTTTTATTATATAAGTTTTTGCGCTAAAATTTATATTAAAGCCGTAATCTTAAAAAAACAACGTTTTTACGTGAAAACAGCCTCACCGAGAATTTCAGCAGACATGGCGCCTACCCTATCTTGTAGAGAATAAAAAATTGAGTAAAATAGGCGATTTTAAAAAAAATCGTAGGACCAGTTTTTGAGAAAATCGCAAAACAGTGAAAAATTATACGAATAAACTACTACTTCCGGTTGACCGATTTTGATGAAAATGTTCGTGTCGCGTCCGGTAGTGGTATGTAACTTAAGTTTCAAGTTTCAAGTTCGTACGATGTTCCGTTCTTGAGATATTCTGTTCACACACACACACACACAGACACACAGACACACACACAGACCAATCGCTAAAAACATGTTTTTTGGATTCAGGGGGTCTGAAAACGTATAGATCCGGTGAAAACTCGATTTCGAAAAATCGACATGAAAACAATACTTTCCTTCCTATATATTCATATAGGCAAGAGAAAGTAAAAATACATCTTACAAGTTTTTTTTCTATGCAGGGTGTTTAATTACATACAACGTATGTACTGCTCATATTAAGGTAATTTCATTCAATTCGAACTATCAATAATCTGGAAAACTTAAAGCCCCAATTAGTGCGGATTAATGAGATTTTACTACATTTATATTTTAAATATTTAAATCATTACTAATTTTAAAATTTTAAGCCTAAAACTTTAGAAATTTAATGTACTGAAGAAATTCATGTGCGTTAGGCGATAAAACCTTGTTCTATACAATGATTTTAAAATGCTGAAGTCATATTTCTATTGAATTTTAAAATTTAAATGAATGAATGGCATAAATCAATTTTTTGATTCACTTTTATTAAATTAAAATTAAATTTTAATAAACTTACAGGTTGTTCCTTAGGGAACAGGTAGAAGATAATAACATGTGATGAAATGTGGTTTTTTACTTATGATCCGGAAACAAAGCGCCAATCCATGCACTGGAAGAACCGAACTGCACCGAGAGCCAAAAAAAGCTCAAATGAGCAAGTCAAAATTTAAAGCAATGATGATAGTTTTTTATCCATGGGATTGTGTACCTTCACACTGGGTTCCTGAAGGTTGAACAATTAATCAATATTACTACCTTGAGGTACTTTATAAACTATGTAAAAGAGTAAGGAAAAACGCCCCGAAATGTGGAAGAACAAATCATGGGTTCTCCACAAAGACAATGCACCAGCTCATTCCGCATTATCTGTCAAGAGGTTCCTAGCCAAGTACAGCATCTCAGTGTTAGAACATCCTCCTTATTCACCAGATCTTGCACCATGTGACTTGTACCTGTTCCCTAAGGTGATATCTGCATTAAAAGCGACAAGATTTGAGTCTGTGGAAGCTGTAGAAAACGGCACGTGTCCTGAAGGAGCTGACAGAAGATGCCTTGCAGCACTGTTTCCAACAATGGAAAATTCGCATGGAGCGTAGTAGGGATAGAGAAGGAGTGTATATTGAAGGTGACAATAAGTGATTATGTATAAAAGTAAAATTAAACTTTTTACATCAGTCTCGTTTTTTAATCCACACCTCATAATGCGGTAGGTAATGTAATGTAAGTAATGTAATTACAATGTAATGTAATGCGGTCTCCAACATTGACCCGCTCCATAGTATTACTACTCCATATCCATTTTCCATAAGCATACGGGATATTGTCATCCCTTATTCTCATCTCACAGCTCACTCAGTCGGTATTAGACATTGTGTAAATGTTGTTTTATTTAAAGTTTTAGTTTAAAACCGTTCTTTTCAGGACGAAACTATCGTACTACTGTGTTTTAGTCGTTACTCGCCATTCTTCTAAGAACAAAATTTATTGTTAACTGAAAACATTTATTTATTAATAGAGGTTTGAAACCCAAGAGCATTGTGCGACGCACGGGTCCACTATGCTAGTAATTTTTAACATTCAAAAACACAAATATGATTGACAGTAAGAAAATGAGTTGATTTATGCCACGCATTCATTAATCTTTCAATAAAAAATAATAAATAATTTATACAATACTTATATACAAACATTACTAACTATATAAATTTGTAACTAATTTAATTTATTAATTAATTTAACATTACTATTAGAATATTTATTACAATAATAAATAATTAAATAAATAAATAACAATTAATTAAGCTAAACAATAATAATAGTAATACTGATTTATTATGCGTAACATGACAATATTTCAATGCGATACATAATATTTAAAAGATATTGCAAAAGGAACCTAACCTAAAAACAAACACTAGATTTGAAGTGAGTTTATATAGGTACTTTTGTTCAATTCATTTGTGAATCATACATGAAATAATGGCTTAACCCTTTCAGTGCCAAAACAAAAATTTAAAAGTTTGATCTAAAGCCATTTAATTTGAATAAGGGGGTACAAAAAGTGCCTGCCCTTATTTTGAAAACTTGCAGGCGTAAACCTGCCATTAACGACAAAAATTACAACATTACAAAAAATATAATTTCCTGTTAAAAATAAATTTTATTATATTCATAAAAAAAAAGAAATCGTTCTTATAATAAATTGAAAATAGTTTTTTGTTAGTTTATTTAAAGTTGCATCGACAGCTTGGTCATTAGCAACTACGAGTGGTACCTTAATGGTGGTTTTAACGTGTTAAAATTTCCAGACCCTAGCTGGGAACGGGGAGATCGAAGCCAGGACCTTTCGCTTTGCATGCTAGCGTGCTAGTCACTACACCACGAAGGCAGTTTCAAAATACATATTCCATTAATTTTTGTTGTAGTTTTTTTTATAAATGTTCAGACATCCGGACGTTGGCACTTTATGCATAACTTACGAACATCCAGTAAAGCGTATGTTGTCACTACGTAAAATATATCAACGTCCTGTTTTCTGGACAATGGTACTGAAAGAGTTAATCGATACAGTGTTTGAAAAAAAATTATTGTTTTTATTTTATAATGATATAGCCTAAACAATATTTAGATTTTAGTTCATCAGAAATTTCACATGAACAGATGGGAATTGATTTGTAAATAATTTAATTTATGGATTGATTAGTGTACAATTGAACAGTTTAATACCGGTATGATATGAAATTTTGATTCTATTATGTATATTCAAAAGAATAGTGTTATGGTACAACACTAAATGGAAAAAGAAAATGGTTGAGCCATTTAAAGTGTACTGATGATGTGGTCCTAACCATGGATATCGTTGAATAATTATAAAAATTACAAATCAAAAAGAAAAAAATTATATAATGCTTGATGATTGTGTCGTATAGCATCCTGGCGAATACATTTACGAGGGTCGTATCTGAAGTAAAGACCGTTGGGAAATATCTTGCAGTGAGGTTGGCTAACCTGTGTGGTGGAAGGCCAGTCTCATAATACACACTGCATTGTTGTTTGTCAGTTGTCGCGTTGTTGTATCTTTATTTACGTTTGGTGTTAATGCATTTCGAAATGAATCAGATAATTGATGTTGCCGCCGATTGTGAAATACGTGGAGGGATACGTTTTTTAAACCAACAAAAAGTTAAACCGGTCGAAATTCGTAGGCAGTTGGTTGCTGTGTACGGTTATAATGTTGTAATGAATGAAACAAACGTTCGAAAATGGCGTGAAAGGGTTAGAAATACGAGAGTTAATGTGCATGATGAATAACATTCAGGGAGGCCCTCAATAATCAACGAGGACTAGTTGAAAAAGGTCAATGAAAAATATCAAAAACAATCGTCGCGTGACAATTCTGAATTGACCCTTAGTTTCCCTGATGTTTCAAGAGCTGTTATTGGTCACATTGTGTGCGACCATTTACACTTCAGAAAGGTTTGTGCGCGTCGGGTGCCGTATGTGTTATCGGAACGCCACAAACAAATCCGAATGGGATGTGCGTTGGAATTTATGATATGCTGCAGAGAAAATGGTGATGAATTCCTTACAGTAACAGAAAACCGGCTAAGAACTGGTTACTTTTTATGCATAAATTGCTATATATCGACAAATTTTTAAATAAAACAATTAAAGTTTAATGAATAAATATCCTACCGGGTTGGTCTAAAGGTAAAGTCGTCGCCAAAATCAGCTGTTTAACTGCTGATTTTTTGAGACGAAGGTTCCTGGTTCAAATCCTGGTAAAGGTAGTTACTTTTATACAGATTTGAATGCTAGACAGTGGTTCCTGGTGTACTTTGATGGTTGGTGTTCAATTAACCATACTCTCTCAGGAATGGTCGGCCTGAGTTTGTACAAGACTACGCCTTATTTACACGTCATACACATCATCCTCATCTCATTGGGTCATGGGGTTGCTTATTGTTCTAAATTGAACAGATTGCAACGTACACATATTAGGAATTAAAAAAAAAAATGAATAAATGCAGTAAAGGACCGGCTTTAATTTCCTGTAGCGTTAAAAAATGTCTGTTCAGTTGTTTTTGAAATACAGCTCTTCAAATACAGACTTCTCTCATGGTGCACACTACAATACATGTAAAACAGCATATAGTGTCATTAAATGGTGATGGCCAAACACAAAATGAGGCATAGATTATCGATGGAGTACACAGATTAATGTGGCCCTGGCTATATGAAGAGTAGGAGAGTCCTCAAATATGGTGGATTATTTTTTTACATTTGCATATCAGTGCTAATGAAGAAACTAAGAGTGATAAATGAAAATGAATGATAAAAATATGCCACCTGACCAGGAATCGAACCCAGGATGATTACCGAAACCAGTTACACTGACCACTACACCATGAGCTGACCCCAAAAACGGTGTAGAAATGATCTTGGTTTAACTTGTCAAGAACAGCGCAGAATAGAGAATTATGAAGACTACTGATATGTAATGACGAGATGAACCTGGGACTCAGTGTGGCCAATGCGCTGCTGCTAGCACAGTACGTACATTTATAAAAACATGCAACTGTGTAGTATTATATAGTTTATTTTTTGCTTCTTCTTTACAGCACTTAATAACATTCCTTTCCGCACTTCGAATTGTTTTACTCTTCTTTCGAACAATCGACATGATAAACTTATCATACACGGATAGATAACTAATTTATAACAACACTACAGAATAATGAATAAAATGTGAAGAATTAAAATGAAAAGAAGCGGAATGAGTTTTAACGAATTAAAATACTTCTTTTGTATAAATGTAGCCTAAAACGTTAACAGAATAGTTAATTCAAAACAATATTTCCTGTACCACTCGTCAGGTAATAAAATAAGGACTGTGTATTCCAATGAACTATGAGTGTCAGTATTTTTTTAGGATAGTAATAGAGAAAATGGGCATGCGCAGAAGATTGTTCCCCTCTTACACTTTGTCTCAAACAAAGTTGATTTCGTTACTAAACATCAGTGTAACCAACACAGGTTGATGAAGGTGACAAAAATTTAGTTATCTAGTGAGATCACCAAAAAGTTCCAGATTTTAAAAAAAAAAATGTAAAGCCATCGTTTATTATAAAAGTATTCAAAAATTTGAATACATTTTTTTAAAAAGAAACATACTACCATAAAGGTAATTTTTTGTAACATCATATTTTTAATCAAAAGTTATTTGATACAAAATAAATACAATATATTTGATATCTGTAGGACCACACACATAAATAATACAATGTTTACATTCATAAATAATAAAATTATTTAATTTGTACTATAACAATTGATTTTAAACATGTTAACTAAATTAACATGAATTCTTTTTAGTCTTTTTCTGTATATTTTGAATTTTCAATTATTAGTACCTATTAGATTCTTGAGTTGTTTTTTCTTTTATTTACTATTTGTACAACAAAAATGATCAAATAATAAATAATTGTGCAACAGGAAGACATAATTAAAATATTTTAAAATCAAAAAAGAAATTAAGATTTATATAAAAATTTAATAACACAAAAGGCACACATATATTCGGTTGATAAATTTTACTTACAGTTATGACAACAATTGGTTTGTTATTTTTGTTTAATAGAGGACTCGGTGAAAATATCAACTTTCGTAATAATTCTGTGGTGATAGGTATAAAGGTATAAAAGTCAAAAATTTTTGGTTTTGAGTTAAGTGCACTACCCAGTTTAGAAAAATTTTCTCTTTCAATTGGTACAAAGGGCTTAAGAGTAGGTAACTCCTGAAGTGAATTATGTTGTCTGGTATAAATGGTTATAAAAATTTTCTCTTCGCGTAACAGTATAAAAGTCTTATTTGTAAATTATACCTTTATATTTTAGTTTCTCAACCTTTTTTAGTTGTAGAAAAGATCTTAAGTTGAGTTAAGACCTTTATACCAACAGTAGTTTATTTAGTTAAGATTTAGTTTCTCAGTCTTTTTTAGTTGTACAAAAGGTCTTCAGTTGAGTTAACCTTTATACCAATAGCAGTTTATTATTTCACCAATATCAATTGCTGAGATCAACTGGAAGAAAAAATCAGTTTGAAGTAGTCGAAATGACAAGAAACCAAAGGCAAACTCGTGACTTAAGTAACTATAGTAAAAATTTACCAGGTCAAAAGGTATTACGTTACACTGCAAGCTGTATAAAGGTCTTAAGTCGTGAATTGCCTCCCCAAAAAAAGGCCACAGCGTAGACGTAAAAGAAATTTTTTTTCTTTATTAAGTAGAAAACAAAAAAAATGTATAACAAATTATAAAAACCATTGTTGGAAGAGACAATTGCAAAAACTATCCTTAAATAATAAAAAAATGTATAAATTATACTGTCACAATTTTTGTTCGCTTCTCCTGGAAAATGACTATTTTCAAGTTAAGACCTTTATACATATCACTACAGAATTGTTCTGCAACTAAAAAATCTTGTGTTTTCAGCAACCTAATGAGACTTACAATTCCTGAAAATTTTTAAACATTTTTCAAATATTGGGGGTATAATGAGTTTATAAAAATATAAAACCCACCGGGTTGGTCTAGAGGTAAAGTTGTAGGCAAAATCAGCTGTTTAACAGCTGTATTTGGAGATGAAGGTTCCTGGTTCAAATCCTAGTAAAGGTAGTTACTTCTAAACGGATTTGAGTGCTAGACGGTGGTTACCGGTGTACTTTGATGGTTGGGGTTCAATTAACCACTCTCTCAGGAATGGTCAGCCTGAGTTTGTACAAGACTACACCTCATTTACACGTCATATATATCATCCTCATCACATTGGGTCATGGGGTTGCTTATTGTTCTGAATTAAACAGATTGCAATGTATACACACATTAGGGATTTAAAAAAGAAAAAAAATATATATATATACATACATACAGTTCAGCCGTTCGTAATTTGCTCCTACTGTCAACAAACAAAAGCCACCTACTGCAGGGTGCACACTAGAGTCTGGGACTTTATGGATGTTGTATTCCTATTAAGTGAACTATTTTTTAAATTATAAGTACTTAAAGTACTGAAAACATCAGTCATGATATGATGTAGGCCTAACTATTTCATTTAGAAAAATACTTTTAAAAGTATTTTCTATTTAAATACTTTTAAAAGTATTTTGTTGTTACTTTTTAAACGGCGTGTACACATTTTGATATAATGCGCATGCTCAGCGACGTCATTATTTGTTTACATTAGGAGCAAACTAAGAGAGGCTGGACTATATATATCAGATATCAGATGAATTAATGTCCCATACCCGAGCGAGTGAGAGGGAGATATATGGCATAACTGCGCATGCGCCCAAAGGTCTTTACCGTTTGAATCCAAATCTGAAAACATACTACAGTCATTATTTTGTTTGTTAGTTTACTGTGTGCATAAATGCTTGCTCACAACAATGAGTAAAATTATACAATGTTACTGGAATGGTGCGTATAGCTTGTGCGAGTGAGAGCGTTATGCATTCTCTCACTCCCACGGCTAGGGGACTTTAGTACATCTGAATACTGTATGTACAAGGACAAAAATATATAATTACATGTACTAATACGAGTCTGTAGCCTCCATTACATTTTTAATCAATAGGTAAACAATTATGTTTAAAAATCATATTAATTTTTTTTTAAAGTTGCTTCGAGAGCTTGGTCATTAGTGACTACTGTGCGTTTTGGTTCTGTAATGGTGGGTTTTAATACGTCAAAATTTCAGTCAAGAATCAAACCCAAGATCTTTAGCTTTGTATGGCGCTAGTCACTACGCTATCAAGGCTGTTTCATATTAAATTTATTTCAGGTATATAACATATAAAACCTGAAAGAGTTTAACAGAAATTATTAAATTTTTAAAGGAATTCTTAATTTTAAAGGAACACTTAGAAATTATATATATTTATATATTTGAACTAACAGAACCAATTGTTGTCATTAAAAACATAACAAAATGAAGTATTTTCTTTAAACATTTTTTGTTAACATGAGCATGCTGTTTTAAATCCACTACAACCCTGTTTATCCAATTTGTTTTATATAGATCTTTGATTAATCAAATTAATTTGTTAAATATAAATTTTTATTTCAGTTTGTCATAAAATAATGATAATATTCAGAGTTGTGGTAATGATGGCAGAAATTTATGTACACACACACACACACACACACGCGCGCGCGCGCGCGCACACGCACACGCACGCGCGCACGCACACACACACACACACATGGACTGTGTCAGCATCTAAAGAAATTTACCTGTTTAAAAGTCTTCAAACAATTTCAGAATTAAAAATATTAAAAATGGTTTACAATTGAATTGCTCAGTCAGCACTTCCATATTATATTGTTGCTTGTAGCAGTCAGTTTTACTGCTGATATTTAAAACAGCTGATTAATCAAATCAGATGTTAATTTAAAAATAAATGATTTTCGGATAACTTTACCTCTAGTCCAACCCGGTGGGTTGGGTTGTTCTCGTCGTAATTTTTTTATAGATTGCGACCTTAACAAGCACTCAACAACAAAAGTCAATAGTACACATTATTAAAGTTTACTCAGTGAGGAAGTCAACGGTAACCACCTCACTCCTCGTTTTACTTAGTAAAGGTTCTACAGGTCTAAATCAGCCTTTCGGCTGATGACGTTAACAAATTAAAGTTATAAAAAATTAAAGAAAAAAGACTATATCTTGACTTCCGGTTTGGTGTTTGTAAA
Source organism: Catonia carolina (assembly GCA_035578175.1). Classification (NCBI taxonomy): domain Eukaryota; kingdom Metazoa; phylum Arthropoda; class Insecta; order Hemiptera; family Achilidae; genus Catonia; species Catonia carolina. The sequence goes on from JAQMRL010000008.1 coordinate 13,227,150, forward strand.
CAAATGTTGTGCTGTTTATGTTATGGACAAAAATACAAGTATTTTTCTATTTAAAACTATTAATTACTTGTCTGCGAGTATACCGATTACACTTAAGTGATAGGTAATTATTTTATTTCATATTGTTTTATCTTTTGTTTGTTTTTTGTCGGCATTGTTGTCATTGTCGATAACCTAACCTAAGCTAGCCTAGGTTACGGAAAATATTTAAAATGACTTCTGAGTACAGAGGTTCATTGTTAAATAATAGTAGTAATTCAATGGAAAAAAACAGTAAATTAAACAGTCAACAAGCTTCTTACGCAAATAGCGTAAAAACGAATAATTTTCCAACGAAGGCTCAGGCCATAATTTTAGATGCAATCGACGGAATATCAGTAAAGGAGTACATCCAGGCAGTCGGTTTATTAGTGAAACCCGAGAACATTAGATTTGTTTCTCGCATCTCGATGAACAGAATTTGTATGTATCTTGCTTCGTCAGATATAGTAAACAGTCTTGTAGCAGACCATACAGTAATTTCACTTAATAACAACAAATTGCTTATTCGGCCGTTAATTACAACGTACAAAAGAATTATTTTATCAAATGTGTGTCCAGTAATTCCTCATAATATACTGGAAGATAAACTTTCTAGACTAGCGTCTAAAATTTCTTTCCTGAAAGCGGGGATATCTGAACCCGGCTATAGCCATATCATGAGTTTCAGACGTCAGGTGTATATCCACCCGGAAGATTTCGGAAAATTACCTGACTCTATGAAGATTGTATATGATGATACATCCTATTGGATTTATCTATCATCTGACTCTATTTCCTGTTTTCTCTGTAAACAACCGGGGCATCAGGCTAAAGATTGTACTTCAATCATAAAAGACAAAGTCAGTGACCTCAATCGTGAAGATGAGAATTTAGTAAGCGATAGGGACGTTGGTCATGTTAAAAATGTTGGTAGTTTAAATGAAGTTGAGGACAATGAGGTTCCTACTGTTAACGGAAATCATAAATCCACTAACAATTTTCAATCCGATGGTAATTTTGATACCAGTATTACCGGTATACAAAAATCAAACGACACTAGTAATCAACACACTAAGTTTGATGTTGAATTTCCTGGGCTTCCTGCTCCTGGTAAATCTAGTATGACTGAAGCCAAAATACATAAAAGGCCGTTGTCGTCTGAGGGCTCTACTGCCATTAATAATGACGAGTGTTTAGATAACTCGTCGAATATCGATTCATCGACAGAAGAAGGTTATACCCTAACTAGACCGATGAAAAAGAAGATTAAAAAGGAGAAGGGAGATCACTTTTCTAAAGTAATAGAAGACCAGTTAAGTCCTCTGAAGGACATTCTCTGTAGCAATGACAACCCCTATGTTCTTGACTACATGCAATTAAAGAGCCTCCTTGAAAGGACTTACGGTTCCTCCAATCCTGTAGGCATTATAAAGGAATATACCTCTGACCTATCTAAAGTTTTGATTCTTCTTAATGATACTTATCCTTCTTTAAACGGAAGATCCCTTAAAACTAAATTTACTAAATTACAAAAAGCACTAAAATCAGCGATAGATGGATCTAATAACTCAAGTATGGAAATTCCAGTAAAAAGTGCCAACTTAGAAGGTGACAGTAATCTACTATCTTTGCTAGACTGTGATTCGTCGTAATTGTTGGAATATATATTTCTCGATTTTCAAAATTGTTTTTATTTAATCATTTAAGTTTTTATGTTCTAAAATGACAGGAAGTTATAATTCTACATATTCCATCCTTCAATGGAATATAAATGGTTTTTACCAGCAAAAAGAGTTTCTCCAACTACTTATTAATAAACATAATCCGATTGCAATCTGTCTGCAAGAGACAAATTTTAAAGATGATCTATTTACACCTATTTCTAATAATTATTCTATCTTTTATAGAAATAGAGTAAATGTTTTACACGCTAGTGGAGGTGTGGCCATGTATATTCATAAAAAATTCAAAACTTCTGAAATTAAATTAAATTCTAACATTGAAGCCGTCGCTGTATCCGTTCTTCTTCCAATAGGTTCCATTACAATTTGTAACATCTACTTACCTAACCAGTACAAGCTCTCATCCACGGAGTTGTATAATCTAATCCACCAACTACCAAAACCGTTTTTAATCGCCGGAGATTTTAACTCTCACAACTATGCTTGGGGTTCTCATAAAAACGACGCCAGAGGTAATATTATTGAACAATTATTGGAAGACACTGACGTAGTTCTTTTAAATAAGAAGAAACCTACTCATTTCAACAGCAGTTATAGAGTCTTTAGTGCAATAGATCTTACCCTTTGCAGTGCGTCAGTTGCTCATCAGCTTGAATGGAGAACTGAGTCCGAGTTGTATGGTAGTGACCACTTTCCGATCATTATTGACATTGGATCTAGAGATACATTTGATACGATAAATCAGAAATGGATTTTTGGTAAGGCCGATTGGGAAAAATTCCGACATGACATATCATTAAAAATTGAGGAAATATTCAAGCCCACCTCTCATACACAAGAAGAAAGAACAATAGATGATGAAATTAGTTGTTTTACTAGTATAATCTTAAAAGCAGCAGTTAAAAATATACCGAAAACTTCAGGAAAAATCCGTAAAAGGCAAGTCCCATGGTGGGATGATGAATGCAAGGAGTCTCTACAAAAATTCAAGAAATCATTCAATAAATATAAACGCCACCCAACTGAGATAAATTTTACTGAGTACAAAAAATGTAGGTCGTATACGAGAACATTGTTTAAATTAAAGAAACGTAAGTCATGGAATGATTTCATCTCCTCAATGACCAGTTCAAACTCCGTTGAATCGTGGAATAAAATAAAACAAATAAGAGGTATTAAATGTTCTACTAATATTTCATGTCTTGTAAATACTAACCGTAAAATAATCACACATCCAGATGAGATTGCCAATTTATTAGCCGACACCTTTGCTCAAAGTTCAAGTGACGCTAAATATAATGCGAAATTTTTAGAAATTAAAAGTAATACTGAACTCAATATTAACGAAGTCACTGACGATGAAGCCAACATCTTAAATCATCCTCTTAATTCTACTATTCTTTACAACGAGATCCAACATGTCATTTCAAAATTACGTAATTCAAGTCCTGGACCTGACGGTATTTTTAATATATTTTTGAAGAATTTACCTGATAATGCCATACTATTTCTATTAGAAATTTATAACAGAATCTTATTACACGGTCTCTTTCCGGCCATTTGGAGGGAAGCTATTGTAGTTCCAGTTCCTAAACCAAATAAAGATCATAGTAAAGCAGAGAGTTACCGACCGATTGCATTAACTTCCACATTATGTAAACTTCTAGAAAGGATATTAAATAATCGGCTAGTTTGGTACTTAGACAACATTAGCTTTCTATCTAAATTTCAAAGTGGATTCAGAAAAAATAGATCTACTTTAGATCATCTTGTTAATCTACAAACCGACATATGTAATGCTTTTGAATCTGGTGAACACCTAATTGCAGTTGCATTGGATATGGAGAATGCATACGGTATGGTTTGGAAGTACAGAATTGTAAAGATATTAAGTGAAATTGGTGTTAACGGACCGATCCTAAACTTCATTTCAAATTTTTTACAAAACAGGGTCATAATGGTCAAGGCTAATGGAAGTCTGTCGAGAAAATTTGTTGTAGAAAATGGTGTTCCTCAAGGATCCGTTTTGAGTGTAACTTTATTTCTTGTTGCTATAAATGATATAACTAAATTAATATCACCGCCAGTAAAATGCTACATATTTGCAGATGATGTGACTGTTACTATTAGAGGCAAAATCGTCCAAACAACTCAACACTGTTTACAGAAAACGCTGAGTAATATACAGAAATGGGCGTTGAATAACGGATTCAATATTTCACTGACTAAATCAGATTATATTATTTTCTCCCGAAAACACTCATCGGATGAACATACACAGCTTTTTATAGGTAACCATGAAATTAAACAGAAAAATGAAATTAGAATACTAGGTATGGTATTTGACGAGAAACTTACGTGGGTTTCTCACATTAAAAAACTTAAAGCCGACTGTTTACAACGAATGAATATAATTAAATTACTTTCGTCATGCAGTTGGGGAGCTGATAAACGTATAATTTTAAATACTTACAGGGCTTTAATAAGAAACAAATTAGATTATGGTTCGATTGTTTATGACTCTGCACAAAAATCAGTTAAAAATTCTTTAAACTCTATTCACACAACAAGTTTGCGTATGGCTCTGGGTGCGTTCAGGACCAGCCCGGTGGAAAGTATCATTGCTGAAAGCAATGACATACCGTTGACATATCGCAGAAAATACTTATGTATCAAATTTGCAGTTAAAATATCTACAACACCGATGAACCCAGTATATAGTGCAATATCCATTGGAAACCAAACATCTACCAGAAAAAGAGCAAGATTCCCGAAAGCTTTAGGTGATCGCGTGGACACCTACCTCAAGGAGTTAAATATACGTCTTCCAAATGTTTTTGAAGTTTGTCAACCCGATGAACCACCATGGCTTCTAAAACTTCCAATACCTGATTTAAGTCTTAGTGTTCTTGGAAAACAAAACCACCATTCTGCTGTCTTCAGGCCTCTGTTTCAAAAAATAACTGCTAGATTCAAAGACTACATGAGTGTTTACACAGACGGTTCACTTACAACTGAAGGTTGTGGCTGTGGAATCGTGTTTCCTGATTCAGAGATTCTTTACAAAATTAATAACGTATCTTCTATATTCTTTTGTGAAGCCTATGCTATTTATAAAACTCTGGAAATTGTATCTCAATCTCGAAATTCCAAATTCGTAATTTTTACCGATTCTAAAAGTGTTCTAGAAAGCATTTCTAATTTAAATACTAAAGAACCGATAATTCAAGAAATAGTTAGGCTTTTAGTGTCAAATACAAAAATTAATAACACAATTGAATTTGTATGGACTCCAGCACACGTTAGTATATCAGGAAACGAGAAGGCAGACAATGCTGCCAAACAAGCCATAAAAGAAGTGTTTCATGATCATGCTGTCTCACATGTTGATTTGTCAAAATTTGTTCTCAAGACGACACAAGGAGTGTGGAACGATGAATGGAAAGGACATCGCAGTAAACTACACGACTTCAGGGAAAACACACATGACGTGTTAATACCACAAAGTAGCAGACAAAATCAAGTACTTGTAACACGCCTACGAATTGGACATTCTAGTCTCACACACAAATACCTTCTTCAAAAGACTGAAGCACCGACCTGTTATTTTTGCAACGATACTACATTGACGATAATACACTTACTGATAAAATGTCCAGGATTACGTGATCTACGAGAAAAGTATAACTTAACACAAAATACGAAAATCATGCTGACAGACATCAAGAGTATACAGAATGTGGTTTTATACCTTACGGACTTACAGTTACACAATGTATTTTAATCCAAATTTTGTTTACACAGTCATTCTTCAAATTTTGTTCACTCAAGACATTTTAATTCAAATTTTGTTATGTAAATTTTGTTAATTTAAGATTATTATGTAATTGTGGTCGCTAATGACTTTATTGTTGATGCGACCTTAAACAAATAAATAAAAAAAAAAAAAAAAAAAAAAAAATGATTTTCAAAATTTAGTTTGAATAATTTTTTATATATTTTTATAAAACAAAAATGATTCTTCCACATGTAGCTTACTGTAAAGAATCTGTTAAATATTTTATTATACCAACATCGTTATCAATCATTTCATCATTATCTGTGGTAAGTTGTTTCTTCTAACTAAAAAATACTTTTTTAAAAATTTAAATTCTTAATTTTTTTTATATAGAGTCAATCATTTTTCATATAAACAATATTTTTAATAAAATCATTTTCATTCTCTCTGACATTTCTTTTTATTTATTTGTAGTGACACTATTCAGAAGTAATTTACATTTATTAAATAGTTTTTCATTTAAATTTAAACATTTCCCATGCAGCTGAATTTAACCGGACAACACTTGTTGGTTAACTATAAACTGCACTACATAAAATTTTGTTTGGTATTCAAATAAATAAAATTAAAATGTTCATTTCCATTGTTAAACAATGTTATCCATGGCCTTCTGTATCAAATTCATATTCACTACAAATAAATTAATTAAAATGGAAAATTATTTTTCAACTAACAAACAAAAATTAATAATATCTAACATATTGAGTTTATAAACAAAATTTTACTTCAAATAAGAACCATTTTTGTTTTAGAAAAATATATAAAAAACAATTCTAACTGTGAATTTTAAAAATCATTCATTTTTAAATTAACATCTCATTTGATTAAACAGCTGCTTTAAATATCAGCAGGTAAAACTGACTGCTTCAAGGAGGAGCATATGACGGTCATATAATGCAGATTTTAATAGCGTAGAAAACAATATTGAAAGTAATAACCAAAAAACATCAACTCTTTCTATCTGATTAGTTCTTTAAATACTGAATATTCGACAGCTTTATGCACAAAAAGTTCTTTTTCAGGCATTTAAAAAGAATTAAATTATTTAAACACCTTTCCTTCAACATCTCATTGTTACATTATTCAAAACAAGTTCTTGGTTTCACTCTACAGAGTGCCGGCTCAGAAAAAATGCGGTGACTCAGAAAAAATGCAACAATTTTAATGAAAACATTACAATGATAATTGATACTTGCTATTAACAATGTACAGAATTAAACGATAAATAGAAATCAAAAATCAAAAAATACTATCACCCTAAATTCCTAATTGAAAATAAATTATGATTTACATAAGAACGATGTGAGACAATACAATGTAGAGAGAGAATTATGGGTTTGGATAAGTCATCGTCAAATTCAATTGTGAAATAACGAGTGACTAAACTAATATTAGAAGACTAATATAAATTTAATAATTTAATCTTAAATATAAAAATTTAATAAATTAATAAAAATTTAATAAATTTAGTCATTAAAATAAAAATGTTTACTTTTAAAGTTCTCTTGTTTCGTCATACAGATCAGAGGTAATACGTATAACTTGTAACCATATTTTATTTATGAAATAGAATGGAAATAATGTATAGACCTCACGTTCTTATACATTTATTGATCAGTATTTAAAACATCAGTCATGATAGGCCTAACAGTTTCATTTATAAAAATACTTTTAAAAGTATTTTATTTTTGCTTTGTAATCAGCGTGTACACATTTTTTAATATGGTCAGTGACATCATTATTTGTTTACCGACGTTTCTTTCTTCCAACGAAGCCGCGAAAAATAAAATCAGCTGTTCGTAAACAGCTGATTAATTATAAAAAAATGCATATGATTGTTGGATCGCCGCACCGCGGTTTGAGGTTGCTGTTGTTTTAGGTAGCATACAGGTAGATTGTACGTGATATTTTGTTGATAAATGGTGAAGTTTGTTATTTTGTGATGGATATTATAGATTTTTATTATTGATTCGGTAAGGAACAGTGTTTGTTTTTTATTTAATTATTTATATATAAATTCCGTAAATTGCTTTGTTTTAAACGTTTTAATAACTTATCTCTTGAACTCATTTTTTTCATTAATGTAATTTTCATTGGTTAGTTTTTTTTTCAATAAATACTGTATTTATGTGAAATTAATTAAATATTAGATTTTACTTTTCTAAAACGCGTTATAACAATACATTTAAAGGTATTTTTGTTAAGTAGAGGTGAAAATGTTTTATAGGAACACGTTAAAAAGGAAAAACAAAAATAAAAAGATGTAATGGTGTCCGGTAGACCTCTGAATTGTCAATTTTTAATAAATAAATTGATTCTGTAAGAGCAACTTCTAAAACCGGTATGGACACATGGCTTCCAGATTTATGGCTGCACCAAAGTAAGCAAGCTATCCGAAAGTTCCAAAACGAGGTGCTCAGGAATATAGTAAATGCTCCATGGTATGGATATATTATTCTATAGAATCAGGGTCCGTCACCGATTGTATCAATTTTTTTGAAATCGATACTTTTTTGGGCACTGAATCCGAAAATGAATTAATTTTGCCCGCAAATCACCATGAAATTATAAACCAAGCAGTCGGGTACCTCCACCCCTTTTATTTCCAACAAGATCATGTACTCTGTCTAGTAAATTTTTGTAAAACTTGTTTTAAAATATTTCCTTGTAAAACTTGTTTTAAAATATTTCCGCCAAATAGCATTAGTGCTATATTAAAGATGGCTTTTTTTTGTCTTCTTTACTGAAACATATTATATTTTTGTAATAGTACAACACACTTTTTGTTTTTATTATTGTCTGAAGTATAGGGTAACATTGCTTATTTATGACAATACTACCTAAATAAATTAAGTATTTAGTTAAAGTTAACAGGTTGACTCCCAAAGAAATTTATGCAGTTTTGCCTATAAAACCCTTACATATTTTATGGTTCCTTTGATTTTTTAAATTAATTTTCTTTTGAATCTTAGAGTATTGTAAACTTAAATTTTCTTGGCGCTGTTTTTTAGATGAGAGCCTGATCAGGTACTCAAAAGTAAAAAAATAAAATTTAGTGTGAAAAACTGATGTGTCTCACTGAAATTTTACTTGTATTTCTATAAAATATTATATGTATTTTATAAGTATAATTTACTTTGGGCTATTTTTCAAGAAAACTACATAAAAATTTCACTATGCAGCCAGACCCTGTGGTGAATGAAGTGAATGTGTCATTGGTAGGGTGGAAAGTGAGTGCTTTTCGGAGGACCTGGCATGCTGTTAAGCATACTCTTTCAACTCAGTGAGGAAGGCAAAGGTAAACCACCTTACTCCTCGTTTTTATTTAGTAAAACCTCTAGAGGTTCAAACCAGCCTATCGGCTGTTGACCTAAACAACAACAACAACAACACATAAAAATATTGATGATCCGCCTCTCTATCGAACAGTTGTTCGGCGAGTGGTAAACTTGAGCACTAGTTGTCTACATAGATGCACCGACCAGAGTCAACTTTTACAATGCAAAAAATATTGTAATATGAAAACCATAAAAAATTAAAAGATGAAAAATGATTTTTCATTATATAACATTATTAAAACATGATTAATAATGTAATATCAAAGTATAATAATAGTCAATATTATGTATTGTAATAGTAATGTTAAGCTGTCAAGTTTCACTGACTCATTTTTGACTCGATCGGGTCAAATAAATCATGAACCATGACTGTGGAGATGTTTTTTGAACTCATTTTTAACAGCTCAGTATATGATTCAATGCAAACGAGCATCCAATCCATCTCACAATTTTATTAAAAACACTATTACGTGACAGACGGATCAGTCTCTTGGAGTAAATTTTACAGATCTGGTGATAGATATATACGTGTCTCATGGGAGTCAACCTGTTAAGAAGGGATTCATGGTTTTACAACGCTTTTCAATTTCCTCTTTGTAAATATATTTCCTTCATGTCTTTAGATTAGTTTAATTATGCACAAATAATTGAAATGGAAAGCTTTGTGGTTTTAACACTATTATTCCAAGCCTCATATTCAATTTACATGAAATGTGCTATTAGGTGAGTGTTAAATAAGTTTGTAATCTTATACAGTTTATGATTATTGGATAAAAAGTTTGTTCCCACTCTGCCAAATGTGGCAACACTGCATTACTGTCTAACTGAATCGCTAAATGCAGAAAGGCCTCATATCCAATTTTTTTGAAAATTACTTTTTACTTTCTCTTGCCTATATGAATATATAGGAAGGAAAGTATTGTTTTCATGTCGATTTTTCGAAATCGAGTTTTCACCGGATCTATACGTTTTCAGACCCCCTGAACCCAAAAAACATGTTTTTAGCGATTGGTCTGTGTGTGTGTGTGTCTGTGTGTGTGTGTGTGTGTGAACAGAATATCTCAAGAACGGAACATCGTACGAACTTGAAACTTGAAACTTAAGTTACATACCACTACCGGACGCGACACGAACATTTTCATCAAAATCGGTCAACCGGAAGTAGTAGTTTATTCGTATAATTTTTCAGTTTTTTGCGATTTTCTCAAAAACTGGTCCTACGATTTTTTTTAAAATCGCCTATTTTACTCAATTTTTTATTCTCTACAAGATAGGGTAGGCGCCATGTTTGCTGAAATTCTCGGTGAGGCTGTTTTCACGTAAAAACGTTGTTTTTTTAAGATTACGGCTTTAATATAAATTTTAGCGCAAAAACTTATATAATAAAAGTTGTAGAGAATTTAAAAACCTACAACTTTTGTTTCAAACATTTTTTTGTATAACGCTTAGTTTAGCGGTAATTTGCGATTTTCTGTTTTTTTTCTCACGAAAACGTGAGAAAAATCGATTTTTTTAACATTTCGGTCTTAGTATGCATTTTACGACAAAAGTGTATATAATAAAAGTTATAGAAAATTAAAAGATCTACAACTTTTGTTTAGAGCATTTTTCTCTACAGAGCCTAGTTTAGCGTGAAAGCGTGATTTTCCGTATTTTTAAGCCAAACTGAGTTCGATTGTCATTTTGCGTCATTCACTCATGATTAAAATAAGGTTATGTTTTTGAGGTTAGTTGTTGTTTATTTTTAATATTTTATTAATAATGTTAGGTTTATTATTAGTTATTTGCATTGGCAAGAGAAAGTTGTGTGAGTGTTTCACACCAGATTTTTTATGTGTCTGTTTCTTTATACGAAAACACACATTTCTGTACAAAAAAGCCTCATCTACACTCACTAGTAATGTTATAATTTAACTGATAAATTTTCATTAATTGCAGAAGGGCCTCATATCCAGGAGATGTGACCTTTCTGCAGTTAACTGAGATCAGCTGATTCGTTATAAAAAAACTCCTTTGTGGTTAGTAGTGTACTTTGTGGCTTGCTTTTTTCTACTCTTGTTTTATTAAAAGACTATTGCTTTTAAATTGAAAAAATGAGTTCAAGTGATGAAGAAATTCCAGTAAAAATTAAAAAGAAATTAAGCGTATAGAAATGTACCAAAGAATTTTTGTAAAAAGTGCTTAAGTACACGGACCACTAATGGACCTTAAGAAAATTTTTAATGTCAAAATATTATTATTTTGAAATTAATCATGCTCATCCAGGAATCGTTACCGAGTATAATATTGAAATAAACCATTAATTATTGTAGAAAGGCCTCATCTCCATGAATAAATTTCAGCCACTGCAACTAATACGTTTCGTATTTTTAAATTTTCTTATAGCCAAAATTTTAGCTATAGTATATATTAGGATCACAAATTTTTTAAATTTTTTGTATTGCATTTATAAAACAATAAACAGTTATTTTCATCTCCTGAAAAATTCTGTAGAATGGAGATGAGGCGTTTCTGCATTTAGCGATTCAACTAGATCCAGGCTCGCAATTTTTTGGTTTCTAGTATAGTGAAATAGTTTGGCGACTGAAAAGAACTAAGCTTGTAGATTTAGAGTGTTAGAGAAAGAGAAAGACTACTAAAATTCTGTTCAAACTGTAAATAAGATTAAATAAATTACATTTAAGTCATGTACATAATGTAAATAAATTCCATTAATTACTAAAACTACTGGTTAGCCGTAAATAATATTGGGTCATAGGATTAAGTTAGATTTAAGTAATTATATGTTTATAGCACAGTTTGTAGGCATGAGTGAAATTAAAAAATAAGTCCTATAGCCTATATAAGTCAAGTAGTACTTAAATCAAGTTTTAAGTTTCAACTTAGTTTGGTGTTTCAGTCTTGAGATATTTTGTTCACACACACACAGACCATTCTCAAAAAACATTTTTTTTTGGGGGGGTTCTGGGGTCTGAAAATGTGTAGATCCGATAAAAACTCGATTTCGAAAAATCGACATGAAAACAATACTTTTCTTCCGATATATTCAAGAGAAAGTAAAAAAACTAATAATTTGAGTGTTCCCGAAACGTGCTGATGTGTAATGACGAGATTAACCTCGGATTCAGTGTGGGCAATGCGCTGCTGCTAGCATAGTATGTACATTTCTAAAAACATCTAACTGTGTAGTATATATAGTTTATTTTTTGCTTCTTCTTTACAACATTTAATAACATTTAAAATAACATTCCGTTCCGCACTTTGAATTGTTTTACCCTGCTTTTGAACGGTCGACATGATAAACTTATGATACACGGATAGATAACTATCTAATTTATAACAACACTACAGAATAATGAATAAAATGTGAAGATTTAAAATGAAAAGAAACGGAATGAGTGTTAACGAGTTAAAATACCTTTATTTGTATAAATGTAGCCTAAAACGTGAAAACAGAATAGCCAAATCAAAATAATATTTCCTGTACTACTCGTCACCTAATAAAATAAGGACTGTCTTCAATGCCAATGAACTACGAGTGTCAGTATGTTTTTGGGATTGTAATAGAGAAACTGGGCATACGTTGTAGATTTTTCCCCTCTTACACTTCGTCTCAAACAAAGTTCATTTCATGACTAACCATCAGTAAATTCCCCTTAAATCTTAATTCAATGTTTCGTTTACATTTCTGAATCGTATAAATCATAATTATCCAAATTACAAATTCAACTGACACGGATAAACAGGTTGTAATGTATTAACAAAATTAATCTAGAACGTTTACTGGTTTTTAAAAATTCTTAAACATCTACTTAAATAACTAATAAATTAATTTTTAAATAATTAATTAATTAATAAACACACTACGGAGCAGTTTCATAATTTATTTTATTATCTAATGACAAGTTTTTGTTTGCTTTTCTCCACGATCCGTTTGTACAGACACCGGGACCTCTCCACCATTCGTTAATATCACGATACGATTTTAACGGGAAATTATCATCGTGTAATAACGCGCAAAGTCTACAGAAAAAATGAGTGTTGAAAAATTCACCCATACCTTTCCACTTGAAATATGAATTGTATAAGTCGTTATCAGCGTCCAATTTTAAGAGATAAGCGGCTAATTCTTTAGGAGATTCAAAATCATCTACATGGATGTACGAGTGTCTTGGTGCGCTGTTATAATAGTCTTCGGGTGGTGCCCCCATCACGATTGGAAGCACATTGTGGCTGAAATAAATAAATATCGTCATTATTAGTCTATTATAAGTTCAAAGTTCAGGCGAAAAACTAGAAAACATAATTAATTACACTGAGTGTTCGGGAAGTCGCTGTGCACTTGAATTATGGAAGTAAAATGATTAAACTCTCTTAAGAAATAATTACTTCAATGATTATAATTATTTAAGTTATTAGTTTGCATCATAGCAGTAGAATCCATATTAATATTTTGTTTTTGTATATACTGGGTGATTACAAATGAAATAGACACTTTTGGTAACCTCTAAAAAATTAAACTGGTGTATTTGAATACAGTAAATGATATAGGTTTTCAGGAAATTTTTTGAAGTTTATGTTGGTACAACATTTGAAAATGACACCTTATAAATTACAGTTAGTGCAAAGTTTAAATGTCGGTGATAGTCTTACGTAAAAAGTTTTGTACGGAGCTGTTAAAAATGACGATGCCTTCTTTCATCGCATAATTTTCAGTGATGAATGTACGTTTCACATTAGTGGAAAAGTTAATAGACATAATATAAGAATATGAAGCACAGAAAACCCAAGAGCAAGTTTACAACATTTAAGCGGTTTCCCTCAAGTGAACGTACTTTGCGCTGTATTTCGTTAAAAGGTTTATGGGCCGTTCTTTTTTTACGAAGTTCTGTAACTGGAGTAATTTATCTGGACATGTTACGTGAATGGCTAATTCATCGACTCGAGGAAGAACTTAATTTTTGTACAGGATGGAGTTCCGCCTCAATGGCACTGACAGATCAAATATTATCTGGATGAACACCTTTCTGGACAATGCATTGGCCGTATAAGTGAGGACAATATGGTGTACAAGCGTTGGCTACGTCGCAGTCCAGATTTAACGCCCTGCGACTAATTTTTGTGGGGTTATGTAAAAGACAAAGTTTTTGTACCACCCCTTTTTACTGATATTGCTTATTTAAAACAAGCATTATAAATGCTCTTGGTATGGTTTGACCACCATATGCTTGCATGCGTATGGGAAGAGTTCAACAACCATGTTAATATCATCTGTCATGTTACAAACGGTGCACATATTGAATATTTATGGGTAAAAACTTAATGAATTCTTGTATATAATTATGTATGTAATCATCTTAACTTTTAAAAAATACATTTTCTGTAAGCTATCGAAAGTGTATATTTCATTTGTAATCACCCGGTATATAAAAAACTTTTGTAATATACGAGGGTCATTCATAAAATAAGGTTCCCTAAGCTGCCGAGACAGAATGCGATGTGCTGGGAGGAATCTGGCAACACTATCTTACTCATCAGCTCTCCCTCTCTTTTTCCGCACCACTCCCGCCTCGCTACGTCGATTAGTGCTGGCCTAGCAGCCTTCAATGATGGAGGTCCCTATCGCTGTTACCGCCAGATGCGAAATTTGCGCTGTGATACATTTTTTAAATGCAAAACAGATTTTACCTATTGACATTCATCATCAGTTAATTGAAGTTTATGACCAAAACTGCATATCTGTTCAACATGTTCGGAAATGGTGTAGAGAATTCAGTGAAGGCCGCACGGAAAATCACAATGAAATGCGAAGCGGACGGCCTTCAGTTTCAGATGGAGTTGTCAAAAAAGTAGAGACAATGTTGCTTGAAGATCGGAGAATCACCAATAACAAACTTGCTTTGCGTATTCCTGAGACTTCCAACACCACAATCCATAAGATTTTAACAGAAAAATTAGGCTATCACAAAGTGTGTTCGTGGTGGGTACCGCGAATGCTCACAGAAAACCACAAACAGCAACATGTCGCGTGTGCCCAGCAGTTTTTGCAACAATGTGAAGACAACAAGGAAGAATTCTTGGATTCCATTGTCACTCAACTTCACCTAAGCCGAAGAAGTTCAAGCAAACGCAGTCTGCAGGGAAAGTCATGGCAACCGTCTTTTGGGACAGGAAGGGCCTGCTTTTGATCGACTTTTTGCCACGTAGAACAACAGTAAACTCTGACAGATATTGCGACACATTAAGAAAACTGAGACGCGCGATCCAGAACCGCCGGAGAGGAAGATTGTCCAGTGGTGTGAGGCTTCTCCATGACAACGCTCGACCTCATGTCTCACATCAAACTCAAGAACTGCTGACAGATTTTGGCTGGACTGTTGTGCCCCACCTCCCTACAGCCCGGACCTAGCCCCAAGTGATTATCACTTATTCCCAAAATTAAAGGAACACTTGGGTGGCCTACGCTTCAGTACCGATGATGAAGTCAAGGAAGAGGTTACTCGATTCCTCAAAGGATTGGCAGCAGAATTCTACAACATGGGGATAGAAAAGTTGGAGCATCGTCTGCAAAAGTTTTTGGACAAAAACGGCGATTATGTAAAAAAATAGCGTAAGTTTTAAGCTTTAAATTGATGTATAACACTAAGATAAAAAATATAGCTGTCTATTTTTAAAAATCATGGGAACCTTATTTTACGATGACCCTCGTACCTTACTGCAAACGTTATTATTATCACTGCAAACACCCATCGTAGCATACTTTGAAGTTCAGTTCTTAAGAAAAAATTGAATAAAAATTTTAAAAAGAACCTACGAGAATGGTTATCCCTGCATAAAGATCCCTGTCATAAGGATAATGTGTAATTGATAAAAATACTTACCCTAAACCATTAACGAATAATTTTTCAGTTATATAATCTTTACAATTGGAATTTTCAAATGCTAAATAAAATTTATATTTTGTAGCTAACATTTCAAAGCATTTATCGGCTATTGATCGAGGGCACTTGAGTCTACCACAACTACCATATATATCCACCTGAAATAGATTTAAAACAATCTCCATTATTGTAAATCATACACTTTTAATAAAAATATAATTTTACAACTACATTTTATACTTAAGTCACGTGAATGCCTTTTGCATATGGATAGGTTGAGAGAAACGGAAGAGAAAATTTGACAGTGCTGCCAACCTAAACAGTGAGACACTACCCGGACATTTCACTACCATACAGTTTCTACACAAATTTTGTAAGCTGTGGTTTATTGCCAAGAAAATTTGTTCTTCATAAACCTTATAAAAATATATTTGACCTGTAATATTGCCTACAGCTTAATTACATGACTAGAAATGTTTAATCTAGTGTAATTTAATCAGTCATTTCAGAAAGCCCATAAGTCAAAATTTGTTTTTTTTTTGCTTTTGAACATTTCCGGATTAATTTAATGTAAACACACTATTCCCTACAAAAATCAAAGAAGTCTCGCTTTCATTCACTAATATAATTGAGGACTGAAAATGGTGAACGATGAATGTGCTAGAAATAGAATTTATGGGTAATTGAGAAAAACAATGAAACAAGAATTTGGTCACTTTCATTGTTCTGCATTTCCATGATGTTTTGTGGCACATTCATCATTTACTCAAACAAGAATATGTTCATATTTTCTGTATAATATTCAACATATTGTACTATGCAATATTAAGGGAAGGGAGCCATTTATGGAATAGGGTCTTATTATGGAATACTAGTTTTTTTCCAGACAGGATGTTGGAAATCCTGATCTTCTTGCACCATTGGTTATGCCGACAGAAACAACTACTGGATTGAAATAGCAAATACAGCGTGTTTTGTCAAGGTGATTATAATGAATATAAAAAAGGTGAAAAGTGGATTCAGTGCTAGAGGTGTAATAATTGATATCATGAACAGTGCACTAGTGGTAAAAGGTTGTATTTTGTCTGCGATTATTGTGAATAAACTGATTGGACTAATACTTTGGTGCTTTAAAAACTATGTAGTCAAATTATGTATCTATTCCAAGTATTCCAAATTATAACCCAATGTATTCCATATTGAGATCCTATTTTGAGAATTGTAAAAATCATGTCACTAAAGAAAAGTTTTTTAAAAAAAATTATATTTGTAAATTTAAGATTTTGTATTTTCTAGTTGTGAAATAAACTATTTCTACTATTGATATGAAATTCAAGTAATTTCAAAAAAGTCATAGAAACCGAGAAAAATGAAAAAATGAAAATGGTATTCCATATTTGGTTCCTCTCCCCTATTATCTTTATTGTTGGTTTTTTTATAAACATAGTCTACAAGAAATTGTACTAAAATCGATTATAAGCGAATAATTAAAACAAAACTATTATGGCGTTAGACTCAGCAGTTGCACTTTCCTCGTTCTCCAAGTCACTGGGTTGTTACACCAGAAGCAAAATCTGTAGTTCGGTTTTTAACTAAACTATATTTTTCTGGCAGTTACAACTTATAACATGTTACAAAGCATGGCACATGCATGTCATTTATGAATAAAAATGAATTTTGAAATTTTTGGCACGTTCATAATTTACCATTTTCAGTCCTCAATTCTTAGAGCTTGTACTTACATTACATTACAAAGGCTTATCCTAAACCCTTTTTTCCAGTTGAAAAAAAAATGGTAAAAATAAAGTTTTTTTAAAAATTAAGTTGTGTATATGAGTTTAAAGTACCGGGTGAGCATAAAGTCTTACCCTGATTATAAAATTTTATTACAGAATAATCGTTTGACGTAATAATTTAAATCTGGCGCTGTTACATAGGTTATTGTTAGTAGATTTTGTGACCAATAGATGGCACTAGTGCTCCTCAACAATGACATGGTCTGTTAGTTCACGTTAGTTGCTGGCGAAATGGCGTTGAAGCAGGAGAAAGCACAATGTGTGCTTTGGTTTCATGAAACGAAATCGCCCATCAGTGTTCAGCGTAATTTTCGGGCTTTTTATGGACGCAGCCCTCCTGATGTTAAATCAATAAAGCGATGGTATGAAAGGTTTAAAGAAACAGGCAGCGTTGAAGATCTTCCTAGAAGTGGCAGGCCTAGTGTGAGTGAAGCAACTGTTGATCTTGTTCGGGAATCGTTTCAACGGAGTCCGTCTAAATCAACTCGTCGAGCATCACGTGAACTTCAAATACCGCAAGCAAGTGTGGTGAAAATTCTTCATAAAAGGCTTAGGTTGCATGCTTACAAAGTGCAAATCGTGCAGGCCTTGCAACCGAATAATTTGCTGAGACGTGCAGAATTCGCAACTGAGATTCTCAACAGGATTGACGGCGCTAACGATTACTTCAATCGCATATGCTTTACCTATGAATCCACCTTTCATGTCAGTGGAATGGTAAATAGGCATAATGGCCGTATATGGGGATCAGAGAATCCACATGCTACTCTACAGTTACAGCGAGACAGCAAAAATGTGAATGTTTGGTGCGGCCTCATGCATAATAAGGATTTCGGGCCGTTTTTCTTCACGGAAAACACCATTAACGCTAACATTTACGTAGATGTTTTGCAACAGTTCATTGCACCACAGTTAGAAGAATATCAACCATGGATAATTTTCCAGCAAGATGGGGCACCGTCCCACTAGGCTTTGATAGTGCGTAATTTCCTGGATGAAACATTTCCGGATCAGTGGATTGGAAGGGATGGTCCAACACCCTGGCCACCCCGCTCTCCAGACATTACTCCCCTTGACTTTTTTTTCTGGGGCTATATCAAGGATAGAGTCTTCGCCACACCAGTTGCTGACGTTGACGAACTGAAAGCTAGGATACAAGCTGCTGTGGGTACTGTGACAGAACACATGTTACAAAACACCTGGCGGCAACTGGAATACCGCTTCGACATTCTCCGAGCTACCAAGGGGGTACACGTTGAAGTTTACTAATGTAAGTAATCTTAAAAAAAACTATTAACACTAACCTATGTAACAGCATCAAATTTAAATTATTATGTCTAACAGTTATTCTGCAATAAATTTTTATATTCAGGGCAAGACTTTATGCTCACCCGGTAGTGAATGGATAATAAGAACAACAGTTTTCTTATTTCTTTGAAAAAAAAAAACATGTCAACTACTGCTTGAATCCCAGCTCCGTGTAGT
Organism: Catonia carolina; assembly: GCA_035578175.1. Lineage (NCBI taxonomy): Eukaryota > Metazoa > Arthropoda > Insecta > Hemiptera > Achilidae > Catonia > Catonia carolina. The sequence goes on from JAQMRL010000008.1 coordinate 13,246,191, forward strand.
TGGGAGGAATGCAGTGCGTTGTTATAGTAGTGGAAGAATGAATGAGTGTGTATGAATTAATTAGAAGTATTTCACAGCTGCTGCATTTGCAGTGGTAGCGTGTAATACGTAGACTAAAAGATATTTTTATCATCCGGCGCATTAATTTAAGAAATACCTACCGGGTTATTAACTTGGTCGGATTCATAATATTTTACTTACCATTTTATATCAAAACATGTAAATAAATAGTTGTAATAAATGTAAACAAATATGTTAAATACGGAAAGTTTGAAAACGAATGTTTTGTATCAGAGTAATACAACAATCGTTCTCCCAGTATGCATCACTCATTCAATGTACCTCACCCATAACCTTCACCTTGCAACTACACGGAGCTGGGACTCAAGCTGTACACCAAGAACATAGAATTTAAATAAATGAATATTGTTATTGGTAGCCATTTTTAAAATTGTCATCTATCATTTTCCTTTGTTGATCCGTCTGTCACACCCGGATGACAAAAACTACAAGAGATAGCAAGAAACAATTTTTGGATTTGTAATCTACATAAAAAAATAGTTGGCCTGGAATGGGTTTTTGGTTCCGGATCCAACCGGAAGTCAAGAAATCAAAGTATAAAACTACAAGAGATAGCAACAAACAGTTTTTGGATTCATAATCTACACAAAAAGTTAGTGAGCCAAAGTTGGGTTTGAAGTTCTGGTTTTGACCGGATGTCAATAAATCATAATTGGAATTAGGTAACAAAAATAGTGTCATTCAATTCCTCTTAAAGAGTGTTGTTGTTTAGGTCAACAGCTGAAAGGCTGGTTTGAACTTGTAGAGGTTTTACTAAGTAAATAGTGAGGTGGTTTACCATGGCCTTCCTCACTGAGTTGAAAGAGTACGCTTATCAACATGTCAGGCCCTCCGGAAAGCAACCACTTTTCACCCTGTAAATGACACCTTCACTTCATTCACCACAGCATCTGGCTGTATAGTGAAATTCATTACTCTCAGAGTAGATAACTCTGACTAGTGTCTTTTACACCTCTACCTCTTATATTCTTAAATAGATCAGCTGTATAATTGGCTGAGTATGTCATGTGATAAGAAACAGAACTATTTTCTATAGCCCTGGAACTAGCAGATCAAGTGCAATTAATTTTACACTCCACCTGCCTGTTATGGGAAATTTAAACTTTAAACTTTTAAAGAGTAGATATAAAAAATATCACTAATGATTTTTTTTAAGTCAAAGGTAAGCCTTTTTAAAAATGGTCACCAGCCATGAGACGCATCATCTCTCAAAAGGGATTTTGTATTATTACAATCTAAGTATCAAATTTTCTGTCAAATAGTAATGAAATAGTAATAATTTACTTACTTGAATATATTTAGCTAATTCATGTGCGTATTGTAAACGTGAATTTCTAGCACCGCAGTTAGAGACGAACCATGCAACTTGGTCAGTTTTGTTACCGACAAAATCTCTCAACGGGCCAGGATATTCCATTTGACTTTCATTATAGTACATCCACCTTTCATATGGAGCAACTATATCACTGTCTCGTCTGTATGTTGCAGTCCAATTGAATACATCATTGTATCTTATGTGCTGTGTGTGGTATGGACATTCCAGGAAGTAAATTATCCACACCTAGAAAAAAATAAACACAATGCAAAAGGAAATTATGTAACTATCTATTATTTCAGTGTTCCGTTATGTAAAAATTTTTTTATTAATTCCAATTTTTGGGGGATATTTCCTGACCAAAGAAACATTCTCAGTTCCGTCCCAATAGGAATATTTCCGACCCACAAGAATTATTCAAACACAGCACTGAACGGTAGCAAATATGCAGATAATGAGAGAGAGAAATAAATCTCTATACTATCCAGTGCATAAGTAAAGAGGCTCTACACAACTTCACCTGAATATCCACCAATATAATATAATAATATCGATTCCCAAGGGTCAGTTTTAGGTCCAATTCTATTTTAATAGGCTACCAGAAGTCATATGTAATGCCAGAGCTTTGTTGTTTGCTGATGATACTTCAGTAACAGTTTACTGGTAGATGCTCTTGAAGTAAATACACTTGCTAATATAGTCCGTAGTACAGTTCTTGAATCAAAAATGTTATTAACAGTTAATGGAAAAAAGGGTCGGTAATGGCAGTTCAAAAACAAACATAACGTTAAAAAAGTAGAGAAGAGGATGTATTTATTCATAATAATAATCTAGAACATGTAGAAACGGTGCAGTCCCTAGGAGTATCTCTAGACAGATTTTTGTCTTGGGACTTATATACCAATCAAGTTGTAGTAAAATTTCATGTGGGGTATTTGCACTAAAACAAATTGCCAGATTAAATGATAAAATAATGGCAGCTTATCATGGCCTCATTCTGTCTCATATCCGTTACGGTACCTTAGTATGGGGTAATTCTAGCATGGGTAATATGAATAGGGTTTTTAAAAAAGAAAGCTATTAGGTGTATGGTGGTAGCTAACCAGTTAACCTCATGCAGGCCACTATTTAAGGAGCTTAAATTGCTTACAGTTCCCTCTTTACATTTTTGAGGTGATTATGTATGTTAGGCGAAATAATTTTATGCAGAATTTCAATGTTCACAATCATAACTTGAGAAACAGAAATGATTATTATGTGGTTAATCACTCCACAAAATTGTTTGAACAAAAACCTACTTCTGCAGGGAGAAAATTCATGAATAAATTACCCCAATTTTTAAAATGTGATGATAATTTACATTCCTTTAAAAAAAATCTGGAAAATTACTTGATCAGTGAAATTTTTTATAGCGTGCAAGAATTTCTTTCTTGATAGTAGTGATACATTGTGTGTTTCCTATATGTATTTCAGGTGTTATAACTGACATGTTCTATACTTCTCCTGGACACAAAAAAAAACCGCTACAGTGTTCTCATAAGTACAACTGGTCTTTTTAAAAATCTGGTAAGAAACACTCACACAACTTTCTCTTGCCAATGCAAAAATGAACAATATAACCTAACATTAGAAATAAACAAACAAACTAACCTCAAAAAACATAACCTTATTTTTAAATCATGAGTGAATGATGTAAAATGAAAATCAACCTCAATTTGGCGCAGTAATATGGAAAATCTCTCTTTTGCGCTAAACTAGGCTCTGTAGAGAAAAATGCATAAAATAAAAATTGTAGATCTTTTGATTCCCTATAAATTTTATTGTTTACAGTTTTGTAGTAAAATGCATACTACGGTTGAAATCTTAAAAAATCAATATTTTATTAAAAATTTCATGAATAGCAATAGGATTTTCTGTAAGAAATTGTTAACGTATGGAATACAGTTCAGTAAAAGTCTTCTTTCTAACCTGTTTTCACAGTTTGTATATAAATATATTATCGTAAAATTGATTGGACAAATGTGATGCGTATCATGATATTACATAAGACTAGACCATTTTACATTGTTGCAAAATTTTTTTTAATGGAATGTTTTTGAGAATGCTACTAGTGGGCTGATTCTTCCCTCACCGCATGGGGCGGTTAGATCTTTGACACACAGTATAAGTATATACATGTCATCTGGCGCGTCAAGGCTTCGAATGAATCAGCTTACAGTTCAGCCGTTGTTAGTTTGTTCCTAATATCAGCAAACCAAAGCTAAATACTACAGGGTGCACCCTAGAGTCCACTACTTTATGTATGTCACATTTTACAGTGTGCATGAATTCCTTTCTAAATAGTTTTGGTTAAAAAGTATTTAACTTCTAATTAGACAAATATTGTGTACTATTTGATACAAAGGGTTCATGACAGGCCTACTGATGTAAAGCAGTAGCAGGAAAAAAATATTGGTAAGTGATGAATTTATCATTGTGTTTGACTTTTTTATTTTTTATTTTGTGTGATATTTGATTCAATTGGGTTCATGACAAGCCTACTGAAGTAAGCAGTAGCAAAAACAATTTTTTGGTGGTAAGTGATGAATTTATCATTGGTGATAAACTTTCAGTTAATCAGTTTTATCTTGATATGTCCTATACTCCCTTTGGAGTGTCCTGGATGCAAAAAACATATTCCTAATAAAAGTATTAGTAAGTTAACTATATTTTAAAAATTATAAGTACTTAACTTACTTAAAACATCAGTCATGATATGATCTAGGCCTAACAATTTCATTTATAAAAATACTTTTAAAAGTATTTTATATTTCAATACTTTTGAAAGTATTTTGTTGTGACTTTTTAATCAGCGTGTACACATTTTGATATAATGCGCACGCTCAGTGACGTCATTATTTGTTGACAGTAGGAGCAAACTAAGAAAGGCTGGACTTTACATATACTATATCCACCCGTCCCTCGACTAGTGTTATAGACTGTTTACCAAAATTCTTTTTTTCTCTTTTTTTACTCCTAATTTGTGTACGTTGCAATCTGTTCAATTCAGAACAATAAGCGACCCAATGAGATGAGGATGATGTGTATGACGTGTAAATAAAATGTAGTCTTGTACAGACCCAGGTCGACCATTCCTGAAAGAGTATGATTAATTGAACCCCAACCATCAAAGTACACCGGTAACCACTATTTAATATTCAAATCCGTATAAAAGTAACTACCTTCACTAGAATTTGAACTAGGAACCTTCGTCTCCGAAAATCAGCTGTTGAACAGCTGACTCGCAGCGACGACTTTACCTCTAGACCAACCTGGTGGGTTGTTTACCAAAATTAATGTATATATTTTTCTACATTTCATAGAAAATACGTTTATTATAAATACAGTAATGCGAATGGGGGTGATGTAATGTATTATAATTAATCATCAATTGTTGTTGTTTAGGTCATCAGCCGAAAGGCTGGTTTGAACCTGTAGAGGTTTTACTAAGTAAAACGAGGAGTGAGGTGGTTTACCATTGCCTTCCTCACTGAGTGGAAAAGTACGCTTATCAACATGCCGGGCCCTCTGAAAAGCACATTTTCCACTCTGCAAATGACACCTTTACTTCATTCACCACAGGGTCTGGCTGTATAATGAAATTCATTACTTTTAGAGGAGTATCTTTTGAGAGTACTTTCAGAGAGTAATCTCTGATTAGTATCTTTTACACCTCTACCTCTTCTGTTCTTAAATGATTCAGTCATTTAATTGGCTGACCATGTGATAAGAAACAGAACTATTTATTTTAGCCCTGCAACGAACAGATTGAATGTTAATACTTTGACACTCCACCTGTCTGTTATGGGCGTAATCATCAATTATTATTGTTATTATACAGTAATAGGCTTATTAATTGGCACAGTTTATTTACAAATAATACTGGTTTTGACAGCAAATGATTATTATCAACTTTATACACTTAACCAACAAATGAAACGCACAGTAAAAATTGCCAATTTTAGTGTTCTATCAACTGTCGTTCAGTGCGATCATTACAGTTAAAAAGTGTTGAGGTTTTTTTGACGAGTGCGGACCGAATTTATAGAATACCAAGTGTAGTTTTTTTTTGTAATCCCTAATTTGTGTACGTTGCAATCTGTTCAATTCAGAACAATAAGCAACCCCATGACCCAATGAGATGAGGATGATTTGTATGAGGTGTAGTCTTGTACAGACTCAGGTCGATTATTCATGAGAGAGTATGGTTAATTGAACCCCAACCATAAAAGTGCACCGGTAACCACTGTCTACCATTCAAATCCGTATAAAAGTAACTACCTTTACTAGGATTTGAACCAGGAACCTTCGTCTCCGAAAATCAGCTGTTTCTCTAGACCAACACGGTGGGTTGCCTTGTGTAGTGTTTATTTTTTTATTGTTTACTATTTTACGGTACATACTTGTACTAATTTTGTACTAGTTCTACTAGAAAAAGAACCTTTTTCCAATGAACTACTTACTAGAAACTATTAGCTACAAATTATTTTAAGAAAACAAACAGTAAGAATATTAATGAGATTCATAACAGTGCGTAGCAGTGTTCTAGAAATATTGGCGAATAGTAATAAGTAAATTAAAAAATTAAAGTAGCGCTGTTTCAAAATTGTTAGGTACCTACCAAAATTTTGTTAAGGTTAGAAAGAGATTTATAAATTATTATTGGGTCTATATAAATATTATTGTATAAATGTACACTTTATAGAAAACTGCATCGTGCATTGTGTTTCAGAGTAGGTAATTTTTGATTCACCTTGTATTATTACAGACTAAACTCTCTGCACACCAAGTGAGACGCCCAATATTATAGGTAGTTTTTATCTAGTAAGATCATTATTAATGTTTTTTTTAGGTTTTATTTGATCGCTGCTTTTTGCTGTATTTTTTTGACGTGGATTTGACATGAGTTTGAACTGGGACCCCCAGTAGAGTTTGTTCATGGATGGCTGTCAACTGGTTACCATACAAAGTAAATAAACCGGTGTTTATTGCCCAACCGGTGTTACTTGACAAATATAAGCAACTTTATACCAGCTGATTGACTGGGCTGGCCCGAAGGTCTCATATTAATATTTAAAAACATTTACTGTACCTGTCGATGAGGACGATGATGACCCGGATGAACGAAATGGTCTTTGAAGAGTATTGCATCTGCCTCCAATGACTCAGCCTTGTTTGCAGTCAAAGCACAAGAGTTTACTGGACAATGTTTAAATGGTTCATGTCCAGGTTTAAAACCCCATGAATTCATTCCGTGAAACAATAATATCTGAAACATACGAAAACCATGTAAAAATTATGTTACAATGTTTTCTTTGACGTCATAATATTATATTAACAAATTATCGGAATTTGTAAACAAAAATGGTGTCATTCGATTCCTCTTAAAGAGTAGATACAGGAATCACTAATGGTTTTTCCATAAGTCAAAGGTAAGCCTTTTTAAAAATTGCCGTGAGACGTGTCGTCTCATGAAAGGGATTTTTTCTTTTACTTTTGCTTCAAATGTAAATCGTATTATATATTTTTTTAGTTTATTTAAAATTGTATCAACAGCTTGGTTATTAGCAACTAGGTAGGCCTACTGGGGGTTTTTATACTGTAACGGAAGGTTTTAATGTGTTAAAAAATTCCAGACCCAATGAGGAATCGAACCCGGGATCTCCCGCGTTGTAGGCTACCACACTAGTCACTAAACCACGGAGGCGGCATATTATATTATTTTACAGTATGTTTTGTTGCCTTTATATGACTCATTTTTTTCCACATATTGTCCGGTTAATTTTTATGAAGTACGTTAATTTTTTTAAGTTTGGGGCAATGTTACTGCAACCATGGGGCTGATTTGGCCCACTCATGCAATATGACCATTAAAATCAAATACATTTAAAATTCAATGTAACCCCATAAATGAGGCAGCTAAATTTGTAATATTTAAGTCAAAATAAATTTTTTAAATGAACTTATTTCACAAATAAAAAAGAACAGCTTATAGAAAACTCAAATCAAAGAAAACACGTTTTGTTATTTTCCTAATATTGGGGTTCAGTTGTCGCCGCGAGTTAACTGTTTAATAGCTGATTTTCGGAGACTAAGGTTCCTGGTCCAAATCCTAGTAAAGGTAGTTCTTTTATACGGATTTGAATACAAGACAGTGGTTACCGGTGTACTTTGATGGTTGGGGTTTAATTAACCATACTCTCTCAGGAATGGTCGGTCTGGGTCTGTACAAGACTACACGTCTACACATCATCCTAATCTCATTGGGTCATGGGGTTGCTTATTGTTCTAAATCGAACAGATTGCAACGTACGTATAGGAATAAAAAAAAGAAGTAAAATCTGTGTATATGCCTACTGTTTTATGTAACTTATATTTAATTCTGTTTGCATTATTGGCTATTTTGTTTGTTTTCTTCTCTTCTTTTCATTTTTTTTACTATTGTATTGTCTTTTTCTCTGTGATGAAATATTGTTTCTGTAATTGGGCCGCAGTCGGCCTTTTGCTAACAATTCAAATAAATAAATCTGTAGTGTAAATTCTTCCCAACTCTAGTATCTAAGGTGATACAGCAATGATGATCAACCTTTGATAGAAAATTGTATGCAAAAGCTGTATCAATCAAAAATTAGGTGAACGCATGTTCAAATTTGTATAAAACGTTCTAATATTCATCAGGTAGGTAATCTAAGAAAAATGTATGTGACCAATTTTATTTAGAGTAAAATTACTAGAACTGGTATGTAAACATTTTTAAATCTTAAAAATCTGGTGTGAAACACACACAACTTTCTCCTGCTAATGTAAATAATTAACAATATAACCTAACGTTACTAATAAAACATTAGAAATAAAAAAAACTAACTTCAAAAACCATAATCTTATTTTAATCATGAGTAAAAGACGTAAAGTAAAAATCAACCTCAGTTTAGCTTACAAATACGGAAAATCACTCTTACACGCTAAACTAGACTCTGTAGAGAAAAATGCTTGAAATAAAAGTTGTAGATCTGTTAATTTCCTATAAATTTGATTATATACACTTTTGTCGTAAAATGCATACTAAGGCCGAAATCTTAAAAAAATCCCGGGGTCCCGGGTTCGATTCCCGGTCAGGTCTGGTATTTTTTCATTACTCATTTTCATTATCATCATTATCCACCGTCCGCATTAGCAGAAATTGCAGAACAGTCAGATGTAAAACAAAAAAAAATAATTTAAAAGTGATCATTTTGTTTTGGTCACTTATTTAGAATTCAGGTGTTGCTATGTACTAATATTAGTTAATACCTGCTTACTTTTTTTAATGGTAACTGATTTTCTTCTCCACGAGAATGGCCCCTGTTTGGTGGATAAAACATCAACTGATTCGGTATTCGGTCACTACCAGGTTCTTCTTGCGGCCAAAGTCTAGCCACCCTTCTTCCAGTCGCTTTACTCACTTTCGCCGGTACTGGCCAGCGTTTCCCGCCCGACAAGAACCATGGCCTCAGTTCTTTATTCATTTTTAATTTCTTCTTTATCGTCTCTTTCGTTTCGGCTGACATTTTCTTTTCAACTTGTGTTGGTTTTCTTTCTTCTTTTTCGTTTACCTATAAAAATAATAATAAATATTATATTACACTGCTGAGGACCTACTATACGCGCGCCAGCTCATGATCTCTGTCGCCTGGGGAAGTGGGACGGGTGGCGTAATAGAATGTGAGTAATATATTTGTCTTATCGTGCAGTACAAAAACATTTAGTCATCATGTAAATATTATTATTATGTCTATGTATTTATTTATTATAGGCCTACATGTTATTCCTTTTCACAACGGATACACGTGTCACAATATACAGTTGTACATTTGTGCTAATGCGTCTCGGATGTGTTAATCATTATTCATGATTTTTGATCACTAAAGTGATTTTTATTTTAAAATTTAAAGCGTGTTAACGTGCCAAAAGTTATTAGTTTTGTGTTAGGTAAATTTCAACGTGTATTTTTCATATCTTTTGTTTTATTTTAATATGTCTACCCGGAAAAATAAAGCGGTAATTCATTCGGAAGTGCGACAAATTATTGCATCAGTTATAAAAAACTGTGATGAAGAATCGCGTAAAGGACTCGGAATTGGCTTAACCATTCGATTTTTTTTACCTCAGTAAAAAAAGCATAATCCAAATGGATTATGTATTTTTTTACTGAGGTAAAAAAAATCATAATCATAATTTGCTACTAATTATTTAGGCCTATAAATTAATGTTATGAAATATATATTTATTAATTTCCTTATTTTCTATGCTACGTACATATTTTAATTCCTGAGGACTGCCTGACTCAAACTGTAAATAATTACTAAATATTAATAAATACATTGAAAGAAAAGTAAAAGAGTTACTATATTATAGAATAAATTGAAATAATAAAACAAAAGGTTACTTTATAATGACAAGAACATTATGATAAATGTTTTTTTTTATGAATAGTATAATCTTTCATTGCATGCCGTAACAGAAATTCCTCACACGGATCACGAGCTGACGCGACTGCTATACTATTGGTTTAATAAGTATATACATCCGAGTTTGCAGAGAGGGGTAAAGGGGGAAAGCATTAGTGCGCATGCGCGACTGCTTTAATTTCAGTACGACAAACATAACAACTTATACTATACCCAGAGCGTAGACAGTATATCGCGGAACCTTTTCTAGGTTAACTATATGAATATAACTGTTTGTTACCGTAAACAGAAATGTTAGTTTCTCGAAAACGTGGGCAGATTATTCACAGTGCTGAACGAAATCTAATATGCAGTAATGCTGTGAAGTTGAAGCTAAACAAAAATGCCTTTTCCTGCCTCTTAACAAAAACCATGAGCTAATGGCTACCTACTGTGATATTTCTCTTTCTACAATTCGAAAAATAAAGAAGGAAATTAAAGTGTTGACACCTGGTGAGAAAAGGAAACGGTTCGGTAGATTCTACTGAGACTGATAGTAAAGAAGGCGATTCATTCGTATAAAACTTTGTTCCAGTGGATAAGGTAGCTTAAATTTACAGTAAATCAAACATTTCTACTCATGTAATTATAAATTATCATAATTATAAAACGATAGTTGGCTGGTGCCGAACGATTGAGCGGTTACCGAGATAGCAAGGGTTCAGAATCTATATATTTAAAACGCAAAATCACTTCCAATGTATTTTAAATGGGAATTCTTTAAACTCTTAAATACAGAGTTCTACCGAACGGATTTTTATAATTTTTACATGGTTTTAAAGAGTATTCTTTCGTGATTCGGTAAAAAGTTCTAAACTTGAAATTCATGCTAAATTCGAGCTTCATTTTACGAAATGAAAAAGAACAAAATATATTGTTTACAACGTACAGTAGCTCTGTAATACCGTACAGCGGGTCTCCCACGTAATGAACACTAATGAATATATGAGCACAATACAATATCAGAAGGAAAGTCATGGTTAATTTCATTGAAATTCAATGGTAAGTGTTTCATATAAGGCCTTTGATAATAAAATATTTATGAAAATTTGTGTTGTTGTTTAGGTCAACAGCCGAAAGGCTGGTTGAAACCTATAGAGGTTTAACTAAGTAAAAACGAGGAGTGAGATGGTTTACTATTGCCGTCTCCCTTATCTTCATCTTATTGTGCGAATTTATTCGCACGGGTCCACTAGTATTGTTAATAAATCCAAATTTAACTAACGTACGAATTTGAAATCTAATTTTGTCTTTGAAACTTTGAAATTTGAAATCTAATTTCATTTCATACACGCTGTACGAATATAATTCGCTATGTTGTATTAAAATTTCAAACTTTTCGGTCAAATAATTATCGAGTTATACGCCTCTAAACGCATGAAATTCTTTGCGGTACCAAAAACCGGGTATTTTTGTATCCAACCTCAAAATGATAATTTTCAAACAACATTAAAAATATAGGACTGTTATAGGTCAACGCAGAATAAAATGAGCTAAATGTTGATGTTGAATTCCCGACTTAAACTTCTATATTCCCTACTTCACGAACGATCAAAATTACCAACGGCTCAAAAATTACACATATATTCTTCTCTTTTGAAACATATATGGACTTACGGGTCCCAAATTTACGGTTCAACCAAACCCTCTAACTTGCAACGAATTCAAGCATTCCAGTCAAAAACATTACGCCTTATAGCAAAAACACCTCTTTACGTTAGCAACAAAACCTTACATACAGATTTGAAAACACCACTTGTACAAAATTCCATCGAATACCTATACAAACGCTTTCACGACAAGTCACACGAACACGAGAACCCACTGGTGCGTTCACTTTCCACCTTCCATTTACCTGATTATCCCGCTGGACACCTTAAAAGACGCTGGAGTAGAGACCTGCTAATTTGATATACTACAAGTTTCATTCTTGGGGAGGCACCAATGGGGGCCCTACCCCTCTCATGCCTATCATATCATATTTACATTATTATCATAATCATCACATTTGCTTGTTGTAAAATTATTCAGTTGTAAATAAAGAATTAAAGAGAAAAATCTGGTGTGAAACACACACAACTTTCTCTTGCCAATGCAAATAATTAACAATAAACCTAACATTAATAATAAAATATTAGAAATAAACAAAAAACTAACCTCAAAAACATAACCTTATTTTAATCATGAGTGAATGATGCAAAATGAAAATCAACCTCAGTTTGGCTTAGAAATACGGAAAATCACTCTTTCTTTCTAAACTAGGCTCTGTAGAGAAATATGCTTTAAATAAAAGTTGTAGATCTTTTAATTTTCTATAAATTAAATTATATACACTTTTGTCGTAAAATGCATACTAAGGCCGAAATCTAAAAAAAATCAATTTTTCACACATTTTCGTGAGAAAAAAAACAGAAAATCGCAAATTACCGCTAAACTAAGCGTTATACAAAAAATGTTTTAAATAAAAGTTGTGGAATTTTTAATTCTCTACAACTTTTATTATATAAGTTTTTGCGCTAAAATTTATATTAAAGCCGTAATCTTAAAAAAACAACGTTTTTACGTGAAAACAGCCTCACCGAGAATTTCAGCAAACATGGCGCCTACCGTATCTTGTAGAGAATAAAAAATTGAGTAAAATAGGCGATTTTAAAAAAAATCGTAGGACCAGTTTTTGAGAAAATCGCAAAAAACTGAAAAATTATACGAATAAACTACTACTTCCGGTTGACCGATTTTGATGAAAATGTTCGTGTCGCGTCCGGTAGTGGTATGTAACTTAAGTTTCAAGTTTCAAGTTCGTACGATGTTCCGTTCTTGAGATATTCTGTTCACACACAGACACACACACAGACCAATCGCTAAAAACATGTTTTTTGGGTTCAGGGGGTCTGAAAACGTAAAGATCCGGTGAAAACTCGATTTCGAAAAATCGACATGAAAACAATACTTTCCTTCCTATATATTCATATAGGCAAGAGAAAGTAAAAAAATGTTGATGTAAAGTATGCTGAAATCAATATTCCTGCATCATTTTGGAGATGCAAGGATTCAAACTCGGGCTATATAATTATAAAACCGATGGTAGTATTTTAAATAGTATTATAAGGTTTTTGTACTGCTTGCTTTTCCATTTTCAGTTATTTTCTTTCGTTCGATATCATGTTTACTTGTTTTCATAAATCTAAAATTTATATTTAGATATTTCTTTCGAATGAGTTGACGTTTTTGGAAAAAAAATGTTCGTTGATTCATTATTATTGGGTCTTTTCCGTGTTCTGTGTGTTGTTTAGGTCAACAGCCGAAAGGCTGGTTTGAACCTCTAGAGATTTTACTAAGTAAAAACGAGGAGTAAGGTGGTTTACAATTGCCTTCCTCACTGAGTTGAAAGAGTATGCTTATCATCATGCCAGGCCCTCCGAAAAGCACTCACTTTCCACCCTGCAAATGACACCTTCACTTCATTCACCACAGGGTCTGGCTGTATAATGAAATTCATTACTTTCAGATAAGATAACTCTGATTAGTGTCTTTTACACCTCTACCTCTTCTGTTCTTAAATAGTTCAGTCATATAAGTGGCTGACTATGTGATAAGAAATAGAACTATTTTTTTTTAGCCCTGGACCAAACAGATAAGAGTGCAATTAAAATAACACTCCACCTGCGCGTTTTGGGCAGTGTTCTGTGTGCCACTATCAAATCCGAATTCCCTGAAGGGTTACACAATTCTCCCACTCCTGCGTCTAGCGCGCCAATCTGACTAGCAATATTCCTGCGTAATGTCAACTCCACTCCCATTTCACAGTAAGTTACTACACAGTCTACTATGAATTTTGTAGAATTACTTAATAATATTCGGACGGAGGAAGATGCCCACACGATGTGACAACTAAAAAAGTATGTGTGAAACACTCACACGACTTTCTCTTACCAATGTAAATAATTTAAAAAAAAAACTCAATAGTAAAGTAGTAAAAGCCAAAATTTCTTTGTTGATGCCGGATCAAGTGGCCAGGCGGCGGGTTTTTGGTTGGTAGGCGGTTGCGGCCTCCTTGGGACTGGACGAGGACGCCTCAATTTAATCCAACACTACTTCCCCCATCGCGAGGGAGTGAACATGAGTTTTTCTCGCCGCCTCGGATAAAAAAACAAAAAAAAAAGTAATAGGAAAATTAAACAATCATAATATGAAATAAAACAACAGAACGTGTAACATAGTACTAAATACTGGGACTGAGAAGGACATGTGTACGCATGCGTGTGTTTGTCTCAGATGAGTATTCATTCAGTAAGGTAGGGAGTGTAAGAAATGAACAAGTGTGCGACCCTTCAGGGAATTCGGATTTGATAGTGGCATTATTTTTTATACTGACAAAGACAAAAGACGTAAAAAATATTTTCCACCAATACTGATAATTTCGACCAGAAAATTTAGCAAAGTAAGGTTTTATAATAAAACAACTTACACTGAAGTAGAGCTTTAAAAAACTCTTCAGAAAAATACAATTTCTAGTCTATTCACAAATTTACACATTCTGATTGTTTAAATTTCAATTTCGATTAAAACGCAATACGAGGCGTGTTCAGAAAGTACCGTTTAAAAAAAACAAGTAAAACAATTTTTTTTCAACACAATTGTATTTCTACATGAAAGCCCAAACCTTAAACTATTTTTCGACATAGTTTCCACCGATGTTCAAACACGTGTAGTAGCGGGTGATCAATTTGTCTATACCCTTTTCGTAGAAGGTTCCCGCCACTGACGTGCACAAAACCAAGAGACTCGGAAGTGCTTTGACTTTTCTCACTTGGTACAGTGATGATGGTGAGGATTTTTTAAACAAAATTGTGACAGGTAATGAAACGTGTGTCTGTCATGTCACACCGGAATCTAAACAGCAGTCCATGGACTGGCGACACACGCAATCCCCGAAGAAACAAAAATTCAAGACGACAATGTCTGCACAAAAAAATCATGTGCACTGTCTTTGGGATCGGAAAGGTGTTTTGCTGATTGATTTTCTCCCAAGAGGTGAAATCATTAATGCGGCAAGGTATTGCAAAACCTTAAGAAAACTAAGGCGGGCAATTCAAAACAAACGGAGAGGAATGCTCAGTAACGGAATTATGTTGCTCCATGACAATGCTCGGCCCCATACCGCTTTTGACACTCAAACATTGGTTCGACAATTTCGTTGGGAGCAGTTCGATCACCCGCCCTACAGCCCGGACTTGGCACCGTCTGACTAGCACTTGTTCCTGCACATGAAGCGCGAGCTAGGCGGCCAACGCTTTGAAACCGACGATGAAGTGAAAACTGCCGTGGAGTCGTGGCTACATTCGTTGGCGGGAACCTTCTACGAAGAAGGTATAGACAAATTGATCACCCGCTACGACAAGTGTTTGAACATCGGTGGAAACTATGTCGAAAAATAGATTAAGGTTTGGGCTTTCATGTATAAATTAAATTGTGTTGAAAAAAAATTGTTTTACTTGTTTTTTTAAAAAACGGTACTTACTTTCTGAACACGCCTCGTAGAAATAATGCGCAGTTGTTGAATCGTAAAATATTGTTTTAAGTGAAACTAAAATTGATTACAAAATGGTTGTTTTAAAATCTTTTTAGTAGTAATGATCAATTATTTAGACTGATATTGTTAACTCGAATACTTACAGCGATATAAGGGCGAACTGTAAGCTGTTGATTTCCATCGAGAGCTAAATCTAGAGCTGGTAGGTCTTGGTGAGCATTTCCTGATGAAAGGCTGCGGGATGAAATGACAGCCGGTGCGGATTGTGAAGGTGGACTGTTTTGTCGTGTCTGTCTGTCCCTGAATAAAGCATGGCCGTCGTGGACCACATTCTGTCTGAAGTTGATCACAATGAATAGAAAGCATGTTGCACCTAACACGTAAAGGAAACACCGACGAATGTAGAAACGGCGGGGTAACATGGCTCCACCCAGCAACTACATCATGTACCCATTATCTTCTGAAACAAAAAAAAAATCTGGTGTGAAACACTCACACAACTTTCTCTTGCCAATATAAATAATTAACAATAAACCTAACATTGTTAATAAAATATTAGAAATAAACAAAAAACTAACCTCAAAAACATAACCTTATTTTAATCATGAGTGAATGACGCAAAATGAAAATCGAACTCAGTTGAGCTTAAAAAAATCGAAAATCACACTTTCACGCTGAACTAGGCTCTGTAGAGAAAAATGTTCTAAATAAAAGTTGCAGATCTTTTAATTTTCTATATATTTGATTATATACGGTTTTATTATAAAATGCATACTAAGGCCGAAATCTTAAAAAAATCGATTTTTCACACGTTTTCGTGAGAAAAAACAGAAAATCGCTAATTACCGCTAAACTAAGCGTTATACAAAAAAATGTGTGAAATAAAAGATGAAGGTTTTTCAATTCTCTACAACTTTTATTATATACATTTTTGCGCTAAAATGCATATTAAAGCCGTAATCTTAAAAAAACAAAGTTTTTACGTGAAAACACCCTTACCAAGAATTTCAGCCAAGATGGCGCCTACCTTATCTTGTAGAGCATAAAAAATTTAGTAAACCAGGCGATTTTAAAAAAAATCGTAGGACCAGTTTTTGAGAAAATCGTAAAAAAGTGAAAAATTATACGAATCAACTACTACTTCCGGTTGACCGATTTTGATGAAAATGTTCGTGTCGGGTCCGGTAGTGGAATGTAACTTAAGTTTCAAGTTCGTACGACGTTCCGTACTTGAGATATTCTGTTCACACACACACACAGACACACACACACACACACACAGACCAATCGCTAAAAACATGTTTTTTTGGGTTCAGGGGGTCTGAAAACGTATAGATCCGGTGAAAACTCGATTTCGAAAAATCGACATGAAAACAATACTTTCCTTCCTTTATATTCATATAGGCAAGAGAAAGTAAAAAATGAAAATGTTATTAATTTGTATAGAGAAACTTTTAATAGTTACAACTCAATTTTATTCATAACCCATTTAAGCGGCTTGTGAAACAACACAAATTATTCGAAGTTTTCCGTATTTTTTGTTATCAGGAAATTAGATTTGTGGCAAAGATATATAGTACGTACTTGTCTCGGTAGCATACATTTTTTTGTTAAACATACGAGTATTTATTTACAATCATTATCTAAGTAACTATAAGTAATTGATTATGAAATAAGTATAACAAGAGAGAAGGTCACCCAGTGATGGTCCTCCTCAAAAAAATACTAACATTGAAGTTTTGATAACATTACACAAATTAAAAAGTTCATAGAAGTTATATACATTGACTTAACTTAAATACAAAACTGAACGAATTTAAAACATAAAAGTTATAAAGAGAAAAAATTTAAACAAAAAAAATATAGATAGGTTGAAGCTTATTTTTACATTAACAGAAAAAAAAGGAAATTTTTTATACATTTATAATAACTATACAATTTAGGAGAAAAATTATTTACAAATCTAAAACATGGATTCTTTTGAGGCTTCTGGTTGTCTGACTATTATCCAGGAGGTTAATTGCTAAAATGTTTTTATGACAATTTAGACGTCTTTGGTACATCATACAAAACTGTTGTATTTCATCTCGAACTTGGGGTACGTCGAGATATACATGTATTTCATTGTTCCTTAAATACCATGCTGCATTTACTATGTTTCTAAGCACTTAATTTTGGAACCTCTGCATTACTTCTACATTGCTCTTACTCGCTGTACCCCGTAATTGAATGCCATATGTCCAGATAGATATGTCCATATGTCCAGGTAGAAGTGAATTTAGAATAAAGATTAAGGAATTTTAATGTGTTCCAGGAGAAATGAAAGACGGCTATTTACAACACGAAACGGGTCAGAAGAAATTGTTAAGTGAAAAAATGAAAAGGATTTGGAAAAGACGAAAAAGAGAAAACATCAGGTATGAGAAATATAATTTAATATATTCTTTAGTAAACCGAAACGATAAAAGATGAGAAGGAAAATAAAAATAAATTTTAAATTCATAACCTACCATAAAAATCATCAGCCATTCATATAATTCAACACCAAACTGAAATACAAAAGTTATATATACTAAAATATCTACAAATACATTATACTAATATAGGCAGAAATAAATATTTAAGCCTATGTACAGTATGTGTAATTTACTGTTGACATATTTATATTTTTGTGACAGTAAAGTAGGCATCAGTAGTCTAGAAGTAATTATCAACTTCCGAATAGCACTTGATTTTATTGTGTTAAAAATACGGATTGTATTAAAAACGGATGTATAATTGGAGGCTAAAATAACATTCATCCAGATAGTTCAATAATAGGAAGTAACAAAAGTACTGTTGTTTATTCCATTTATCTTTGAAAAAAAAAACGCTTCGTTCTGCTACTGGCTGTATGCGTTATTGTAGTTACAGAAAATATTTAGCGGGAGCTATCCCAGCCGTGAGAATAAATTCGGATCAGATTGAAATCATTATCGGAGACGAAGGTTTGTGGTCCAAATCAAAGTAAAGGTAAAGTCCAGCCTCTCTTAGTTTGCTCCTACTGTCAACAAATAATGACGTCACTGAGCATGCGCATTATAATATAAAAATGTGTACACGCTGATTAAAATGTAACAACAAAATACTTTCAAAACTATTTAAATACAAAATACTTTTTTAAAAGTATTTTTCTAAATGAAGTTGTTAGGCGTACATCATATCATGACTGATATTTTAAGTACTTATAATTTAAAATATAGTTAACCTAATAGGAATACGACATCCATAAAGTCGAGGACTCTAGCGTGCACCCTGTAGTAGCTGGCTTTGGTTTGTTGACTGTAGGAGCAAACTAAGAACGGCTGAACTGTAGGTAGGTTTTATACGGATTTACGAGGGTCGTTTGAAAAGTCCGTGCAAAGTCAGATAAATGGCACTACTGGCGCATATCGAGCATAATATGTTTAGTTAGTAGCATCTGTTGGAAAAACACATGTGTAGTTTCAGCCAGATCGGTCTATTTCTTTGTGTTTAACATTCGTTTTAATCGAGGAAGTCGAGTGATTTTCAAAAAATGGATGAAAAAGAATTTCGTGTGAAGTGTTGCAAGGACGGTTTGCAGCTGTTCCAGAAGAATTCGAAGGACTTTAAGCGTCGTTTCGTCACTGTGGATGAAACATGGATACATCACTACACTCCTGAGACCAAAGAACAATCTAAACAATGGTTTATGAAGGGGGAATCTGCGCCAAAAAAAGGCGAAGACAGTTCCTTCGGCCGGAAAGATTATGGCGACTGTCTTTTGGGATTCACAAGGAATAATCTTCATCGATTATCTGGAAAAGGATAAAACTATTACAGGTACATATTATTCATCGTTATTGGACCGTTTGAAAACCGAGTTGCAAAAAAAAACGCCCACGAAAAAAAGCCCCACAAAAAAGTCCTTTTCTATCACGACAACGCACCAGCTCACGCCTCAGCAGTCGTGGTCGCAAAATTAATGGAAATAGGGTTCCAACTCATTTCACATCCCCCCTATTCTCCAGACTTGGCTCCCTCGGACTACTATTTTTTTCCCAATTTGAAGAAATGGCTAGCGGGAAAAAGATTTTATTCAAACGAGGAGGTGATTGCAGGAACGAATGGCTATTTTTCAGACTTGGACAAATCCTATTATTCGGAAGGGATCAACAAACTAGAGCAGCGTTGGACGAAGTGTATAAGCCTAAAAGGAGACTATGTCGAAAAATAAAAAAGGTTTACCCCAAACAATTAAGTAGTTTTTATTTTTGCACGGACTTTTCAAACGACCCTCGTAATACTATGGTCGTTTGCACGTTCAGTTGTCACAACGGATCTTATGGGGATCGTCACTGCTTTTTTTTGTCATCAGTCTCTCGACTGGTTTGATGCAGTTCTCCAAGCTGTTCTATCTTGTGCAAGTCGTTTCATATCTACATACCTGTAACACCCTACATCTTTTGTAATTTGCTTTATATATTCTAATTTTTTCCTCCCTCTACAATTTACTCCCTCAATATTACCCTCTATTATTGATGCCCAATATCTGGATGTCTTAAGATATGACCTACTAGCCTATCCCTTCTTCTGGTAAGATGCTTCCATATACTTCTTTTTTCATCCACTCGCCTAAGAACCTCTAAATTACTTATTTTCTCCACCCACCTAATCTTTAACATTTTCCTATAACACCACATTTCAAAAGCTTCCAACTCGAAGAATTTCAGAAACTTTTATCTTTTTGATGAAGTCCCCTCTGATAGTCCTCGCCCGCAGATCCGAATGGAGGACTAGTTTATCTTCGGAATGTTTTACTAGAATGGACGCTATCATAATTTTTCATATTTTGAAGTTCTCGAAGCTCTTGAATACCTGCATATACTAAGTAAGCCTAACCAGAATCATACATGAAGGAGTTTCCTCACGATAATAATTATCGTGAGGAAACTTACAGCTTTTTCTATCCTACTAAAATTATTTTAGTAGGATAGAAAAAGCTGTAGTTTACTGTTGCTTTCAGCTTTTGGGTTGGCAGGCTAAGTGCCCCAAGCCACCATCTGCCAGGGTGGAATGGGCAGCCCTTCCAGTTCCGTTCACCATGAGACGGTCATCGTGCTGATGAGCGGTCTCATGGTTACTAACAGGCCACACAACGTGAATGTATGGATTGGACATTAGCCTTCTACCCTGGCCGGTTCCCTTAAGCCTTTTGTGAAAGAAATTAAGGGGTCTCCTTCTAGTTGACGACAGAAGCCCTTTATAGCCCTCAATGCTATTAGCGGAACTAAAACCATCAATTAACCGCATACGCATGCATAGGCCTATATTTTAAATCTTTAAACCTCTATAGAACTCGTATTTTTTAAGGTAGAACTACAATTCAAGTTTTGCTTAACAGAAAAAAATTATGTAGAATGTTAAATGATTTGTAAACAATCTAAGACTAAAAACATTTTCTTCTATTATTATTGGGGGGGGGGGGGTCAAAATGAATATTTTATCTATTTTACTGCAGACCTACTAATGCCTTCTCCACATTCCCTCGCCAAACTTTCTAAACACTGCGTGATAAATGTAAACAAATGACGCAATCGGTTATTACAAATTTAAAAAAATCTTTCCCAGTACAGACATCGAAAAAAATATTTCAATTTGGAATCTTATAGTGTTAATTATTAATTAATAGTTATACAGACTACTATGCATTATTAAGGTTTTTTTATCGTTGTGGCGCGGTGGAGGGGAATGTTACTGGTTATGATGGCACACATACACACACACACAACCCAATGGCTAAAAACATATTTTTTGGGGTTCAGGAGGTCTGAAAACGTGCAGATCTGGTGAAATCTCTATTTCGAAAAATCGACATAAAAACAATATTTTCCTTCCTATACATTCATATTGGAAAGAGAAAGTAAAAAAAATCTGGTGTGAAACACTCACACAACTTTCTCTTGCCAATGCAAATAATTAATAATAAAACATTACAGATATTTATTTTACCTCAAAAAACATAACCTTATTTTAATCATGAGTGAAAGACGCAAAATGAAAATCGACCTCAGTTTGGCTTAGAAATACGGAAAATCACTCTTTCACGCTAAACTAGGCTCTGTAGACAAAAATGCTCTATATACAGTTGTAGATCTTTTAATATTCTATAAATTTGGTTTTATACACTTTTGTCGTAAAATGAGTAATAAGGCCGAAATGTTAAAAAAAATCGATTTTTTACATGTTTTCGTGAGAAAAAAACAGAACATCGCTAATTACCGCTAAAATAAGCGTTATACAAGAAAATGTTCGAATTAAAAGTTGTAGGACTTAAATTCTCTACAAAATTTATTTTATACATTTTTGCGCTGAAATGCATATTAAAGCCGCAATCTTAAGAAAACAATTTCTTTACGCGGAAACAGCCTCACCAAGAATTTAAGGAAACATGACGCCTACCCTATCTTGTAGAGCATAAAAAATGTAGTAAATAAGGCGATTTTTAAAAAATCGTAGGACCAGTTTTCGAGAAAATCGTAAAAAAGTTAAAAATTACACGTATAAACTATGTACTACTTCCGGTTGACCGATTTTGATGAAAATGTTCGTGTCGGGTCCGGTAATGGTATGTTAACTCAAGTTTCAAGTTCGTACGATGTTCCGTTCTTGAGATATTCTGTTCACACATACACACACACGCGCGCGCGCGCGCGCACACACACACACATAGACCAATCGCTTAAAACATGTTTTTTGGTTTCAGGGGGTCTGAGAACGTGTAGATCCGGTAAAAACTCGATTTCGAAAAATCGACTTGAAAACAATATTTTCCTTCCTATACATTCATATAGGCAAAAGAAAGTAAAAATAAAAAATTGGAATCGCATTTAATCGCAAAACAGAGCATTATTCGAGGAAGAGTAAATCATTGAACTGCACTCGAGAAGAACAGAATTATTATTGTATTAGAATCAGAATTTGTCCATAACAGGCTGGAGTGTTAAATTTTTTCACTCGATCTAATAGTTCTAGGGCTACAAAAAATAGTTCTGTTTCTTATCACATGGTCTGCCAATAATATGACTGAGAGGTAATAATATAACAAACTACGGTGGCATGCGGGCCGCACATGCGCAGTAAGTAGCTCTCCCACCACAGTGTCGTAGCCTGATACAGGCTGCCTCTAAAGTAGTACTCACTACTCATTGTGTTCTGTTCATACGGTAATCATTTTGACATTATTGTGTCGCTGTCGAAAGCCGCACGCCGTCGAAATTAGTTGCGCGCGCACAAAATAGGGGGGGGGGGAAATGTCTGCGATTCATTTTGGGGTAATAGGCAATAAGTTTTTTCTAAATGATGTACCTACCATAAGTTTTAACAGGCCCAAAAGAAAGGTACGTCATAACCTCATTCTGTTATATTTACTGTACGGTTCTTTTTGTTAAAATTTCATACAACTGATATTGTGCGTGTGTAGTTGATTTCTAAAAATTGACGTATGTTTGGTATAAAGTTCACAACTATAAAAAGTGATTCAGCTTCTTGGAATACTAACAGGAAGGAGACACCAGACACGATGATCTATCTTTGACTTCCCTCCAAAAAGTGATTTTTTTCAAGCTCGTTTAATATTTATCTTTCTGCCCTACATATATCAAATTACAGATAAAATTTTATAGTTTATAACAGAATAATAAAACGCATATTATGTCATCCTGGAAAAGAAGTTATATTAACCTACGTGATACGCAAAAAATGTGATGAGATTTAAACGTCTAACTTTGTACGAGCGTATCTTATACAAATATCAGAGTATAATAATAACATTTTTAGTGTAATAAAATAAGATTCATTAGGAAGCGAAAGTAATTTTTTCAGAATTTTTTGATGAAAAATGAGCTTGTTAGTGTGTAGTAAACGAAACTGGCCGGCAGAGTGCCCTACCGTACCGCGTATTGTCACTACTGTGCTTGAACACCGTGCACTGATTGAAATGAGTTGAGGGGAACGGCCGACGCAACACATTCTCTCTCTGTCTCGCTACCCTCCCTACATGCCGCCGTAGTTGGCGAACAGTATAGAGGTGTAAAGACACTAGCCACAGTTTCTCCTCCGAGAGTAATGAATTTCATTATACAGCCAGACCCCGTGGTGAATGAAATAAAGTATTGTTTACAGGGTTGAAAGTAGATGCAAGGACTGGTGACGCAATATACGAGGGTGAATCAAATATAAACGGTAATTTTTAAAATTATATTTATTGAATAATATTATACAAAAACTATGCCTTCAACATTTTTCAATATAGTCTCCTGCCTTATCTACACACTTCTGCCACCGATTTGGAAGCTTGAATAATGCCTGTTCATAAAATTGAGGGAGAGTTGTCAACCAATCACGCACGTGCTTCTCGACATCTTCATTGCTTTCAAATCGTTTTCCTCCAAGTGATTCTTTCAGAGGTGCAAACAAAAAGTAGTCACAAGGGGACAAGTCTGGACTGTAAGGAGGGTGTTCGAGAGTTTCCCAGCCCATTTCTTCCAATTTATCCCTTGTCAACAATGCGGTATGAGGCCTTGCGTTGTCATGGAGAAGGATGACATCTCTAATGGGCACACCTCGTCTTTTGTTTCGGTAACTGGTTTTTGCCGACTGTAGCACCTGGCAGTAGTAAGCCGCATTCACTGTCCGTTGATCGTGAAGAAAATCAATGAGTAGAACTCCCCTTGAGTCAAAAAAAATTGTTGCAAGAACTTTTCCGGCTGAGAGACGAGTTTTGGCTTTTACTGGGCAGCCTTCATCCTTCCTTCGCCACTCCTTACTTGCCATTTTCGATTCGGGAGTGTAATGGTGGACCCACGTCTCATCACATGTGACGATGTGCCTCAAAAAATCTTCACCTTCTTCTTGAAATCGATGCAGAAGTCTCCCGGGGATCTCCGACCTGACCTGTTTTTGATTTCCGGACAGCAACCTCGGAACCCATCGAGCACTAATCTTTCTGAAGCCAAGGTGGTCTGTGATTGCAGACTGAACACTCCTGTAGCTGATACCAATTTCTGACGAGATTTCTTGAACAGTTAACCGGCGATCACCTTCAATAAGCTCTCGAACGGCACTAATGTTGTCATCTGTGAGACTTGACCTTGGGCGTCGACGGTGACTTTTGTTTTCAACACGTTCTCGTCCACCCCTAAATTCTCTGGCCCACGTATACACTCGATTCTTAGACAGAGTAGTGTCCCCAAACTGTGCCCGCAAACGAGTAAAAATTTCCGAAGGCTTAACACGTTCATTTGCTAAAAATGTTATGACGATTCGTTGCGCAACAGATGGATGTACCTCTCGCTCGGTCATGGCTGTACTGACGGCAGAACGCAACAATGCTGCGAAGTAAGCTGTTCCCCCCACTCCTATTAAACAAAACAACAACTGCTCACCACCACATCTGGTCCGAACGTGTTTGGTACAGTCAACAGCAAAATTACCGTTTATATTTGATTCGTAAGTTGACGATCGTCAGCGAGAGTCAGACTGGACTATGCGGGGGATGGAATCGCTACTATATGTGCTTTTCTAAATACATCATAGCGACAGCTCTAACCATGACATCATGTTGTAGTTTTACTGTTACATTGATTTAATATGTTTACTACTATGTCGTTTTATAAACATCCCATTGTATTATTTATTGATTCTTAATAATTATCATAAATAATAAACATTTATTCTAAATAAGCTATAATACTAAGCCTAAGCAATATTTAGTATCCTTTTTGGTCATCAGCAGTAGCTAAACTGAATTACTGCACTCTGACATTTTGTAGTGATAGACTAGTTAGTCCGTGAGTTCCGTCGATGCGAGTTTATTATCGTGAGTAATTCTAGTTTTACGGTAATTTAAAAATGTTATTGTATTTTTAGTGTTTTCATATTTTATTATTTTCAGTAAAGTTATGTTAAATTGCATTGGAATTTTAAGCAATTCATTTTCTTTAAATAATTACATTACTCCTTACTTATTTAGGGTGACGGGTGATGAACTGAATTTTATTACTTAAGTGTTTGTGGTGGTTACATTTTGAGTAGACGCTTGATACATGTCTTATGCTTTCGGGTTGGCCGATGTAAGTAGGATAAATAGTATACTGTCCTCTGCATGATAGGCACAATTGTGTTTAGGTCATCAGCCGAAAGGCTGGTTTGAACCTGTAGAGGTTTTACTAAGTAAAACGAGGAGTGAGGTGGTTTACCATTGCCTTCCTCACTGAGTGGAAAAGTAAGCTTATCAGCATGCCGGGCCCTCTGAAAAGCACATATTTTCCGCTCTGTAAATGACACCTTCACTTCATTCACCACAGGGTCTGGCTGTATAATGAAATTCATTACTTTCAGAGGAGATAACTCTGATTAGTGTCTTTTACACCTCTACCTCTTCTGTTCTTAAATGATTCAGTCATTTAACTGGCTGAACATGTGATACTGCCCATAACAGACAGGTGGAGTGTCAAATTATTTACACTCAATCTGTTCGTTGCAGGGCTAAAATAAATAGTTCTGTTTCTTATCACATGGTCAGCCAATTAAATGGCTGAATCATATAAGAACAGAAGAGGTAGAGGTGTAAAAGACACTAATCAGAGTTATCTCCTCTGATAGTAATGAATTTCATTGTACAGCCGGACCCCGTGGTGAATGAAGTGAAGGTGTCATTTACAGAGTGGAAAATATGTGCTTTTCAGAGGGCCCGGCATGCTGATAAGCGTACTTTTCCACTCAGTGAGGAAGGCAATGGTAAACCACCTCACTTCTCGTTTTACTTAGTAAAACCTCTACAGGTTCCAACCAGCCTTTCGGCTGTTGACCTAAACAACAACAACAACGAACATGTGATAAGAAACAGAACTATTTATTTTAGCCCTGCAACGAACAGATTGAATGTAAATAATTTGACACTCCACCTGTCTGTTATAGGCACAATTGTCAACTTATAGCGCGTTACCAGTACTATAATTTGCTCCTTCGGATCCTGTAGCATCCCCCGAAGCACTGAACCACAGATCTGAGGGAATAGGGGTTGTGGGTATGCATTAGAAAGGATGGTCAGAGTTCAATGTAGAAAAATGTTTTTCATACTTTTGTTCTGCCCATAACAGACTGATGGAGAGTCAAATTAATTACTCTCAATCTGTTCGTTGCAGGGCTAAAATAAATAGTTCTGTTTCTTATCACATGGTCAGCCAATGAAATGACTGAATCATTTAATAACAGAAGAGGTAGAGGTGTAAAAGACACTAATCAGAGTTATCTCCTC
The DNA here is from genome assembly GCA_035578175.1 of Catonia carolina. NCBI lineage: Eukaryota > Metazoa > Arthropoda > Insecta > Hemiptera > Achilidae > Catonia > Catonia carolina. The sequence goes on from JAQMRL010000008.1 coordinate 13,272,965, forward strand.
TGAAAGTAATGAATTTCATTATACAGCCAGACCCTGTGGTGAATGAAGTGAAGGTGTCATTTGCAGAGTGGAAAGTATGTGCTTCTCAGAGGGTCCGGTATGCTGATTAGCATACTTTTCCATTCAGTGAGGAAGGCAATAGTAAACCACCTCACTCCTCATTTTACTTAGTAAAACCTCTACAGGTTCAAACCAGCTTTTTGGCTGATGACCTAAACAACATACTTTTGTTACAGATGGTGTAATAAGTCCTTCCTACATTAGTACATATCAACATAAATGGTAGATACGACAAAAGATAACAGTAATTTATAAATTATGGTTTCTGTTTCCGCTTAGTCGAGATTTGTCAGATAGACGGAAAATTAATTTGACGGAAGTAAAAGTACTATCTAGGCCTACACTGTTATTAGTGTAAATTGTCAAGAGATGTGTTTGTACCACATATTGTAGGGTCCTTCATGGTTCATCAGGAATTTATTACTGTTTCACTCACTTTTATTCCTCTTTTTAAATATTCCATTTAATAGTGCTAACTAGTAATTTTTTTACTTTCTCTTGTCTATATGAATATATAGGAAGGAAAGTATTGTTTTCATGTCGATTTTTCGAAATCGAGTTTCACCGGATCTACACGTTTTCAGACCCCCTAAACCCAAAAAAAACATGTTTTTAGCGATTGGTCTGTGTGTGTGTGTGTGAACAGAATATCTCAAGAACGGAATATCGTACGAACTTGAAACTTGGAACTTACGTTACATACCGCTACCGGACCCGACTTGAACATTTTCATCAAAATCAGTCAATTCGTGTAATTTTTCACTTTTTTGCGATTTTCTCAAAAACGGGTCCTACGATTTTTTAAAAAGTCGCCTGGTTTACTACATTTTTTATGCTCTACAAGATAAGGTAGGCTCCATGTTTGCTGAAATTCTTGGTGAGGCTGTTTTCTTGTAAAACAATTATTTTTAAGATTGCAGTTTTAATATGCATTTTAGGGCAGAAATGTATATAATAAAAGTTGTAGTATTTAAAAATCTACAACTTTTATTTTAAACATTTTCTTGTATAACGCTTAGTTTAGCGGTCATTAGCGATTTTCTGTTTTTTTCTCAGGAAAACGTGAAAAATCGAGTTTGTTAAGATTTTGGCCTTAGTGTGCATTTTACGATGAAAGTGTATATAATCAAATTTATAGGAAATTAAACGATCTACAACTTTTATTTTGAGCATTTTTTTCTACAGAGCCTAGTTTAGCTTGAAAGAGTGATTTTCCGTATTTTTAAGCCAAACTGAGGTTGATTTTTATTTTGCGTCTTTCAATCATGATTAAATCTATATATTTTTATTGAGGTTAGTTTTTTTGTTTATTTCTAATGTTTTATTACTAATGTTAGGTTATATTGTTAATTATTTTCATTGGCAAGAGAAAGTCGTGTGAGTGTTTCACACCAGATTTTTTTTTTTTTATAACAATTTAATCTAAGTGAAATCAAAGTTCTAACTTTAATAATCTGAGCGAAATTTTGCTTTTTCAGCTCAATGCTAATTCCTTGAATCACAGTTTTTGAATTTCCTATTATTGTTTGTAGTTAAAACTATTTTTTGAGATCATAGCAGTTATCAGAAATCGTTTTTTTTAATCTATTCATTATTTTCTTTTACATTTTATTTTTAGTTTATATAAAGTTGTATTAAAATTTCAGTCATTAGCGACTACGGTGGGATATGTAACAGTCGGTAACCTTTAACTTTTTGAAAATTTTTAGACCTTGTCCGGGAATCGAACCCGGGACTTCCGCGGGGTAAGGGTAGCGCGCTACCACTACGCTACGGTGGCGGCCATATGTTCTTTTAATTACTGATTTCTCTAGAGCAAGTTTTCTCAAAGTTGGCGATAACGCCCCTTTTTGTGGGCGCTGGGGATCTTAAGGGGCGGTACCCCCCAAAATTGGGGGTGTTCAGGCGGTCTAGGCAGGCGAGGGCTGATTAAAAAAAGGCCTGGTATTTCAAGCTAAAATTGAATACCTATAACTATAATGTAACAGCAGTACGAGATAAAAAAACTAAAACCAAGTTATAGCAAATAAACGTCATTTCATTTAAATTTTAATAAAAAATTTCAAAGTGTTATTAAATATGCGTTTTAATTACTCCCATGGATATAAAAAAGAAAATTGGGAAATTCCAAGCAGTGTGCGGAAGTATTAACAGAACCCTAGGCAGGAAAACAAGGAAAGAAACTAAGTTAAAATTTTGTAAGGTGATGGCTAACCCAATCTATACATAAAATTTACCTTTTTAAGTATTAAATGTAATTTTAAGTATTGTAATTTACCTTTCATTTATATATTATGAAAATAATAAAGCGCTGTATATCTTAATTTAAAAACACCAAGATCCCGCTTTTATTTTACGTTCAACTATTTTTTTTTCCATAAATAATGCTGACGTTGAAAGGAGGTAGATAACAATGAATAGTTAAAGAATATCAGGTCTGACAGGGATCGAATTTGGGTACCCCAGCCGGCCATCCACGGCACCAAGGAAACCATTCGAAGAACGGGTACTTTAGCAAGTCCTATTCTATGGAAGTTAGTCGTGGATGAGTACGCAACCACAAGAGAGTAGAGTACAGGCGGCAGAGATGCGATTCCTGCGGATATTTTTTTTTTTTTTTTTAGCGTCCGACTGTTCTGCAATTACTGCTAATGCAGACGGTGAAGGATGAAATGATTTTTCGTAACGTATGAAAATATGCCGTGCCTGAATGGGATTCGAACTCCAAGATCGCATGATGAGAGGCGAGCACGTTACCAACTGCGCCAATGCGGCCGGCTTCCTGCGGATAACAAAGGGTTGGAGTCATAGGGACCAACTAAGAAATGAGGATATTAGAATGGACTGGATGTTTACAACCTGAATTGGAAGATTGCAGAATATGAAAATCGAAGGAAGAAGCACATGAAGAGAATACCTGAGACAAGTATCCCCCAAACGTTTTGAAATACCGGCCAAAAGGGAGGAGAGATGTTGGGAAGCCACGAAAAAGATGGCAATGATTCAATAGGTTTGTCGCTGTTGTGAGTCTGAACAGGCGGGAGCCTAATCCTAGATTATGAGTAGAAGAAAAAGAATATATATATTTTTTTAAATTTATTTAACGTCGCATCAACTGCAAGGTCATTAGCGACGACGATGGGGTGTAACTGTGTGCAATGAGGATGAAATGATTTTTTGTAACGTATGAAAATATGCCGTGCATAAATGGGATTCGAACCCAGGACCGCATGATGAGAGGCGAGCACGTTACCAACTGCGCCAATGCAGCCGGCAAAAGAATATTACTCGCATTTAAAATTTCAGTTTCAACTCAAAAATAAAATATGTCACGTTTAAAAACAATCATTGCAATTGCTGTTTTAAGGGCGCAGCTTAAAAACAGAAAATTGCAATATTATTACTTTTTTAACAGATTGTAATTTTAAAATTTTTTGGAGAGTTAAAATTTTTTTGATTCTTAATGTGGACTGGAGCTAAAATTTTGAAAATCATACTTTATGGGTTCAGTTTGATTGTAGAGTTTAGAGTTTGGGGGGGGGAAGGGGCGTGCTCACGTGGTGATTTTTTTTTTTAAAGATTACGGCCACAATATGGATTTTAGGGCAAAAGCGTAGGCTATACCTGTGAAGTTGTAAAACATTAGAAGACCTAGATAACTTTTATTTCAACCATTTTTTCAACAACGCTTAGTTAAGTGTCAATTAGTGATTTTCTGCACTTAACTCATTAAAATAGGTAAAAAATGGGATTTTTTTAAGATTGCGGCCTCAGCATGAATTTTAAAAGTGCATATAACTAAAGTTGAAGACAATTTTGTAAAACGTACAACTTTTATTTCAAGAATTTTTTCTAGTAACGTGATTTTCCGTATTTTTAAGTGAAAAATAGGTTGATTTTAATTAACCGTCATTCACTCATGATTAAAGTTACGTTATGTTCTTCATGTTACATTGTTTACTCGTGATTAAACACAGGTTATGTTATGTTATTAATAATTTGAATTGGCAAGAGAAAGTCTTATGAGTGTTTTACACCAGATTTTTTTTATTAAGTTTACTGAGCATTTACTGCTATTCTCATTAGCCCAAAAGTAGTTTGTATATTACTTAATAAATACTTAGTGTTACTTATCTAACAAGTACTGTAATTTCAGAACTAAACTACGTCGAAATAGATTGATATCTGTAACATTTTTGCGTTAACGACCGAAATTATCACTACATGTAACAAGATACATTCCACGTAATTTCACTTTGAACTATAATTTGTATGATATTTTTTTCAACTTTCATAATTTTTTAAACTGCTCTTTATTTTGGTTTAACGTCGGACTGTTTTGCAATTACTGCTAATGCTGACTGTTTTAAACTGCTCGTTTTAGTGCACAGAGAATTTGGTTTTATTTATTTAACGTTGCATCAACTACAAAGGTCATTAGCGACGATGTTGGGGTGTAACTATATACAATGGAGGATGAAATGATTTTTTTGTAACGTATGAATATATTCCTTGCCTGAGTGGAATTCGAACCCACGACCGCATGATGAGAGGCGAGCACGTTACCAAATACGCCAATGCGGCATAGAGAAATTATTCGCTTTTATAAAATGTGTGCATCACTGTTTTTAATATTCTCAATTTTCGGTTCAGCTTTCTAACCAACTGTTAATGGAAATTTACTTGTTTGTGTACATTTTGTTTTTGATTTGTGCCTTTTCCCGTAAATTTAAATTTTTAATGCGTAGGTATATGTTTTCTCGGAAACCATTAAACTTTTTGTAATTTTTACCAGTTATTTATTTTGTACATGCACATGTAGCGACTTTTTATGACTTCCTCAGGTGCTCCAAAACATTAGTAATATGCAAAGAAACGTAGAAAAATAAAAACGAACTTTTACGTCAACCTCGTTATTTAATAGCCACACCTCGTATTTGTGTGTATTTAAAATTGAATGTAAAAATAATTATTAAGGTCTTTTGTTATATCTATGATGTAAAAGTTAGTCATGTACGTGTTCGCCTCTCATCATGCGGTCTTGGGTTCGAATCCCATTCAGGCACGGCATATTTTCATACGTTACAAAACTCATTTCATCCTTCACCGCCTGCATTAGCAGTAATTGCAGAACAGTCGGACGTTAAACAAAAAAAAGTCATGTAGTGTGCTGTTGGTGACGTAATTTTTTTTTTAATTCCTACTTAATGTGTGTACGTTGCAATCTGTTCAATTCAGAACAATAAGCAACCCCATGACCCAATGAGATGAGGATGATATGTATGACGTGTTAATGAGGTGTAGTCTTGTACAGACTCAGGCCAACCATTCCTGAGAGAGTATGGTTAATTGAACCCCAACCATCAAAGTACACCGGTAACCACTGTCTAGAATTCAAATCCGTATAAAAGTAACTAACTTTACTAGGATTTGAACCAGGAACCATCGTCTCCGAAAATCAGCTGTGTAACAGCTGAAGTGACTTAATCGGAACATTATGTTACTGAACGTAAAATGTATTTTGTTGTTTATTAACTGAATAAATTTTTTATTTGCGTCTGTTTAGCAGAACCATAAACTGTTTTTATAATGTATTCGTATTTTATTTTCTAGACGAAATTTTGAACGTCTGTCATTATTAGTGATAGTAATAAAAATAAACAATACTTTAAAAAATATATTAAAATATTACAAATATGGTTTTAACGGATAATTAATTTATAAATTCTAAAGGAAAACCACTATGTGGTACACGACATTTCAATGTAGAAAAGAAATGATAATTATTACTTCAGGTAGTAAGTTAATACAGTTGTCCTCAACCTCTTCGTAAAGTTTTTTACGATCCGTTATTGTAATGTTGTATAATTTTATAACTGTTCATTAAAAACCTTTAAATTATAAATAAATATGTTTTGTGGGATTCCTGTAAACGCATGAAAATTAATTTAAAAGACCTATTCTTTTATTATTCATAAAAATAAATATGAACAATATTAATTTATGTATTATTATAACAGTATTGCGTTATCAAATTAACTTACCCAGTCTTTCCTTCTCATTGTATTGTGGTTTTCTTTTTAAATTCTTAAACGCATAATGAACAAATATGGCAAATATTTTTCACGTTAATAACTTAGAAATTTTAGTCATATTAACATTTTACTACCTCATAAAGATTCCTCCAAATATCTCGAACATAATGGTGAAATAGGTGCATAGGTGAATAGGTGCTATTCAGGTGAAATAGGTGCAGAGCCTCTTCACCTATGCACTGGATAGTATCGAGATTTATTTCTCTCACAAAATAAGTATAATTTCTGCAATAATTTTTCTTTTCTCTTGCCTGTATGAATATATAGGAAGGAAAGTATTGTTTTCATGTCGATTTTTCAATATGAGTTTTCACCGAATCTACTCGTTTTCAGATTCTTTAAAACCAAAAAAAAACATGTTTTTAGCGATTGCTCTGTGTGTGTGCGTGTGTGTGTGCGCGCGCGCGCCCGTTCGTGTGCGTGCGTGCGTGTGAACAGAATATCTCAAGAACGGAACATCGTACGAACTTGAAACTTGAAACTTAAGTTAGACAGCACTACCAGACCCGACACGAACATTTTCATAAAAATCGGTCTACCGGAAGTAGTAGTTTGTCCGTATAATTTTTCACTTTTTTGCGATTTTCTCAAAAACTGATACTACGATTTTTTTTAAAATCGCCTGGTTTACTAAATTTTTTTATGCTTTACAAGATAGGGTAGGCGTCATGTCTACTGAAATTCTTGGAGAGGCTGTTTTCTCGTAAAAAATCGGTTTTTTGAGATTGCTGCTTTCATATGCATTTTAGCGCAAAAATGTGTATAATAAAAGTTGTAGAAAATTTTAAATACTACAACTTTTATTTCAAATATTTTTTTGTATAACGCTTACTGTAGCGGTAATTAGCGATTTTCTGTATGTCTTACGAAAACGTGTAAAAAAAATCGATTTTTTAAAGATTTTAGCCTTAGTATATGCATTTTACGACAAAAGTGTATATAATAAAATTTATAGAATATTAAAAGATGTACAACTTTTTTCGAGACTTTTTCTCGACAGAGCCTAGTTTAGTGTGAAAGAGTGATTTTCCGTATTTTTAAGCCAATCAGAGGGTGATTTCATTTTGCGTTTTTCAAACATGATTAAACTAAAGTTAGGTTTATTTGAGGTTAGTTTTTTTGTTTATTTCGAATGTTTTATTACTTACAACCCAAAACTAAACAGGATGCACGCTAGAGTCCGCGACTTTATGGCTGTCGTATTTCTATTAAGTTAACTGTTTTAAATTATAAGTACTTAAAGTACTTAAAACATCAGTCATTATATGATGTAGGCCTAACAATTTCATTTATAAAAATACTTGTAAAAGTATTTTGTATTTAAATACTTTTAAAAGTATTTTGTTGTTACTTTTTAATTAGCGTACCTATACTCATTTTTATACAATGCGCATGCTCAGTGACGTCATTATTTGATTTCAATTGGAGCAAACTAAGAAAGGCTGGACTTAAGATTATATTGTTCATTATTTGCATTAACAAGATAAAGTTGTGTGAGTGTTTCACACCAGATTTTTTTGTTTTACAATGAATGAAGAAGTGTCGTGTAAAACGTACATAAAATTATCGTGCCTGGTTAGAGAGCTTACTAATGTTTTAAATAGCCCTTTGTAATGCCCTTGATATAGGTACGTAATAAATGCACGAGTGGCCGCCTCCGTAGCGTAGTGGTTAACGCATTGGCCTGCGACGCGGAAGTCCCGGGTTCGATTACCGGCCAGGGTCTGTCAAATCCCACAGTTAATGTTACCTAATCCATTGTAGTCGCTAATGACCAACCGGTTGATGTGACTTTAGATAAATAAATTAAAAAAATCTGGTGTGAAAAACTCACACAACTTTCTCTTGCCAATGCAAATAATTAACAATATAATCTAACATTAGAAATAAACAAAAAACCTAACCTCAATAAACATAGCCTAATTTTCATCATGAGTGAAAGACGCAAAATGAATATCAACCTCAGTTTGGCTTAAAAATACGGAAAATCACTTTTTCACGCTAAACTAGGCTCTGTAGAGAAAAATGCTCTAAAAAAAGTTGTAGATCGTTTAATTTCCTATAAATATGATTATATATACACTTTTGTCGTAAAATGCATACTAAGGCCGAAATCTTAAAATAATCGATTTTTCACACGTTTTCGTGAGAAAAAACAGAATCGCAAATCACCGCCAAACTACGTGTTATACAAGAAAATATTCGAAATAAAAGTTGTAGAATTTTAAATTCTCTACAACTTTGGCCATATATGTTTGCGCTAAAATGCATTTTAAAGCCGTAATCCTAAAAAAAAACAATTTTTTTACGTGAAAACAGCTTCACCAAGAATTTCAGCAAACGTGGCGCCTACCCTATCTTGTAGAGCATAAACAATTTAATGAACCAGACGATTTTTAAAAAAATCGTATGACCCGTTTTTGAGAAAATCGCAAAAAAGTGAAAAATTACACGAATAAAGTAATACTTCCGGTTGACCGATTTTGATGAAAATATTCGTGTCGGGTCCGGTAGTGGTATGTAACTGAAGTTTCAAGTTTCAAGTTCGTACGATGTTCCGTTCTTGAGATATTCTGTTCACACACACACACACACACGTACGTACGCACGCACGCACGCACGCGCACACGCACACACACACGCACACACACACACACACACACACAGACCGATCGCTAAAAACATGTTTTTTGGGTTCAGGGGGTCTGAAAACGTGTAGATCTGGTGAAAACTCGATTTCTTAAAATCGACATGAAAACAATACTTTCCTTCCTATATATTCATTTAAGCAAGAGAAAGTAAAAATTGCCTAAGTGAAGAGTTAGACGGGTGGCCGCCGCTACTCTTTCAGCGCGGTGGGGTTCCAAAATCGGTAAAAAAAGTTGATTTTTTAATAATGCAGCCATTGTATGCATGTTACGACAAACGTGTGTGTAGTTTAAGCTATTTTAGGAAATAAAAAATCCGCAACTTTTATTTCTAGCATTTTTTCACAGAACCTAGTTTAGCTTCAATTAGTGATTTCCCGTATTTTCAAGCCTTACAGAGATTGAGTTTGATTTTGCGTCATTCACTCATAATTAAAATTAGGTTATGTTTTTAATTTTACATTGTTTACTAATGATTAAACATAGGTTATATTGTTGATTATTTACATTGGCCACAAAAAGTCGTATTTCACACTAGATTTTAATTGATTGTTAATTTACATTTTAAAAGTACAATGTTAAAAGTACCAAGGTAATTATAATTAATTGAATTTTCATGTCATATTTTATAGTATTCTAACTCAAAGTTTTTATTAAATAATAAAAACAGTTCATTAGCACTTAATTTCTGGTAGGCCTACTATATAGATTTAATGTTAGTATTTAAACATGTAAGAAATTTTTTGTCACAAGCTAACATGTTAAGAGTGGGGATTTTAAGGCAGATTGAAGTTCTAAAAATTGAACAGTGACAAGACGTTGAAGGTGTATAATTATTAAAAACAACAGCTGTTAATTAGGCCTTAAAGTCGATCTATTCATAAAACTTTTGACAAGGTCATTGATGGTTAAAATAATGTTTATTCTTTTCACTCTGTCTGATTGATACCCGTATTTATAAATTATGTTTAAATTTAAATAAGAATTGAATTTTAAATTCTCTCAAATTTGTTTTAAAAAGATTTTAAATATTTGATTCATCTGAAAAAATGCCCTTTAACAGGCAGGTGGAGTGTTAAATTAATTGCACTCGATCTGCAGGTTCCAGGGCTACAAAAAATAGTTCTGTTTATTAATACTTGGTCAGCCAATTAAATGACTATCATTTAAGAACAAAAGAGGTAGTGGTGTAAAAGACACTAATCAGAGTTATCTTCTCTGAGAGTAATGAATTTCACTATACAGCCAGACCATGTGGTGAATTAAGTGAAGGTGTCATTTGCAGGGTGGAAAGTTTGTGCTATTCGGAGGGCCTGGCATTCTGATAAGCATACTCTTTCAACTCAGTGAGGAAGGCAATGGTAAACCACCTCACTTCTCGTTTTACTTAGTAAAGCCTCTTCAGGTTCAAACCAGCCTTTTGGCTGTTGACCTAAACAACATCTGAGGAAAAACGTGAACATGAGAGGCAGATGGATTGTTAATTTTTTGCACTCAATCTGCTAGTTCCAGGACTACAAAAAAGAGTTCTGTTTCTTATCACACGGTTAACTAATTACATGACTGAAGGTTTTAAGAACAGAAGAGTTAGAGGTGTAAAAGACACTAGTCAGAGTTATCTCTTCTAAGAGTAATGAATTTCATTATACAGCCAGACCCTGTGGTGAATGATGTGAAGGTGGCATTTGCAGGGTGGAAAGTAGATGGTTTTCAGAGGGTGTAGGATGCTGAAAAGCATACTACTTTACCATTGCCTTCCCCAGTCAGTGAGGAAGGCAATTGTATGCCACCTTACTTAGTAAAGCCTTTAGATTCAAACCAGCCTTTCGTCTGATGATCTAAACAACAACTAAAGAATATTCAACAATGTTAATATTCTGTACACTTTAACGACTAAGTTGATTGTTAAATTAAGGTGACCGGTAACCGTTAAATATACCTATACATGTTCGAATCTAATCTATTTTTTCTTTAATCCCAAATGTGTGAACGTTGCAATCTGTTCAATTGTAAACTATAAGCAACCCTTTGACCCAATGAGTTGATATGTTTGTCGTGTAAATGAGGTGTATTCTTACATCATCTCGGACCGACCACTCCTGAGAAAGTATAGTTAATTTAACCCCGTTCTTCGAAGTACACCGGTAACCACTGTCTGTTATTTAAATCCGCATAAAAGTCTTCTTCTTCTGCCTTTCAAGGATTAGGCATCTCTGCCTGTTCCGAACCTCTCAAATCTGCCCATCTCTTTCTCGGGCGTCCTTGTTATCTCCTGTCCTCCGGCTTACAGCCCAGTTTCTGCTTAGGTATCTTCCCGCATTCTGTTTACATGATCTAACCACTGCATTCTGTTCTGGGATACCTTGTTGTTTATAGAGAAGATGTTGAGTTCTTTCCTTATCTCGGTATTCCTGTAACGATCTTCTCTACTACACCCATACGTATGTCGAAGAAATTTCATTTCAGCTGCTTGCAATCTACTCTCCTCTCGCTTTGACAGCACCCAAGTTTCACTGCCACAGAGTAGAGTCGGCACTGCTAATGATTTAAAAAATCTCAACCTCGTGTTTTTGCTGGTGCTATTTTTAAAGTGCGGTTGATAGTTCCGCATATTTGCTGAAATCGGTGCATCTTATTGTAAGCATCTTTATCCTGTTGGTATGTAATGTTGCAACCCAGATACTGAAAGTGGGAGATCTGTTCCGAAATATTATTATCTATAACAATTTTACTTCTGACTGCCTCCTTCCCCCTGAATCCAGTTACCTTTGTCTTCTTCGTCGAAACTGTCAACTTATATGCTTTGCAGAGTTCGTTCAGCATGAAAAGTGCTCTCTGCAGGTCATCCTCATTCTCCTGTAGCACTATCAGGTCATCGGCAAATAATAGGCAGTTTACAACCCTATCCGTATAAAATTAAATACGTTTATTGATTTGAACCACGGAACATTCGTCTCCAAAAATCAGCTGTTTAACAGCTGACTTTGACGACGACTCCTCCGCTAGCCAACCTGTTTATGATCAGTTTTCTCAAATCAGTTGCTTGTAGCCAACTGAAACTTATAGGTTTATCAAACACCTACAGTTCAGCCGTCGTAAGTTTGCTCCTACTGTCAACAAACCAAAGCCAGCTACTACAAGGTGCACGCTAGAGTCCGCGACTTTATGGATGTCGTATTCCTATTAAGTTAACTATCTTTTAAATTATAAGTACTAAAAACATCAGTTATGATATTATGTAGGCCTAACAATTTCATTTGTAAATATACTTTTAAAAGTATTTTGTATTTAAATACTTTTGAAAGTATTAAGTTGTTACTTTTTAATCAGGTTGTACACATTTTTATATAATGCGCATGCTCAGTGACGTCATTATTTGTTTACAGTAGGAGCAAACTAAGAAAGGCTGGACTTTAAGCCTAGTTTCGTTCAGTATTTGAGTTTGATAATTAATAAACAAACTTATCTTGCTGTTTAGGTCATAAGCTGAGAAAGGCTCTGGTTCGAACCTTTAAAGACTTTACTAAGTAAAACGAGGAGTGAGGTGGTTTACCTTTACTTTCCTCACTGAATGGAAAAGTACGCTTATCAGCATGCCGGGCCCTCTGAAAAGCACATATTTTCCACTCCGCAAATGACACCTTCACTTGATTCACCACAGGGTCTGGCTGTGAAATAAAATTCATTACTCTCAGAGGAGATAACTTTGATTAGTGTCTTTTACACCTCTACTTCTATTCTTAAATGATTCAGTTATTAAATTGGCAGATCATGTGATAAGAAACGGAACTATTTTTTGTAACCCTGAAAATAACACTTTTATCGCAAATAATTCAACCCTCCACCTGTATGTTATGGGCAGAAATCTTCCCCTAAAAAATTTAATTGAAAATTTATCTTCAAGTCAATTGTTTGTTCAATTTTGTAATTAATTAACGTAAATAATTTTTTAAAAGTATTACACAAATTAGAATACACCGGCATTATTTTCGACCACATTAAATTTTAGCTAAAACCTATGAGATCATTTTTTAAAAATCATTCTTTGATAAGAACATTTTTAATGTTGCAAATAATAAAAATGAAACGGATGACCTTAGAAATATATTTTCTCTGGCTAAATTGCATGGTTTGTTGAAATCAATTTAACTTTTATTACTGTGTAAAGAATAAGAAATTGGAATCGTTTTCCTTATTGGATATTTAAAAGAGGAAGTTATATGGGAATAGTTGAAGAAAACAACCGTAGATAACAAGACCTCAATGCTACTGACAATAAAGTGTACAACAGACTTATTAGTAATTTCGTAGTAATCAGTTTGGCGACAAATATCATTTTTGTTGGTGAACAGGAACATCAGCCTGCTTATTCTTACAGATTGAATCATTTTAGGCGTACTTAAAACGGAAAATATTGTCCAATTTTCATTATAATTTCACCCTTAAACTACTACTAATAACCAATTTCCACGTCGTTAGTACTAGCTGCTAGTTTTTAGTTGCCACTAGTTGAATAGCAGCTAGTTACTACTAGCTGCTAGTTTATTAGCAGCTAGTTGGTACTAGCTACTAGTAGCTACTAACTGCTAGTTGGTACTAACTGCTAGTTGATTAGCAGCTAGTTGGTAATAACTACTAGTTGCTACTAACTGCTAGTTGATTAGCAGCTAGTGGGTACTAACTGCTAGTGGGTACTAGTTGCTATTAGCTACTAGTTGCTAGTTGGTACTAGATACTAGCCGCTACTAACTGCTAGTTGCTACTAACTTCTAGTTTCTACTAACTGCTAGTTGATTAGCAGCTAGTTGGTACTAACAGTTACTAGCTGCTAGTTGATTAGCAACTAGGTGCTACTAACTGCTAGTTACTAGTTGCTAGTAGCTACTAGCTGCTAGTTGATTAGCAGCTGGTTGGCATTAACTGCTAGTTGCTTAGCAGCTAGTTGCTACTAGTTGCTAGTTTGTACTAGATACTGGTTAATATTAACTGCTAGTTGCTACTAGTTGCTAGTTTGTACTAGATACTAGTCGCTACTAACTGCTAGTTGCTACTAATTGCTAGTTGGTTAGCAGCTAGTTGGTACTAGCTACTAGTTGCTATTAACAGCTAACAAAATAGTGTGATGGGACGATGAATTAGCAGCTAGTTTAGTTAAAGCACTAGTGACTTTAAACATGTTTGAATTTACTAGCGCTAGTAGGGGAGAAAAGGTCACGTGATTGACTAGCTCTAGTAAACTAGCTCGGTGGGAACGTTTGGAAACGTTGCTAGCTGCTAGTAAGCTGTACTTTGTACAGCAATACATAAAACAATTCGCGTATGTTTTGAGATCACTGGTATTAATTAACTACCTCCGTAGGAACCGCCACATACGCGTTAGTAGGTTCTGCTAGTACTAGCAGCTAGTAAACTAGCAGCATCGGAATGGGCCATAAGTGTCTGTAATATTTTTAACGCTGTTTTTTTATTTAATCGGTGTTAAGCTCAACTCACAAGAACGACAATCCAGACACAATTCAACTACAAAATTGTCGCCGATGGCATTGGTGTTGTCTTGGAAACGGAAAGTAAAAATACAAGTTTTCAGATCCGTTTCGGTTAAGCGGGTTTCGGATAATCAGAGGGTTTAATGTCATGGAAGTTTTTAGGTCATCAGCAAAGGCTGGTTTGAACCTCTAAAGGTTTTACTAAGTAAAATGAGAATTTGGATGGTTTACAAATGCCTTCCTCACCGAGTGGAAAAGTATGCTCAGGCTCTCCGAAAAGCACTTACTTTCTAACCTGCAAATGATACCTTCACTTCATTCATAACAGGGTTTGTATAAAATTATATGAATTACTCTCTGAGGAGATAACTCTGACTACTATCGGTTTCATAATCATAGACGCCCGAGTTTGAACCCAAAGCATCTCCAAAACTATGAATCGGATTTCAACATACTTTACATCAAAATTTAGCTCATTTTATTTTGCGTTGACCCTTATTATTCTTATATTTTTAATGTTGTCTAAAAATTCCCATATCGAGGTTGGAAGACAAAAAGACCCGATATTTTTGCTACCGCAACAAATTTCATGCGTTTAGAGACGTGTTTACGACAATGGTGTGGAAAAACATCAATAGAGCTTTTCAGGACAGCAGCAGATAGAGTAAAGTGGGCCATGATGATCGCCAATGTCCTTAGGGATAGGGCACCTTAAGAAGAAGAAGAGACGTGTAACTCGATAAATATTTGACCGAAAAGTTTGAAATTTGAACACAACATATACAATTATATTCTTATAGCGTGTACGAAATTTCAAATTCATAAATTATGTAAATTTTGATTTATTAACAATATTCTGAACCGTTGCTATCTCGGTAACCGCTCGATCGTTCGGCACGGTCAAAGTATCGTTTTATTCAGCTTAAAAAACTTAGTACAGATATGTTAATAACATGAAATATCGATTGGCCAATGTTGTGGTAGAATTTTTAGAATTTTGGAAAATAGCTAGGTAATGCGGGGGTGGGTGTTACTATCCATGTTGCTAGTGTGTGTACGTGACACCCTGTCGGACTGTCTACCTGAATTGACAGACTGCATTGTCAATTCAAGTAGACAGTCAGATTCAGGCCACATGGGTAGTAGCGCCCACCCCTCGCATTACCCATCTATTTTTCAAAATTCTAAAAATTCTACCTCAACATTGGCCAATCGATATTTCATGTTATTAACATATTTGCACTAAGTTTTTTACGCTGAATAAAACGATACTTTTACCGTGACGAACGATCAAGCGGTTACCGAGATAGCAAGGGTTCAGAATATTGTTATTAAATCAAAGTTTAAATAACTTATGAATTTAAAATTTTGTACACGCCGTAAGAATATAATTGTCTATGTTGTGTTAAAATTTCAAACTTTTCGGTCAAATATTTATCGAATTACACGTCTCTAAACGCATGAAATTTGTTGCGGTATCAAAAAACCGGGTATTTTTGTCTTCCAACCTCAATATGGCAATTTTTAAACAACATTAAAAATATAGGACTAATATAGGTAAACGCAGAATAAAATGAGCTAAATTTTGATGTAAAAAATATTGAAATCCGACTCACAGTTTTGGAGGTGCAAGGTTTCAAACTCGGGTGTCTATGATTATGAAACCGATAATAGCGTCTTTTACACCTCTACTTTTTCTGTTCTTAAATCCTTCAGTCATGTAATATTTGATGACTATATCATAAGAAACATAATATAAGTTTTATTGTATTATGTAAATTATAATAAATTAGTTTATTTATTTATGCACTTACTTGGTTCCCTGGAGTAATAATATCCTTAATATTCCACAATTAATAAATATTATTTTTTCTAACGTACATGAATATTTATCAATCATTTTATTTATTATTTTAAGCAATAACTCGTCGAAAAGTTAATTATTTGTTATTAATTTTAAAAATACACTGGTAGATAATTCAATATTATTCATAGCGTACCATTAAAACAAGTCATCCAAAAATAAAAAAAATAAAAACACTGTTAACACATCAAAGAACAAATTACGGCACAATAAAAATAAATTCGCTGAAACAATTTCATCATTTTAAAATAAAATAACGACAATGTTAATTAAAAGTAATACTGAATTTAACTCAAGTGAATGCAAGTATAATACTTTTTTATGATTAAAAAGGAATTAATAATTTATCAAGTGGAATGAACAAATTAAGGTGTAAATAATTAAAAACAAAGTAAAAGAAAGGAATTGATTAAAAAAATAAACAGGTATTACAGTAGTATTTATAACAACACTTTCGCGTAACACGTAATCGAACTGCACTTTCTTATTAAATTCACTTCAATTATTTTATCGAATGAACATAAAAAAATAGAACAATTTATTAAGTTGAAAAGAATTTTAATTTTTAATTTATTATATATGTAGTACACACGGATATTTAAATAAACATAACTTTTACTTTTAAAAAAATTAAAAAAAAACCTGAGTGGTTGGATAATGAAAAGAAATAATTCGCGTTGATGTTTGCAGCCGGTTAACAATTTCAAGACTGAATGAATTGAAGTAATGTTTAAATGACAAAGTTTGTTAATTTTTGTGTAGTGGTACTACAGTGTTATGATGTTTAGATTCCTTTAAAAAAATATTGAACGCGAGGATTGCCGTGTCTGTGTCTGTATCGAAATGGATAATAAGTATTATAGGTAGTAGAAAGAGAGGGATTGAGTGAGTGAGCGTAAGGAGGGAGCGGGAAATGCGGTTGTGGTGTTGAACTTGTGTAGCATTGCCGCAAAGAGTGGGGTGTTACACTGCTTGGGTTTGTTAACACAATAAACAGTCACAAATAAAAATGTGTTATATTTTACTATTATAATAATTAAAAAATAGTACAACCTCGTTGATCCGGATCTCCGGATTACCGGATCGATGTTTTTTTTTATCCCTAATGTGTGTACGTTGCAATCTGTTCAATTCAGAACAACAAGCAACCCCATGACCCAATGAGATGAGGATGATGTGTAAATGAGGTGTAGTCTTTTACAGATCCACGCCGACCATTCCTGAGAGAGTATGGTTAATTGAACCCCAACCTTCAAAGTACACCGGTGACCATTGTCTAGTAAACAAACCCGTATCAAAGTAACTTTCTTTACTGGTATGTGAACCAGGAACTTTCGTTTCCGAAAATCAGTAGTTGAACAGATGACTCGCGGCGACGAATTTACCTCTAGACCAACCCGGTGGATCGACGTTAGATGATTTTTTTTAAAGTTTCCTTTGGATTCTGTTCCAAAGAAAAATGCAAAATTTCAACTGAATGGTGTAAAATTGATACCTAGATATTTTAGGGGAGACTGTACTTTGTATCCCGCCAATGTTAATTTGCTATTTTTAGGTTCATTTTTCATAGGATTGGTAAAAGTTAGGGAAATGAAACTTCACACACTATAGGTGTCCGGTTTCTTATTGAGCTACTGTCATTTTTTTCAATTTAATCTTTGGACTATACCATTTCTTTTAAAAAATTACGAATAACATAAAATTTTTACAAGTTGTTTTCCACGTGTTTTGCGTATTACTAATTTTTGGAGCACCTGAGGAAGTCAAAAATGTCGGCATATGTGGCTATATAAGATAATTAACTGGTAAAAATTTCAGCCTGGTAGGTTTATTGGTTTCTGAGAGAAATGTATCTTAGTGTTAAAAAATCTAAATTTACGGAAAAATATAAGAAACAAGAAGGCACAAATCAAAAACAATATGTGAACAAACAAGTAAATCCCCCATTAACAGTTGTTTAGAAAGCTGAACTAACAGCTGAAGAATATTGCAACTGTGAGGTAGATATTTTAAAAACTAAAATTCTCTTTGAACTAAAACGAGCAGTATAAAATCATGAAAAAATATTTGTTCTTCGTAAAATGATAATTTTTCTGTGTAAACCTTATAAAAACTTAATTTTTACATTAAAATATTTTTTTACGTAATTTATTGTTTTTCTGGTAGATCTAGGCCTAAACTATTGAAAAGCATAAAAAAAACCATAAAATCGAAATTTTGAGTTAAAGCCATCGTGCAATATCCCCTTAAGTCATCAGCCGAAATCAGGTTGGAACCTCTAGAGGTTCTACTAAGTCAAACGAGGAGTGACATGGTTTACCATGGTTATAGTCGGCATTATAACAATCTGGTGTGAAACAGACACAAGTCTTTCTCTTGCCATTGTAATTAATGAAATTATAACCTATTTTCAATCATAAGTAAATGAAGCTAAATGAAAATCAACCTCAATAGGACTTAAAAAGATGGAAAATCACTAATTGACGCTAAACTAGGATCTTTAGAAAGAAAAACTTCAAATAAAAGTTGTGTTCTATTTCCTATAACTTTAATTACATACACTTTTTCTCGTAAAATGCAGACTAAGGCTGCAATTTTTTAAAAAATCAATTTTTTTGCCGATTTTGATAAGCAAAACACAGAAAATTACTTCTTTACGCTAAACTAAGCGGTGTAGAAAACAATGTTTGAAATAAAAAAAAGTTGAAGGTTTTTAATTTCCAGTAACTTTAATATTATGTACGAGAGGACAGATCCAAGAATTACAGCAGACATGGCGCTTATTCTATCTTGTAGAATAAATGAAGTGATTTTCAAAACATCGTAGGAGCCGTTTTTGATAAAATCGTACGAATAAACTACTACTACTTCCGGTTGATCGATTTTCATGAAAATGTTCGTGTCGGGTCCCCTAGTGGTACCTAACTAAAGTTACAAGTTTCAGATTCGTACGTTATTCCGTTCTTGAGATATTTTGTTTAAAGACACACAAACCAACGACAAAAACATGGTTTTTAGGTTCAGGGAGCCTGAAAACCTGTTTTCCGTTAAAAACTCTTATTTAAAAAAATCTTTAGAAAACAATACTTTCCTTCCCTGCTTCATGACATAGGAAAAGAAAAAGTAAACATTAGAGAAAAAGATAATTTATAAAAAATAAAATTGTTGCTTAATACAGGTCATTTGTTCTAGCTAGAAGCTTTCCCTCCAACGCTGTGTGCCGCTGAGCTGTTCTGTTTTGTGGTGGGGGAAGCACCTCTTAGTTGTAACAGTAGTATACAGTTAGAAAGAGAGGGAATGATCATTAAGTGAGAAGGAGACAACACTTTCCCCTTTGAAACTATCCCTACTCTACCTACTCGCCCTCCTCTTACAAGCTTCTTCCTAAAACAAACGTACTATACATTATTAAGCATTTTTTCAAGGCTGTAAAAAATGAAAAGCATCGGGTTGGTCTAGAGGCAAAGTCGTCACCGGGAGTCAGGTGTTTTAACAGCTTATTTTCGGAGACGATGGTTCCTGGTTCACATCCTAGTAAAGGTAGTTACTTTTATACGGGTTTAAATACTAGACAGTGATAACCGGTGTACTTTGATGGTTGGGGTTCAATTAACCATACTCTCTCTGGAATGGTCGGGCTGGGTCTGTACAAGACCACACCTCATTTACACGTCATCCTCATCCCATTGGGTCATGGGGTTGCTTATTGTTCTCAATTGGAACAGATTGCAATGTATACACACGTAGGGATAAAAATATTAATGATAAATTCATAATTCAGAAAAAAGAGAGAAAATACTTTTTATTTGAATACACATGAAAATTTAAGATTTATGTTTTACGGTTAATTTTTTTTTTTTTATTCCTAATTTGTGTACGTTGCAATCTGTTCAATTTAGAACAATAAGCAACCCCATGTCCCAATGAGATGAGGATGATGTGTATGACGTGTAAATGAGGTGTAGTCTTGTACAGACCCAGGCCGACCATCCTGAGAGAGTATGGTTAATTAAACCCCAACCATCAAAGGACACCGGTAACCACTGTCTAATATTCAAATCCGTATAAAAGTAACTACCTTTACTAGGATTTGAACCAGGAAAACAGCTGATTTAGACGACGACTTTACCTCTAGACCAACCCGGTGGGTTAATGACTCACAAAGAGTTAATTTAGTCGGAGGAACTTATTCGTGGTTCTTTACAACTGGTTTTATTCTAATTTGTATTGGTAGTTACAACGCGCAAAGCGCTGAAGAAATTGAATTAATTCACAGACAAGAATTTGCATAATTAGGTCTATAATTGAAGTTGTCTGAATAATACTAAATTTTTTCATCTAGTTTTTTTTGCACAAAAATAATTGACAAAAGCGATATGAATTCGTAATACATTAATTAACATTAATTATGACTTTCTTCCTAAATTTAATTTACTACAACTCGCGTACAATACAGGGTGATTCACGAAGATATGCAGAAACTTTAGGAGCTCATTGTACATGTAAAAATAATGAAAAAAGTTTATATAAACATGGGTCCGGAAATGCTTCGTTACCGAGTTACGGCTAGCGAAATATTTCGCCCGGATTTCAGCTCATCAGGTGAAATGAGGTCTTCCTGAAATTCTGGTAAGGTAGATTAAGAGGCGAATTCAATCGTTTCTTACGGTTTTTGACCTGATAAATTGAATAAAACAGGTCCCAGAACTGTAAGTTTAATAGTTTCTGAGAAAACCAGTGTTAAATGCAAAAAATGGAGTGAAGAAAACACATTTTTTCATCTTTGTTTTTCCGGTTAATTTTACTTTGTACTGTTATGAATAAAAATTCATTTAATCAAACATCTATTCGCTTTCTGTGTACTTTATTTACACCAGTTTGTTCAAAATAAAATTTTCTACATGTTTTATTCAAAAATTTTAACTGTTTCTTGGTGAAGTAACAAAGTTATTCTTGCCCAAAGAAGAAAAAATGTGTTTTTCACTCCATTTTTTGCATTTGACACTGTTTTTCTTAAAAACTATTAAACTTACAGTTCTGGGACCTGTTTTATTCAATTTATCAGATCAAAAACCATAAGAAATGATTGAATTCGCCCCTTAATCTACCTTATCAGAATTTCAGGAAGACCTCATTTCACTTGGTGAGCTGAAATCCGGGCGAAACTTTTGCTAGCCGTAACTCGGAAACAAAGCATTTCCGGATCCATGTTCATATAAACTTTTTTCATTATTTTTACATGTACAATGAGCTCCTAAAGTTTCTTCATATCTTCGTGAATCACTCTGTATATTATATTCTCATTGTATTTCCTAGAAGTAGATTTGAAGTTTGTCTGTTATAATTGTAGAGCCAGGAATGGAAATAAGGTTCATAAAAAGTTGTATGACACATGATTGTGTTAAATATTGTAACTGATATAAAAATATTGAGAGAGTAAAAATTTGTTGTGAAACATTCACATGACTTTCTCTTACCAATGTAATTAATGTAAAATATTACCAATATTTAATCATTAGCAATCAATGTAAAATGAAAAAAAACAACCTAATTTTAATCAAGAGTGAATGACGCTAAACGAAAATAAACTTCTGTGTTGTTGTTTAGGTCATCAGCCGAAAGGCTGGTTTGAACCTGTAGATGTTTTACTAAGTAAAACGAGGAGTGAGGTGGTTTACCATTGCCTTCCTCACTGAGTGGAAAAGTACACTTATCAGCATGCCGGGCCTTCTGAAAAGCACGTATTTTCCACTCTGCAAATGACACGTTCACTTCATTCACCACAGGGTCTGGCTGTATAATGAAATTCATTACTTTCAGAGGAGATAACTCTGATTAGTGTCATTTACACCTCTACCTCTTCTGTTCTTAAATGATTCAGTCACTTAATTGGCTGACCATGTGATAAGAAACAGAACTATTTATTTTAGTCCTGCAACGAACAGATTGAGTACAAATAATTTGACATCCAACTTGTCTGTTAGGGGAACTTAGAAATACGGGAAAATCACTAATTGACGCTAAATGATCACTAATTAAACTAGGCACTGTAACGGGGAAATGCCTAAAAGAAAAGTTGTGGATGGTTTTATTTTCTATAACTTTGATTATGTACGCTATTATCGTAAAATGCATACCAAGGCTGCAAACTCGAAAAATCCCAATTTTTTACCGATTTTTATGAGTAAAATACAAAATATCACTAGGCCTAATTTAAGCTAAACTAAGCGTTGTAGAAATAAATGTTTGAAGTAAAAGTTGTAGGTTTTTTAATTTTCTACAACTTCATTTATGACTTTTGCCTTAAAGTGCAAATTAAGGCTGAAATCTTAAAGAAAAAAAAATCTGGTGTGAAACACTCACACAACTTTCTCTTGCCAATGCAAATAATTTACAATATAATTTAACATTAGTAATAAAGTATTAGAAATAAACAAAAAACTAACCTCAATAAACATAACCTTATTTTAATCATGAGTGAAACACTCAAAATGAAAATCAACCTCAGTCTGGCTTAAAAATACGGAAAATCACTATTTCACGCTAAACTAGGCTCTGTAGAGAAAAATACGTTAAATAAAAGTTGTAGATCTTTAAATTTCCTATAAATTTGGTTATATACACTTTTGTCGTAAAATGCATACTAAGGCCAAAATCTTTAAAAAATCGATTTTTCACACGTTTTCGTGAGAAAAAATCAGAAAATCGCTAATTACTGCTAAACTTAGCGTCATACAAAAAAATGTTTGAAACAGAAGTTGTAGGTTTTTAAATTCTCTACAACTTTTATTATATAAGTTTTTGCGCTAAAATTTATATTAAAGCCGTAATCTTAAAAAAACAACGTTTTTACGTGAAAACAGCCTCACCGAGAATTTCAGCAAACATGGCGCCTACCCTATCTTGTAGAGAATAAAAAATTGAGTAAAATAGGCGATTTTAAAAAAAATCGTAGGACCAGTTTTTGAGAAAATCGCAAAAAACTGAAAAATTATACGAATAAACTACTACTTCCGGTTGACCGATTTTGATGAAAATGTTCGTGTCGCGTCCGGTAGTGGTATGTAACTTAAGTTTCAAGTTTCAAGTTCGTACGATGTTTCGTTCTTGAGATATTCTGTTCACACACAGACACACACACACACAGACACACACACACAGACCAATCGCTAAAAACATGTTTTTTGGGTTCAGGGGGTCTGAAAACGTATAGATCCGGTGAAAACTCGATTTGGAAAAATCGACATGAAAACAATACTTTCCTTCCTATATATTCATATAGGCAAGAGAAAGTAAAAAAAATTATACCACGTGAGCACGGTCCCCAAGAATTTACGAATACATGGTGCGTACCCTATCTGTTGAGCAAATGTAATAAATTAGGCTATTAAAAAAAATCGTGGGAACGTTTTTGAGAAAATCACGAAAAAGTGAAAAATGAGTCGAACTATTACTTCTGGTTGACCGATTTTGATGAAAATTTTCGTGTCAAGTCCCCTAGTGGCACCTACCTTAAGTAATTTTCAACTTCGTGCGCTATTCCGTTCTTGAGAAATTTTACATACCCATGGATACTCAAACAAATCGCTAAAAACTTGTTTTTTGGGTTTAGGGAGCCTGAAAAATTTGTATTTCCGATGAAAACTCGATTGCAGAAAATTGAAATGAAAAATACTTCCTTTCTCTACGTATTCATACAGGGAAAGTTAAAGTAAAAATAATGATGGAAAACTGGAAATCGGAGATAAAAGATTGCATGCTTCAATACAGTATTCAGATGAACTAATGTCCCCTAGCGGTGGGAGTGAGATAATGCATAACGCTCTCACTCGCACAACCCATACGTGCCGTTCCAATAACATTGTCGTATAATCTTACTCATTGTTGTGAGCAAGCATTTATGCATGCAGTAAACTAACAAGCAAGACAATGACTGTAGTATGTTTTCAGATTTGGATTACAACGGTAAAGACCTTTGAGCGCATGCGTAGTATTACCACATAATCTCCCTCTCACTCGCTCGGCTATGGGACATTAGTTCGTCTGGTACCTATACACGGAAGGCGAAGTCTACTAAGCTCATTTAGAGACACATTAAGCAGTATTAAGGGAATATATCTAATTTATAATAAATTTATAAATAATTCAAAATAAATGCACATATAAATCGAGTAAAAACTGTTTCATAATTTAACGAACTCCAGTTTTTTGTAATCACCCAGTGGTTCAAAAATAAGCATAAGATCAGAAAAATTATAACAGTAATTTATGTACGCTACTAGTCCAGGTAAAGCATTGAAGTGAATGAAAGCGAAGGTATCCTCTTATCACGTACTAAATTAATACCTCAGGGTACTTATGACTTGGTTAACGCGGTCATTCTTTGTCGTATAACGTATTAACCCTTTTTAGGTCTTTGGTAAGTATACTTGCCACTGGCAATAAGGTCGATTTTATTTAAGAATAAGCTATGCAGTTTAACCTTATTGGCATTTTATGGTTTTACAGATGTTCTCTGATAAGTTGGTTATACACATTTTGAAATTACTGCGCAGTGACCATTTGCTTCATGAGTTACACGAATGTGGTAAGGGTTCATACCAGCGTACACAACCTTGTTATTTTGTTGTTACGTTTGTGGAAAAATTCGAGTTATTTTACGGTAAAGCAAGCATTTATGCTAATATAAAGTTGTTGTTGTTTAGGTCATCAGCCAAAAAGCTGGTTTGAACCTGTAGAGGTTTTACTAAGTAAAACGAGGAGTGAGGTGGTTTACCATTGCCTTCCTCACCGAGTGGAAAAGTATGCTTATCAGCATGCCGGGCCCTCTGAAAAGCACATATTTTCCACTCTGCAAACGACACCTTCACTTTATTCACCACAGGGTCTGGCTGTATAATGAAATTCATTACTTTCAGAGGAGATAACTCTGATTAGTGTCTTTTACACCTCTACCTCTTCTGTTCTTAAATGGTCCAGTCATTTAATTGGCTGACCATGTAATAAGAAACAGAACTATTTATTTTAGCCCTGCAACGAACAGATTGGGTGTAAATAATTTGACACTCCACCTGTCTGTTATGGGCAGAATATAAAGTTAACATAAGTTATTCGACACATTTTTCTATTATATAGGTTTAAAAGTTGTTTTAATAAGCATTCTTACCACTAAACATTATGTGATTCCCGTTTCAATAAACGTTCCTTGGTAAGTATACTTACCAGGACTTAACATAAAAAAAATATCATATTGTTCTGGCACTATAAATACATTATTCAAGTCCTATAAAACAAAATTTAACATTTTACAACATGTGTATATTTTTCCACGTAGTACTGCCCTATAAAGGGTTAAGTAAAACTGGATGTGCCGCCTCCGTAGCGTATGTTAGCGCGGTAGCCTACAACGCAGAAGTCCCGGGTTCGATTCCCGGCTAGGTTCTAGAAATTATTACTTGCTGAACCTCACTGTTCCAGTTTTCTAACCCACCGTAGTCGCTAATAACAAAGCCGTTGATGCGATTATAAAATAAGCTTAGAAAAAAAACTGCATATTATTAAAAACCAGGGGAATATTATTGACTAAAAGAATTAACATGTAAGTCGGAGAAAACTAAAGAACTAGAAAAATAACCAAAACAAATTGTTGATAAGACATTTTCTAAATTATATTTTTTCTTTTTAAGTTAACTTTGATGGTTGGGGTTTAATTTACGATACTCTCTCAGGAATGGTCGGCCTGGATCTGTACAAGACACACCTCATTTACACGTTATACACATTTTCTCATCTCATTAGGTCATGGGGTTGCTTATTGTTCTGAATTGTACAGATTGCAACGTTCTCAAATTAGGGATAAAAAAAGTAAAAGTTCACTGACCGGGTTAGTCCAGTGGGAGAGTCCTCACCGCGAATCAGCTGTTTTACAACTGATTTCGGAGACAAAGATTTGTGGTTCAAATCCTATCAACCATTAATTAACCATACTTCCCAGGAATGGTCAGCCTGGGTCTGTACAAGACTACCTCTAATTTACACGTCATACATATCATCCTCATCTCATTGCATCATTGGATTGCTTCTTATTCTAAATTGAACCGATTTAACGTACACACATTAGGGATAAAAGAAAATAAATTCCTAGTAAAGGTACTTTTATACGGACTTGAATAAAATACAATGGTTACTGGTGTACTTTGATGGTTAGGGTAATTGCCCATACTCTCTCAGGAATGGTCGGTCTGAGTCTGTACCATACTGCATCTCATTTTCACGTCATATACATCATCCTCATCCCATTGTGTCATGGATTACTTATTGTCCTGAATTGAACCGATTGGAACGTACAGGGATGAAAGAATATACCTATATTTTTAAAAAATGTTTCTAACCGCCGTGTGAATTACTGACAAGCGCCCGTGTGATTACTTAACCCTTTATTGGTCTTTGGTAAGTATACTTACCACTGGCAATATGGTCGATTGTTTTAAAGAATAAGCTATGCAGTTAAACCCTATTGGCATTTTAGGGTTTTACAGATGTTTTCTGGTAAGCAGACTATCCATATTTTGAAATTAGTGTGCAGCGACCATTTGCTTCATGAGTTACACGAATATGGTAACGATTCACACCAGCGTACGCAACCGTATTGTTTTGTCGTTACTTTTGTACAGTGCTTAGAAAATAGTTTTTTACGGGAAAGTAAGCATTCATTCAAATATCAAGTCGAGAGTTATTCTACACATTTTTACTTTCTCTTGCCTATATGAATATATAGGAAGGAAAGTATTGTTTTCATGTCGATTTTTCGAAATCGAGTTTTCACCGGATCTATACGTTTTCAGACCCCCTGAACCCAAAATACATGTTTTAGCGATTGGTCTGTGTGTGTGTGTCTGAACAGAATATCTCAAGAACGGAGTAACGTACGAACTTGAAACTAGAAACTTAAGTTACATATCACTACCAGACCCGACACGAACATTTTCATCAAAATCGGTCAACCGGAAGAAGTAGTTTATTCGTGTAATTTTTCACTTTTTTGCGATTTTCTCAAAAACTGGTCCTACGAGTTTTTTTAAAATCGCCTGGTTTACTACATTTTTTTATGCTCTACAAGATAGGGTAGGCGCCATGTTTGCTGAAATTCTGTGTGAGGCTGTTTTTACGTAAAAAAATTTTCTTTTTAAGATTGCGGCTGTAATATGCATTTTAGCGCAAAACGTTATATAATAAAAGTTGTAGAGAATGTAAAATTCTACAACTTTTATTTCAAACATTTTTTTGTATAACGTTTAGTTTAGCGGTAATTAGCGATTTTCTGTTTTTTTCTCACGAAAACGTGTGAAAAATCGATTTTTTAAAGATTTCGGCCTTAGTATGCATTGTATGACAAAAGTGTATATAATCGAATTTATAGAAAATTAAAAGATCTACAACTTTTATTCTGAGAATTTTTCACTACAGAGCCTAGTTTAGTGTGAAAGAGTGATTTTCCGTATTTTTAAGGCAAACTGAGATCGATTTTCATTTAGCGTTTTCATATATGATTAAAATTAGGTTATGTTTATTAAGGTTAGTTTTTTGTTTATTTCTAATGTTAGGTTTATTGTTAATTATTTGCACTGGCAAGAGAAAGTTGTGTGAGTGTTTCACACCAGATTTTTCTTTTATATAGTACTACAAGTGGTTTTAATAAGCATTTTTACCGCTAAAAATTATGTGATTTCCATTTCAGTAAACGTTCCTCGGTAAGTATACTTACCAGGGCTTAACATAATAAAAAGAAATATCTAATTGTTCTGGCACTAGAAATACATTATTCAAGTCCTATTAAACAAAATTTAATATTTTAGAACATGAATATTTTCCCCTGTAGTACTGCCCTGTTGTTTAGGTCAACAGCCGAAAGGCTGGTTTGAACCTGTAGAGGTTTTACTAAGTAAAACGAGGAGTGAGGTGGTTTACCATTGCCTTCCTCGCTGAGTGGAAAATTACGCTTATCAGCATGCCGGGCCCTCTGAAAAGCACATATTTTCCACTCTGTAAACGACAACTTCACTTCATTCACCACAGGGTCTGGCTGTACAATGAAATTCATTACTTTCAGAGAAGATAACTCTGATTAGTGTCTTTTACACCTCTACCTCTTCTGTTCTCAAATGATTCAGTCATTTAATTGACTGACCATGTGATAAGAAACAGAACTATTTATTTTAGCCCTGCAACGAACAGATTGAGTGTAAATAAATTGACACTCCGTCTGTCTGTCTGTTAAGGGCAGAGTACTGCCCTATAGAGGGTTAAATTAGTGTGGCTAATTATTCCGATAAGTAGGTTTTATTTGTAAAATTATTTTTATAAATACAATTATTTAACAACCCGTGTAATATGTGCGATCTCTGTGAAATTAGCAATTGCAGCTTGGATGTAAATTAATAGTTGTATTTTTATTGGTAGTTGTAATGGATTTAATTACTAATTGTTTTTAAAATATTTTCGTATAATATACAGGGTGATTCACGAAGATATGCAGAAACTTTGGGAGCGCATTGTACATGTAAAAATAATGAAAAAAGTTTATATGAACATGGGTCCGGAAATACTTCGTTGCTGAGTTACGGCTAGCGAAAGATTTCGCCCGGATTTCAGCTCACCAGGTGAAATGAGCTCTTTCTGAAATTCTGGTAAGGTAGATTAAGGGGCGATTTCAATC
Source organism: Catonia carolina (assembly GCA_035578175.1). NCBI lineage: Eukaryota > Metazoa > Arthropoda > Insecta > Hemiptera > Achilidae > Catonia > Catonia carolina. The sequence continues at coordinate 13,301,833 of JAQMRL010000008.1, forward strand.
GTTTCTTATGGTTTTTGACCTGATAAATTGAATAAAACAGGACCCAGAACTGTAAATTAAATAGGTAGTTTTTGAGAAAACCAGTGTCAAATGTAAAAAATGGTGTGAAAAAAAACACAATTTTTCATCTTTGTTTTTCCGGTTAATTTTAATTTGTACTATTATGAATGAAAATTCATTTAATCAAACATCTGTTCGCTTTCTGTGTACTTTATTTACAACGGTTTGTTCAGAATAAAATTTTCAACATGTTTTATTCAAAAAATTTAACTGTTTCTTGGTGAAATAACACAGTTATTCTTGCCCAAAGATGAAAAAATGTGTTTTTCACTCCATTTTTTGCATTTGACACTGGTTTTCTTAAAAAAATATTTAACTTACAGTTCTGGGACCTGTTTTATTCAATTTATTAGATCAAAAACCATAAGAAATGATTGAATTCGCCCCTTAATCTACCTTACCAGAATTTCAGGAAGACCTCATTTCACCTGATGAGCTGAAACCCGGGCGAAACTTTCGCTAGCCGTAACTCGGAAACGAAGCATTTCTGGACCCATGTTTATATAAACTTTTTTCATTATTTTTACAAGTACAATGAGCTCCTAAAGTTTCTGCGTATCTTCGTGAATCACCCTGTATAGTAGGATAAACTCATCATAGTTGGTATCAGAAGCAATAACCGCGGCTATTCCGTCGGCAGACAAGGTTGTCTTTCCTTTGCAGGGAAATAAAATTATTAGCCTTAGATTAGGATAAATGTATACTAATGCAGTACAAGCTCGCTAATCCGAGCTAATAAAAACCGCGACTATTCGGATTAGAGAATTTTTGTCTAAAAGGCAATATTCATGTTTAAAATGAATAACATACAATTGTTTATGTTGGAATAAACTAATTTAATAATAATATAGTACAATAAACTGGTCTTTTTGCCCATAACAGGCAGGTGGAGTGTTAAATTAATTACACTCGATCTGTTGTTTCCATAACAGACAGGTGGAGTGTCAAATTATTTACACTCAATCTGTTAGTTGCAGGGCTAAAATAAATAGTTCTGTTTCTTATCACATGGTCAGCCAATTAAATGACTGAATCATTTAAGAACAGAAGAGGTAGAGGTGTAAAAGACACTAATATATATATGTAATGAATTTCACTATACAGCCAGGCCCTGTGGTGAATGAAATGAAAGTGTCATTTGCAGGGTGAAAATAGAGGCTTTTTGAAGGGCCTGGTATGCTGATAAGCGTATTCTTTCAACTTGGTGAGGAAGGCAATAGTAAACAATCTCACTCCTCGTTTTTACATTGTAAAACATCTCCAGAGGTTCAAACCAGCCTTTCGGCTGTTGACCTAAACAACAACTAACTGACCTTACTTGGTTTTTTCCACAAAAAAGTCACATTTAAAGAAATAAATTAACAATAGAAAATTTGTAAATACCGTACGTAGAGTAAGTTAATTAAAATATATATATAGTTATTTATGTTGTAACAACCTAATTCAATAATGAAATACATTCTTTTCACTAACCTTTATTTTTTTTACAAAAAAGTCACTATTTTTTCTGTTTCTTGGAAGTAAAACTTCGTTCGAATGTTTCATCTCGAAGCTGCATAAGCAATAATATTTTCTGAAACGGCTTATCGGTTTTCTTAGCCCACTCTTTACCCATTCTAAAACTTCCAACTGCCATTTCATGGTTTATTTTATTTTCCGATAGTTTTTCTCGACATCGTCATCATCATTCTGCAGTCACATTTACGATTTCGGCGTCTGTTTACCGTATCAAGACATTCAAAAAATAATCGTACCATAGGAAATCATCATTGCTACGTTTTTGTTTTATTCCTAATTTGTGTACATTGGAATCTGTGCAATTTAGAACAATAAGCAACCCCATGACCCAATGAGATGAGGATGATATGTATGAAGTGTAAATGAGGGGTGTAGTCTTGTACAGACCCAAGCTAACCATTCCTGAGAGAGTATGGTTAATTAAACCCCAACCATCAAAGTACACCGGTAACCACTGTCTAGTATTCAGATCCGTATAAAAGTTTACTAGGATTTGAACCAGGAACCTTCGTCTCCGAAAATCAGCTGTTAAACAGCTGATTTTGGCGACGTTTTTACCTCTAGACCAACCTGGTGGGTTCATTGCTACGTAAAAACATTTTTTTATAGTTCGGATTACTGAAGGGTTCGGTTTAAAGAGGTTCGGATTAGCGAGATTGTACTGTATTAAATTGTTTATGTATAAAATAAGTAGATATTGATTTAAATAAATTACTAGTTTATTTTGACAATACATTAAAAATCTTCATGCGAAGGATTTTGAGATTTCTGGGGGAAAACACACTCGATCATAATTAGAATCATGTAAAATGAAACGCGTAAAACCTAAGCATCGGTGTAAGTTCGTAAACTGCAAAACTAGCAGTGCAGCAGGTTTGTATTTACTTGAAATACCGTTTCGATCAGCGGTTATTAATTGGCATCGATGGAGAAAGTAACCGTCCTTCAAGAAACAGTCGTCCAAACACCTTTCTTGCACTCTAATGCTAACGGGTGTTTCAAAAAGGACGCACTTCGAAGTTTGAGAACGCTAATTTATTACATTAGGTAATTACAAATTATACGGTATGAAATTATTACCTTTATAACATTCAGATTACCTTTAAAACTTCACAATAAATGTTCAAAATGACTTCCTTCGCTTGTAATGCAAGTTCGGACACGTTCACAACATTTGCAGCCACTTTTCGTAGTGTTTGCTCATTAATGTTTGTAATCTCACCTTCAATATTAGCCTTCAATTATTCAATTGTATGAGGATTATTTTTAAAAACCTTACTCTTTAAATTCCCCCAAAGAAAAAAATCCGCAGGAGTAAGATCTGGGGATCTTGGTGGCCACAATCCTTTTGATATCACACGATGGACAAAAAATTCTCGTAACATATTCAGCGTTTCAGTAGAAGTATGGCACGTTGCGTTATCCTGCTGAAACCATTAATTTCGATCGTGTAATTCTAACAACGCTATAAATTGTTCAATTAAGTTGCGGTACACCACATCATCTACAGATGTGTCAAAAAATAAAGGCCCAACAATACGACGCCGGGAGATCGCACACCAAACACCAATTTTACGTGCGTGTAGTGGACGTTCTTGAAATGTGTGAGGATTATGAGCGCTCCATATTCGGCGGTTTTGGCTGTTGATGTAACCATCCAAGTGGAACCATGCTTCGTCACTGAAATAAACACGATCCAATATTTCAACACCGTTGTCTTTAACAAGAGAACGTATCCAACGACAATACTGTATACGTTTCCCATGGTCAACTTCTTTCAGTTCATGAACGACACCGATGCGGTAAGGATGCACATTTAATTTTTTTGTAGCCCTTAAAGCGGAAGATAGTGATAATCCAGCCTGTGAAGATAACTTTCTAAGTGATTTGCCGGGTGAGGTAGTCAAACGTTGTTTCACATCGTCCAAAACTTGTTCCGTTAACACTGATGGTCGACCTGTGCTTTTCCGATCCTGTACACTGCCAGTCTCACGAAATTTATTAATCAGACGCGATATTGTAGTGCTATTAGTTACTTCAGAATTGGGAAATTTTAACTGGAACTCGTCTTTCACTCGTTCGTAAGATTTATATGCGCAATAACTTTCAATAATAAAAACACGTTCATCCTTTGAAAAAACCATGTTTGAACTTATACAGACACAAATGAATACTGGGATAGCACTAGTACATGCCAGTAATACACAATGGGTCAACAATGAGTACGGTAGTGCCAACTGTTATTTGGGGGAAAAACATATTCCCTATGCAGAAAATATTAACCCTTAAACTTCGAAGTGCGTCCTTTTTGAAACACCCGTTATTACTAAAAGAGCGAGTAGATATCTGTCTGGTCTCCTGGATCAATCTTATTAACTGAAATATAACCTATTATATAGTATAGCAACGTGCAGAGAAGGAATGGGTACACCCACATCATTGACTGGTTGTGCCACGGATAAGTCCAGTCTGGTTTATATTCATACTAAATCATTCATTATTTTTTAAACAAGGTATTTCAATATTATTATTTATATCCACATTGATTTATTTGAAAGTAATTCAAGTTTTAATTACTTTTAACTTATTGCGCATGTCCATGGATCAATGACTCATTATCGGTGATCGTGTACATTCTTTTCTGCACATAAAATATAGTTATTGGTTAGATCATCAGCCGAAAGGCTGATTTGAACCTCTAGAGTCTGTACTAAGTAAAACGAGGAATGAGATGGTGTACCATTGCCGCCTTTCTTACCGAGTGGAAAAGTATGCTTATCAGCATGTCAGGCCCTCTAAAAAGCATCTTTCTTCCACCCTGCAAATGAAATATTCACCTTATTCACCATAGATTCTGGCTGTATATGATGAAATTCATTACTCTTAGAGGAGATAACTCTTGACTAGTGTCTTTTACACCTCTACCTCTTCTGTTCTTAAATACTTCAATCATGTTGTTGTTGTTTAGGTCATCAGCCGAAAGGCTGGTTTGAACCTGTAGAGGCTTTACAAAGTAAAACGAGGAGTAGGTGGTTTACCATTGCCAAAACTCACTAAGTGGAAAAGTATGCTTATCAGCATGCCGGGCTCTCTGAAAAGCACATATTTTTCACTCTGCAAATGACACTTCACTTCATTCACCAGAGTGTCTGACTGTATAATGAAATTCATTACTTTCAGAGGAGATAACTCTGATTAGTGTCTTTTACACCTCTGCCTCTTCTGTTCTTAAATGCTTGTCATTTAATTGGCTGACCATGTGATAAGAAACAGAACTATTTATTTTAGCCCTGCAATTTACTGATTGAGTGCAAGTAATTTGACCCTCCACCTTTCTGTTACGGGCAGAGCTTCAATCATATACGTGGCTGATCATGTGATAAGAAACAGTGTTTTTTTGTAGCAAATGGAACTAAGAGATCGAGCGCAATAAATTTAACACTCCACCTGCCTGTTATGGGTTTTATAAAGGATAGATACATTTTTTCGTGTAGGGCCAATTTTAAACCACGGAAAGTGACCGTAGACATTTTTGGAAGCTCTTTTTGCAGTATATTTTCTCAGCATTCGTTCACTGTACGCTTTTCTTCTTTCTTTACTCTACTCGAAGTTTTGTTTTTCAGTAATCAGTTGTCTGAATTCGATCCATTGAGTTTTACCAAGTTTTACCAAGTTTTGTTTTTCAGTAATCAGTTGTCTGAATTCGATCCATTGAGTTTTACCAAGTTTTACCAAGTTTTGTTTTTCAGTAATCAGTTGTCTGAATTCGATCCATTGAGTTTTACCAAGTTTTACCAAGTTTTGTTTTTCAGTAATCAGTTGTCTGAATTCGATCCATTGAGTTTTACCAAGTTTTACCAAGTTTTGTTTTTCAGTAATCAGTTGTCTGAATTCGATCCATTGAGTTTTACCAAGTTTTACCAAGTTTTGTTTTTCAGTAATCAGTTGTCTGAATTCGATCCATTGAGTTTTACCAAGTTTTACCAAGTTTTGTTTTTCAGTAATCAGTTGTCTGAATTCGATCCATTGAGTTTTACCAGTTTATTCCAGTTTTCTCAATATTTTTTCTGTCTTCTTTAAACCATTTATCCGACACTTTATGTGTATAATTTAGTGTCTTAAAAACTTTTTTTCAACTGTTTTTTATCCATTCTATACAAGTGTTCGTAAAATTTTAGTCTTTTTGTAATCGTTTTTATAAATGTACAATTCATTTTGTCTCATACCCTGTACTGATCATCAGCTATCTTCGGAACGTTTATCTCGCTGAGGTCTTTCTCACAAATCTTTTTGCTTCTCTTAGAGCAGTCTTCCCGATCATTCTGTAGCACTCACTCGCCCACAGATAAAAAAGGTTTCACTTAAAACTTTAAAATTTTATTACTTTTCCTGGAATCGACTATTAGGACCATAAGACATGGTGTGAAATACTTTAAATTGTAAAATAAATTCTAAAAAAATTGTAAAATTCTATTATTATATAAGAAAAATTGTAAATTTATTTACGCTTTGAAATCGTTCCAATTATATATTTTTACTATATAGAAATCATTTTCAAGATAAAAAGAAAGATCTCAAGAAAGATTTCAATAGAAAGAAAGAAAGATTTGCAAGATAAAATTTTGTGAGTGTTTCACACTAGATTTTTTTTTAGTTTATTTAAAGTCGCATCAACAGCTCGGTTATTAATAGTGACTACGGTGGGTTATAACAGTGGGTTTTAATCTGTGAAAATTTCCAGATCTTAGCCGGGAATCGAACCCGAGACCCCGACGTTGTAGGGTAGCGCGCTACCACTACGCTACGGAGGCGGTCATTTGTATTAAACAGTGTATTGATATAAATTCATCGTTATTACTACCTGCTGTTATTATTTATTTTAAATTGTTTTAAACGGTTTTTTTAATAATTATTGCTATTATTTTATATTGTTTACCATTGTGTATTTCTATTATGTATTGTTATTTAAATGTTGGAATCATCACCTTCACTAATACATAATTATTATTCATATTAGGCTATATTACAAAATTATTATTATTATTATTATTATTATTATTATTATTATTATTATTATTTGTTACTATTGTTTTAGTGTCATTGTTTCTTTTATTAGTTAAATATTATTTTAGTTTTATGGCTTACTACACTACTAGGGAATATTTTTTTATTATTTTTTTTTATTTCTATTTAAAACATAAGAAAGAGCTCTATAAGCCGATGCAATAATTTTATGTAAAGCCCAAGCCAATTGCTGTGAGTGCTGGTCTACGCATGCGCATATCCCCTCCGACCTACAGTTACATGTACAGTCCAGCCTCTCTTAGTTTGCTCCTAATGTAAACAAATAATGACGTCACTGAGCATGCGCATTATATCAAAATGTGTACACGCTGATTAAAAAGTAACAACAAAATACTTTTAAAAGTATTTTTCTAAATGCAATTGTTAGGCCTACATCATATTATGATTGATGTTTTTAGTACTTTAAGTACTTATAATTTAAAAAATAGTTAACTTAATAGGAATACAACATCCGTAAAGTCGCAGACTCTAGCGTGCACCCTGTAGTAGTTGGCTTTTGTTTGTTGACAGTAGGAGCAGTCTAAGAACGGCTGAACTGTACGTACAGTCAGTGTTGTTGAAAATTGACAACACCCATTGTATTTTGTAGGCATACTGTTACCATTGTTAACAACATACACTGCACTATTGCAATACATACAAGACTATACTAATTCAGACGCAAGTTTTGCCCAGCGCTCTCCTTACGAAAATTAGACTATACTTTTTTACACGACACTTCTTCATTTATAATAAAACAAAAAAGTAATTGTAACAGAAATTATAATTATTTTGTGAGAGAAATAAATTTCGATACTATCCAGTGCACCAGTGAAGAGGCTCTTCATCTACTTCACCTGAATAGCCACTGCTGCTATGATTTAAAATCATTATAACAGTAACGAAATGAGTTTCTGGAGAAGAATTTGTCAGTTGATTTTGCTAGATTGATTTAGGGTTGAAGAGATTTTAAAACAGCTCTTATTAATTGACAAAACTGAAGAAAGACAACTGATCTGGTACGGTCATCTGCAAAGAATGGAAGACAGGTTACCACAGAAGATTTGGCGGTAGGTTTCAGCTAGATGAAGGAAGCGAGGACGATTCAGACAGGAGTGGGCGAATGTTATGCCCTAAGAGTTATGGATAGAAGAGGTCTAAGAGATTAAGACATATTTAATTGAAAGGAATGACTTTTTGGGTTCTGGTAAACGGCTTAATGATGTAGAAAAGTCGCTATAATCTATTTTTAATCCCCGACGAAGACAGAAGGGTTGTAAGTTTAACGTGTGTATTTGTGTATCAGTCGGTGGTATCGTAGCTCCCAAACGGATAAACCGATTTTGATTTTGTTGTGTTTCTTGTTTGAAAGGTGACGACTGAGAGTGTTTTTTACCTATATTAAAACTTGGTGGGGTAAACAAACGGATTAACCGATTTTGATTTAGTTTTTTTTAAAAAGGTGACTTGATCGAGAGTGTTCTTAGCTGTAATAAGGCACGGTGGGTTAAAAAAAACGAAGAAAAATAATGCACCATTCAAATTAACGTGTGTTTCTGTCTGTGGCGTCGTAGCTCCCAAACGGATGAACTGATTTTAATTTAGGTTTTTTGTTTGAAAGGTGACTTGATCGAGAGTGTTCTTAACTATAATAAGGCACAGTAGGGTAAAAATTGTATACTAGTAATATATAAAGTTAAAGTTAAAAAGCATGAAATACAAATTTGAAACCCTATAAAAAGTAAAAACAAATCTGGTGTAAAACACTCACACAACTTTCTCTTGTCAATGCAAATAATGACCAATATAACCTACCATTAGTATAATAAAACATTAGAAATAAACAAAAAACTAACCTCAAAAATATATAACCTTACTTTAATCATGAGTGAAAGACGAAAAATGAAAATCAACCTCAGTTTGGCTTAAAAATACGAAAAATCACTCTTTCACGCTAATCTAGGCTCTGTAGAGAAAAATGCTCTAAACTAAAGTTGTAGATCATTTAATTTTCTATAAATTTTATTATTGCATTTTTGTCGTAAAATGCATCATACTAAGGCTGCAATCTTAAAAACATCGATTTGTTTTACATATTTTCGTGAGAAAAGCTCAGAAAATCGCTAATTATCGCTAAACTAAGCGTTATACAAAAAAATTTACAAATAAAAAATGTAGGATTTTAAATTCTCAACTTTTATATTTTTTTTTTTTTTTTTTTTTTAATTTGTTTAACGTCTCATCAACATCAAGGTCATTAGGACGACGTTGGGGTGTAACTGTGTGTGATGAGGATGAAATGATTTTTGTAACGTATGAAAATATGCCGCGCCTGAGTGGGATTCGAACCCAGGACCGCATGATGAGAGGCGAGCACGTTACCAACTGCGCCAATGCATATTAAAATTGCATCAATTGCACTAAAATGCATATTAAGCCGCAATCTTAAAAAACAATTTTTTTTACGAGAAAACTGGTTTTCCAAGAATTTCAGCAGACATGGCACCTACTTTATCATGTAGAGCATACAAAATGTAGTAAATGAGGCGACTTTTAAAAAAATCGTAGTAGCCGTTTTTGAGAAAATCGCAAAAAAGTGACTACTACTACCGATGGCCCGATTTTGATGAGAATGTTCGTGTCGGGTCCTCTATCGGTATCTAACTTAACTTTCAAGTTCGTACGATGTTTCGTTCTTGAGATATTCTGTTCACACACACACACACGCACACACACACACAGACCAATCGCTAAAAACATGTGTTTTGGGTTCAGGGGGTCTGAACACGTGTAGATCCGGTGAAAACACAGATTTCGAAAAATCGACATGAAAACAATACTTTCCTTTCTATATATTCATATAGGCAAGAGAAAGTAAAAAATAATATGTATTCGCCCTTTAGGTTTAATGTTGTTGTTGTTGTTTAGGTCATCAGCCGAAAGGCTGGTTTGAACCTGTAGAGGTTTTACTAAGTAAAACGAGGAGTGAGGTGGTTTACCATGCCTTCCTCACTGAATGGAAAAGTTCACTTATCAGCATGCCGGGCCCTCTGAAAAGCACATATTTTCCACTCTGCAAATGACACCTTCACTTCATTCACCACAGGGTCTGGCTGTATAATGAAATTCATTACTTTCAAAGAAGATAACTCTGATTAGTGTCTTTTATACCTCTACCTCTTCTGTTCTTAAATGATTCAGTCATTTAATTGGCTGACCATGTGACAAGAAACAGAACTATTAATTTTAGCCCTGCAACTAACAGATTGAGTGTAAATAATTTGACACTCCACCTGTCTGCTATGGGCAGTTAGGTTTAATATAAGTTGTAAAATTTTGATCCATGCGTCATCGCGCCGGAGTACCGCTAACTAATGCAACTAAGTTCTATTCTGTTATTTAGCCGTCGCCCGACGCGACGACGTCATTCCTAAAAGGCCAACACGTATAATTTTTTTGTTTTTTATAGTGTATATTTAAACATTTACTTACGTTTTAAATTTATTTTATAAAATATTTGCATATGCTGAAGTATATTCTGCAAATTTTTTTAGCGTATATCAAATTTAATATTACAGTTAGAAGTATGATATAATTATCTGAATGTAAGTTAAGTTACAATTATAAATAGTGCTTAAGTAATGTACCAGTTTAAAAATATCTTTTACTAAAGCTTAAAATACATTTTTACTTTCTCTTGCCTATATGAATATGTAGGAAGGAAAGTATTGTTTTCATGTAGACTTTTCGAAATCGAGTTTTCACCGGATCTACACGTTTTTAGACCCCGTGAACCCAAAAAACATGTTTTTAGCGATAGGTCTGTGTGTGGGTGTGTGTGTGTGTGTGTGTGTGTGTGTGTATGTGTGTGTCTATGTGTGAACAAAATATCTCAAGAACGGAACCTCGTACGAACTTGAAACTTAAGTTACATACCACTACCGGACCTGACACGAACATTTTAATCAAAATCGGTCAACCGGAAGTAGTAGTTTTTCGTGTGATTTCCCCTTTTTTGCGATTTTCAAAAATTGGTTCTACAATTTTTTTAAAAATTGCCTGGTTTACTGAATTTTTTATGCTCTACAAGATAGGGTAGGCGCCACGTTTGTTGAAATTCTTGGTGAGGCTGTTTTCTTGTAAAAAAATTGTTTTTTTAAGATTACGGCTTTAATATGCATTTTAGCGCAAAGATGTGATTCTAAAAGTTGTAGAGAATTTAACATCCTACAACTTTTATTTCAAACATTTTTTTGTATAACGCTTAGTTTAGCGGTAATTAGCAATTTCTGTTTTTTCACACGAAAACGTGTGAAAAATCGATTTTATTTTTAAATTTCGGCCTTAATATGCATTTTACGACAAAAGTGTATATAATCAAATTTATAGGAAATTAAAAGATCTACAACTTTTATTTCAAGCGTTTTTCTCTACGGAGCCTAGTTTAGCGTGAAAGAGTTATTTTCCGTATTTTAAAGTCAAACTGAGATCGATTTTCATTTTGTGTCTTTCACTCATGATTAAAATAAGGTTATGTTTTTTTGAAGTTAGTTTTTTGTTTATTTCTAATGTTTTATTACTAATGTTAGATTATTTTGTTATTTATTTGCTTTGGCAAGAGAAAGTTGTGTGAGTGTTTCACACCATATTTTAAATCATATTAGATAATCAATTTTTGAAAAACCTTACCTCATTATGTCAAATGATAGACTAGGGAAACACTCAGCATAAGTATATATACACTGATACTCATGCAAGTAGTGAGATTACTGCCTTATTGTAACTGTTCATTTAGGCTTTTAAATAGTCGGAATTGATAATCGTTTAAAATAAATAATTTGCAGAAAAATGGATTTTATTATTTACGATGGAAATGCATTTAACTACATATTATTCCTTCATTTTAATTATTTTAATTTTTTATTACATTAAGTTATAGTAGGCCTATGTAGGCATAGTTTAAAAAAATTAATCAGTATTATTGAATTAATTAAATTCTGATAATTCTTTATCAATTTTTAGTTACATTGTAAATATACTAGGAAATAAATTATTTATTATGTATTTTTACTTTCTCTTGCCTATATGAATATATAGGAAGGAAAGTATTGTTTTCATGTCGATTTTTCAAAATCGAGTTTTCACCGGATCTATACGTTTTCAGACCCCCTGAACCCAAAACACATGTTTTTAGCGATTGGTCTGTGTGTGTGTCTGTGTGTGTGTGTGTGTGTGTGTGTGTGTGTGTGTGTCTGTGTGTGAACAGAATATCTCAAGAACGGAACATCGTACGAACTTGAAACTTGAAACTTAAGTTACATACCACTACCGGACGCGACACGAACATTTTCATCAAAATCGGTCAACCGGAAGTAGTAGTTTATTCGTATAATTTTTCAGTTTTTTACGATTTTCTCAAAAACTGGTCTACGATTTTTTTTAAAATCGCCTATTTTACTCAATTTTCTATTCTCTACAAGATAGGGTAGGCGCCATGTTTGCTGAAACTCTCGGTGAGGCTGTTTTCACGTAAAAACGTTGTTTTTTTAAGATTACGGCTTTAATATAAATTTTAGCGCAAAAACTTATAATATAATAAAAGTTGTAGAGAATTTAAAAACCTACAACTTCTGTTTCAAACATTTTTTTGTATAACGCTTAGTTTAGCGGTAATTTGCGATTTTCTGTTTTTTTTCTCACGAAAACGTGAGAAAAATCGATTTTTTTAACATTTCGGTCTTAGTATGCATTTTACGACAAAAGTGTATATAATTAAATTTATAGAAAATTAAAAGATCTACAACTTTTGTTTAGAGCATTTTTCTCTACAGAGCCTAGTTTAGCGTGAAAGCGTGATTTTCCGTATTTTTAAGCCAAACTGAGTTCGATTGTCATTTTGCGTCATTCACTCATGATTAAAATAAGGTTATGTTTTTGAGGTTAGTTTTTGTTCATTTCTAATGTTTTAATACTAATGTTAGGTTTATTGTTAATTATTTGCATTGGCAAGAGAAAGTTGTGTGAGTGTTTCACACCAGATTTTTACTTTCTCTTGCCTATATGAATATATAGGAAGGAAAGTATTGTTTTCATGTCGATTTTTCGAAATCGAGTTTTCACCGGATCTATACGTTTTCAGACCACCTGAACCCAAAAAACTTGTTTTTAGCGATTGGTCTGTGTGTGTGTGTGTGTCTGTGTGTGTGTGTGTGTGTGTGCGCGCGCGCGTGCGTGCGTGCGTGCGCGCGCGCGCGTGTGTGTGTGTGTGTGAACAGAATGTCTCAAGAACGGAACATCGTACGAACTTGAAACTTGAAACTTAAGTTACATATTACTACCGGACCCGACACGAACATTTTCATCAAAATCGGTCAACCGGAAGTAGTAGTTTATTCGTATAATTTTTCACTTTTTTGCGATTTTCTCAAAAACTAGTCCTACGATTTTTTTTAAAATTAACTGGTTGACTACATTTTTTATGCTCTACAATATAGGGTAAGCGCCATGTTTGCTGAAATTCTGCTTGAGGCTGTTTTTACGTAAAAACATTTTCTTTTTAAGATTGCGGCTTTAATATGCATTTTAGCGCAAAACGTTATATAATAAAAGTTGTAGAGAATGTAAAATTCTACAACTTTTATTTCAAACATTTTTTTGTATAACGCTTAGTTTAAAAGTGTAAGTTAGTTTAAAAAGTTAAAAGTGTATATAATTAAATTTATAGAAAATTAAAAGATCTACAACTTTTGTTTAAAGCATTTGTCTCTACAGAGCCTAGTTTAGCGTGAAAGCGTGATTTTCCGTATTTTTAAGCCAAACTGAGTTCGATTGTCATTTTGCGTCATTCACTCATGATTAAAATAAGGTTATGTTTTTGAGGTTAGTTTTTGTTTATGTCTAATATTTTATTAATAATGTTAGGTTTATTATTAATTATTTGCATTGGCAAGAGAAAGTTGTGTGAGCGTTTCACACCAGATTTTTTACTATATTTTATCGTGAAAGGAGGTCAACATTTTATATGTAGACCTTACAGTTGTAAAGGACGATCCTTGGTAATTACCACTGGTGTGTATTTCCATAATTAGAGTAGAGAGTCGAAAATCCGAATCAATATTGAGGTAGTTCGAATTACCGATTTGTTCGGATTTTCGCATATAACCTAGAAATGTCGCTTAAGCCCATGGTTAAGGGAGGTCACGTATCCCTATACTTCATAATGTTAACGTTTGTACCTTTTTCTCAGGAACTACATAAGGTAGACACTTAATTTTTACTTTCTCTTGCCTATATGAATATATAGGAAGGAAAGTATTGTTTTCATGTCGATTTTTTGAAATCGAGTTTTCACCGGATCTATACGTTTTCAGACCCCCTGAACCCAAAAAACATGTTTTTAGCGATTGGTCTGTGTGTGTGTGTGTGTGTGTGTGTGTGTGTGTGTGTGTGTGTGTGTGCGTGCGTGCGCGCGCGCGTGCGTGCGTGTGTGTGTGTGTGTATGTGTGTGTGTGTGTGTGTGTGTGTGTGTGTGTGTGTGTGTGTGTGTGTGTGAACAGAATATCTCAAGAACGGAACATCGTACGAACTTGAAACTTGAAACTTAAGTTACATACCACTACCGGACCTGACACGAACATTTTCATCAAAATCGGTCAACCAGAAGTAGTAGTTTATTCGTATAATTTTTCACTTTTTTGCGATTTTCTCAAAAACTGGTCCTACGATTTTTTTAAAAATCGCCTGGTTTACTACATTTTTTATTCTCTACAAAATAGGGTAGGCGCCATGTTTGCTGAAATTCTGCGTGAGGTTGTTTTTACGTAAAAACATTTTCTTTTTAAGATTGCGGCTTTAATATGCATTTTAGCGCAAAACCTTATATAATAAAAGTTGTAGAGAATGTAAAATTCTACAACTTTTATTTCGAACATTTTTTTGTATAACGCTTAGTTTAGCGGTAATTAGCAATTTTCTGTTTTTTTCTCACGAAAACGTGTGAAAAATCTATTTTTTTAAGATTTCGGCTTTAGAATGCATTTTACGACAAAAGTGTATAAAATAAAATTTATAGGAAATTAAGAGATCTACAACTTTTATTTTAAGCATTTTTTTGTACAGTGCCTAGTTTAGCGTGAATGAGCGATTTTCCGTATTTTTAAGCCAAACTGAGGTCGATTTTAATTTTGCGTATTTCACTAATGTTTTTTGAGGTTAGTTTTTTGTTCATTTCTAATGTTTTATTACTAGACTAATGTTAGGTTTATTGTTAATTATTTGCATTGGCAAGAGAAAGTTGTGTGAGTGTTTCACACCAGATTTTTAATTTCCTTTTTATTAAAGCGAAGTCCCTGTCGCACGGAAGGTATGAATGTCCTTTCATTGGTAGCTTGTAAATTATTTCGTTAAATCTACCACTGTCAGTAAGCGCCAGCAAAAATCTAACCATAACATGATTTTTGTTCTACTCTGGGCAGTTATCACTAAAAAGGTACAACTCAGTGATACTAGGCGAGATATTATCGTTTATGTACGGGTGCAGGAAGGAACACACCTCAGAAGGTCCTTTTATCTGCTAACAATACAATGGCTGACATAACCTCAAACGGTATGCCAGTGAAGTCTGGAAGTCAGCTGTTTTATTTATGAAAGGACGTAAGTCCAGGACAACAGCCCTTTCATTTTAATTCCTAATTTGTGTTCGTTGCAATCTGTTCAATTCAGAACAATAAGCAACCCCATGACCCAACGAGATGAGGATGATGTGTATGACGTGTAAATGAGGTGTAGTCTTGTACAGACCCAGGCCGACCATTCCTGAGAGAGTATGGTTAATTGAACCCCAACCATCAAAGTACACCGGTAACCACTGTCTAGTATTCAAATCCGTATAAAAGTAACTACCTTTACTAGGATTTGAACCAGGAACCTTCGTCTCCGAAAATCAGCTGTTAAACAGCTGATTTTGGCGACGACTTTACCTCTAGACCAACCCGGTGGGTTAGCCCTTTCATAAATGATCAAAAATTTCTAGTGGCTATTATTCTGCAATAGGTCCTGCAAGGACAAAGGTCCTTTCACAACTAAATGGTAGAACTATGTATACGGATGTGAAAAATCCGTATAACTCAATTTGCCATATTTTTGGACAAAAGCCCTTTCATAAATTATCGATTCTAATAAAAATATTTTTTTGTTTTGGTCTGAGTAATTGCACCAGCTGTAGAGGTTAATGAAAATAATATTTAAAACTATTTATAATTATCGTAGAAACATAATATTTACACCATTTTTTAGCGGAAATTTCAAACTACATTATGCAACAAAAAACAAAAAAATCATAATTTTTCCAATTTTTCGATACGTCATTAAGCATTTTTAAAAGGTTGAAATAAATCAAAAGAAACACTTCTCTGTAGTTACGCATATTCAATCGTTTTCAATGGATAAATAAGTAGGCCTAATGTGTAGTAATGCAGAGGCTGTGTAATTTATGTGTACTTTACTTTCACAAAAAAAAATCTGGTGTGAAACACTCACACGAGTTTCTCTTGCCAATGCGAATAATGACCAATGTAACCTTACATTAGTAATAAACATTAGAAAAAAACAAATATACTGTAACATAATTTTAATTATGAGTGAATGATAAACTAATGATAGTAATGCTAAACTAGGCTCTGTAGAGAAAAATGCTTGGAATAAAAAGCTGTAGATGTTTTAATTTCCTATAAATTTGATTATATGCACTTTTGTCGCTAAGTGCATAGACCTACTACGGCCGAAATCTTTAAAAAAATTCGATATTTTTTACTAATTTTCATGAAAACAAACCAGAAAATCACGAATTACTTGTAAACTAAGCGTTATGCAAAGAAATGTTGGAGATAAAAGTTGTAGGTTTTAAAATTTTCTACAACTTTGTTTATATTTTTTGCCCTAGAATGTATAGGCCTATTAAGGCTGGAATCGTAAAAACCCCGTTTTTTCTACGAGAGAACAGCCTCCCCAAAAATTTCAGCGGACATGGCGCCTACCCTATCTTGTACAGCATAAAAAATGTAGTAAATGAGGAGATTTTAAAAATCGTAGGAGCCGTTTTTGAAAAAATCGCAAAAAAGTGAAAAATGACACGAATAAACTACTGCTTCCGGTTGACCGATTTTAATGAAAATGTTCGTGTCGGGTCCTCTCGTAGTACCTAACTTAAGTTTCAAGTTTCAACTTCGTACGATGGTTCGTTCTTGAGATATTTTGTTCACGCACACGCGCGCGCGCACACACACACACACACACACACACACAGACCAATCGCTAAAAACAACTTTTATTCGGTTCAGGGAGTTTGAAAACTTATGTACTATCCGGTGAAAACTCGATTTCGAAAAATCGACATGAAAACAATACCTTCCTTCCTATATATACACATAGGCAAGAGAAAGTAAAAATTATGAATTGAAATAATAAAAATACAGTTCGTACATTATTGTATTTATGCAGTAGATGCAGTATGTAGCCTACTGTATATTAAATTCACCCATTACAGGCAGGTGGTGTTAAATTTATTTGTACTCGATTTGCTAATTCCAGAGCTACAAAAAATAGTTCGTTTTCTTGATCACATGATCAGCCAATTATATGACTGAAGCGTTTAAGAACAGAAGAGGTACAGTTCAGCCGTCCTAAGTTTGTTCCTACTGTAAACAAACCAAAGCCAGCTACTACAGGGTGCACGCTAGGGTCCACGACTTTATGGATGTCGTATTCCTATTAAGTCAACTAAGTTTTGAATTATAAGTATTTAAATTACTTAAAACATCAGTCATGACATGATGTAGGACTAACAATTTCATTTATAAAATACTTTTAAAAGTATTTTGTTTTTAAATACTTTTGAAAGTATTTTGTTGTTACTTTTTAATCAGCGTGTACATATTTTTATGTAATGCGCATGCTCAGTGATGTCATTGTTTGTTTACAGTAGGAGCAAACTTAGAAAGGCTGGACTTTAAAGATGTAAAAGACATTAGTCAGAGTTATCTCCTCTGAGAGTAATGAATTTCATTATACAGCCAACCATGTGGTGAATGAAGTAAAGATGTCATTTGCAGGGTGGAAAGTAAAATGCTTTTTAGAGGGCCTGGCATGCTGATAAGCATATTTTTCCACTCAGTGAGAAAGGTAAACCACCTACTTCTCGTTTTACTTAGAAAACTTCTAAATTTAAACCAGACTTTCGGCTGTTGACCTAAACAAATGTGTCGTTTACACTAAAATTTGTTACGGTTTTTCGTAAGTCCCTAAAAGATTCAAATAGAACGTTGTAGCAGACAGGACTTTCAAAAGTTTTGTTAAGATTTCCTTACTCCAATTAAATATTAAGTCGTTGGTTAAGTCAATAGCTAAAAAGCTGGTTAGAACGTTAATGCAACTTAATTTCACGAAAACATTTAAGTTTTGCAATTCCTTATTAAGAATTCCATTAGAAAGGATCCGCATCACTTTTTGTAAATTTTTTCTATACGACTTGTTTATTTACGAAGTAAATTTCTAAATGAATGTTTACTAGTTTTTTTTTTAAATAATAAGTTATTTAAAAAGTTTACTAAAGTTACGACGATAAAATTTAAAAATAACCGCCTCCGTGGCATAGTGACTAGCGTGCTAGCCTATGAACCGAAAGGTCCCGGGTTCGATTCCCGGTTAGGGTTTGAAAAATTTTAACACCTCAAAACTCAGCGTTACAGTACTAAAACCCACAGTAATCTAATAACCAAGCTGTCGATGTTACTCTAAACAAACTAAAAAAAAAAAAAAATTCATCCAAATTTTTGGATTTCGTTAACAGGAATTAGTTTAGTTATTTTAGTTACCGTACGTCTTAATTTTGTCTTGTGACTAAGAAGATAAAGGTAATGGCATTTAGGGGGAAGGAGCCAGTCAAAAGTGAAATTGTTATTGATAATATTTTGGAACAGATCTCCCACTTTCAGTATCTGGGTTGCAATATTGCATACCAACGGGATAAAGTTGCTTGCAATAAGATGCACCGATTTCAGCAAATATGCGGAACTATCCACCGCACTTTAAAAAATAGCACCAGCAAAAACACGAGGGTAAGATTTTATAAAACATTAGCAGTGCCAACCCTACTCTATGGCAGTGAAACTTGGGTGTTGTCAAAGCGAGACGAGAGTAGATTGCAAGCATCTGAAATAAAATTTCTTCGACATACGTATGGGTGTAGTGAGAAGATCGTTACAGGAATACCGACATAAGGAAAGAACTCAACATCTTCTCTATAAATGACAAGGTATCCCAGAACAGAATGCTGTGGTTAGAGCATGTAAACAGAATGCGGGAGGATAGGATACCTAAGCAGACACTGGGCTATAAGCCGGAGGACAGGAGAGAACGAGGATGCCCGAGAAAGAGATGGGCAGATTTGAGAGGTTCGGAACAGGCAGAGATGCCTAATCCTTGAAAGTCAGAAGAAGAAGTTACCGTACGCCTTAATTTTGTCTTAATTATTTATCACTCCAAATTGGTTATAAAAGATTGCATTTACGCGGCGCAGTTTATTGTGTATTACTGACATGTATAGGGTGATTCAAAAAGAGCGCCGGTTTTGATATATCAAATTAAGAGATGTATTTTATTGAAAAACTGAAAATAAATACATCAACAAGTTCATCTTACCTTCCGATTTCATGTATGAAAAATGATGTCATGCATGTGTCCTCCTGTACTGCGCTGGCACGCATCAACTCTGTCCATGAAATTAGATATTACTGCACGACAAGTTTCGACTTCCATTTGCCCGATAACACGTCGAATTTCCTCCTTCAAGTCATTGATGTTTCGGGGTTTATTGGCATACACCAATGACTTCAGATGACCCCAAAGATGAAAGTCACAAGGCGTCAAGTCACACGACCTTGGTGGCCATTGATGGTCGGAATTACGAGAAATGATGCGATCCTGGAACCGTTCACGGAGCAACAACATTGTTTCTCGTATCGGTATCGGTATCGGTAACAGCCACACTGTCACGAACCAACGCAACGTTCTGCTCAGTTCGGCCAGAACGACGACGTCCAGAACTTTTAAGGTCGACTGTTGAACCCGTCTCAAAAAACTTTTTCATGAGCCTACGAACTGTTGATTCATTCGGTGCTTCATTACGTCCTAGAGTACCGCGAAGTCGCCTGACAGTAGCCGCATAACTCTCTCCACTCTGGTAAAATGTTTTGACGATTAACACTCGTTGTGCAATAGTAAACTTCTCCATGGTTAGACATAGACTGCGAGAGTACTACACTGCGAACAAGAGAAACTACAACTGAATCGTCAATCGGAATGTTCTCCGAAATAGAAATGAGGTCTAACAATGTCGCCAACCGATAAACAAAAATTTACCAGCCGTTTAAAAACCGGCGCTCTTTTTGAATCACCCGTTATATTTATTAGAGATTAGTGAACAAAGAAGTTAAGCAAACTAACATAAACTCTGCTAATAAAGTAATAAATATTTTTATACTTAATTATTCATAACTTTATCTTATTTTTATGTTTACTTTGAAAATATTTATAAAATATTTTACAGTAAAATTTACTCTTAAAATAAATAATCGTATAATTTTTAATAAAAGTATAAGTTAATTTTATAAAAAAAACTACTGGTAAGCTGTCAGTGAAAAACCGAGAGCCAGTGAATAAATTAAAATACAAGCTGCTACAGTAGGCCATGTTTCAAAGAGCTAGATCATTTTATACTCATTCAACGGATTTTCTGATTAATAATCACTTACTGTCACCTTCAATTTACACTCCTTCTCTATCCCTTCAACGCTCCATGTGAATTTTCCATTGTTGGAAACAGTGCTGGAAGTCATCTTTTGTCAACTCCTTCAGGACACGTGCCGCTTTCTTTTTTACAGCTTCCACAGACTCAAATCTTGTCCCTTTTAATGCAGATTTTACCTTAGGGAACAGGTCGAAGTCACATGGTGCAAGATCTGGTAAATAAGGTGGATGTTCTAACACTGAGATGCTGTACTTGGCTAGAAACCTCTTGACAGATAACGCGGAATGAGTTGGCGCATTGTCTTGGTGGAGAACCCATGATTTGTCCTTCCACATTTCGGGACGTTTTTTCCTTACTCTTTGACGAAGTTTAGAAAGTATCTCAAGGTAGTAATATTGATTCATTGTTTGACCTTCAGGAACCCAGTAAAGGTACACAATCCCATGGATATCAAAAAAATAATCATCATTACTTTAAATTTTGACTTGCTCATTCGAGCTTTTTTGGCTCTCAGTGAAGTTCGGCTCTTCTAGTGCATGGATTGGCGCTTCGTTTCCGGATCATAAGTAAAAAACTACGTTTCATCACATGTTATTATCTTCTACCTGTTCCCTTAGGTAAAATCTGCATTAAAAGGGACAAGATTTGAGTCTGGAAGCTGTAAAAGAGAAAGCGGCACGTGTCCTGAAGGAGCTGACAGAAGATGACTTCCAGTACTGTTTACAACAATGGAAAATTCGCATGGAGCGTTGTAGGGATAGATAATAAGTGTATATTGACGATGACAATAAGTGATTATGTATAAAATAAAAATAAAATTTTTTACAACGTCAGTCTCGTTATTTAGTAGCCACACCTCGTATACCAGGTATGTAAAAAGTCTGGAACCGTTTAATTTTTAGTCAAATAAGTTATTGTAGTTCCAAGATTCAACTTCGTATGATATTTCGTTCTTGAGATATTTTGTTACACACGCGCGCGCGCGCGCGCACGCACGCACACACATACACACGCGCACACACACACATTCATATAGGGCAAGAGAAAGTAAATACGATTTTTCTACCGGGAAATTCTATCTCATTTTCTCAGATAGCCTATTTTAGAGGGCATGTTTAATGAACTTGTTAGCTCATGCTTCTTTCATCATTCTTGAGTGGTGCTCTTTATCTTCGAGTCCATTTTCTTCCTCTTTTGCAAGTGGGCTTTCTCTTCTGAAACTCTATTCCTGTATTGTTTTCCAAAAAAATTGCTCTATCTATTATGGTTTCTGAGTCTATATAGTTGTTTACTGGGTCTTTGTCTAGGTATTTCTTTAGCTCGTTTTCTTGTTTTTGTGAGTTTTAAGTAAGTTGAAAATCTGATTTGTTAGTCTGATGTTTTCTATCCTGTGTGTGTACCCGTAGATCTGTAATCTTTCTGATTATTTTATTTATTTATTTAATTTTGTTAAACATAATACAATTTATTACTATACTAAGCTATAAACAATATTTTTAACTCAATATACTTAGGCCTATACGCAAAAACTTTTCTTCACGAAGAGTTCTGACCGCACATAGGAGTAAACAAAAAAAAAATTTTTTAAATGTTTAAATACTAATAACTACTATAAAAAATACTATTAAAAATCTAAAAAGGGTACAAGAATTACGTTAAGCAGTTTTTGTTAAAAGCATTGAATATAAATGATAAATACCATTAAATTTAATTATATAAAAAATATCAATAATAATAATAATTTTAATAACAATAAAAATTTTAAAAATTACCTTAGATTATGTACAATTGTACGAATAGAGAAAAAACGTATTTTTTTTTTTTAACTATAACTACTTTAAAATATATTTTATGGAATACAATGTGGATATTTTTACTTAATGAGAATTAATTCAATTAATGAGCACATATACAAAAAAAAAAACTAATGCAATGAAAAAGCAAAAATTAATCAGAGAACAGTTATTATAAAACTTGGAAAAGTTTCTCAAGTTCTTGCTCGTATATCGATAGGATATGATATTTAAGTTTATGTTTTATAAGATGTGGTGATATAATACTGTGTAATATACGATGAAAGTATGCCCCTCAAGATAGAGAAATGACTTCTGAAAAAATGTACTATTTGGTTTTCTTGTCCTTATTTTTTTTTTTTTTTGGGCTGTGTCTGATGTTTACCGTACACCTGATAACACAAGGGGTTTTCATAACAGCTGTACTGCATTCTGAATGTGAAATAAAGTATAGTGAAAATTTCCAGACACCAGCTGGGAATCGAACCCGGGACCTCCGCTGTGTAGGCTAGCGTGTTACCAGTACGCTACGGAGACGGTCATTCAATAAGTTTGTCGAACCGATATTAACTTTATATTGCAGTTACATAAAATAAATTTCAAATATTGTTTGTACTTAGAATAGTTCAAGGAATAAAAATATAAATTCTTTAAATACGGTGAGAGGACGATTTATAAAGGCACGGGGAGGAGATTTAAACTGATTGAAAAAACTGAAAAACAGAAACAACCTTGAGCTGATGATGATGGGAGGGTGCGAGTAGCATAGTCGAGGGTATCTTGACAAAAGGGCGGGAGTATATTCGATCAGAACTGGTGGATGCTTTTGAAGTAAATACACATGTTAACATAGAGTCCGTAGTGCAGTTCTTGAATCAAATGTTATTAACAGTTAATGGGAAAAAGTGTCAGTACTTGCAGTTTAAAAATAAACATAACGTTAAAGAAAGTAGAGAAGTGGATGTATTTATTCAAAATAATAGTTTAGAGCATGTAGAAACAGTGAAGTTCCTGGGCGTATCTCTAGATAGATCTTTGTCTTGGGACTTCTATACCAATCAAGTTTGTAGTAAAATAACATCTGGGGTATTTGCACTAAAACAAATTGCCAGATTAAATGATAAAAAATTACTAATGGCAGCTTATCATGGCCTCATTCTGTCTTATATCCGTTATGGTATTTTAGTATGGGGCAATTCTAGCCTGGGTAATATGAATAGGGTTTTTAAAATTCAAAAGAAAGCTATTAGGTGTATGGTGGGAGCTAACCAGCTAACCTCATGCAGGCCACTATTTAAGGAGCTTAAATTGCTTACAGTTCCCTCCCTCTGCATTTTTGAGGTGATTATGTATGTTAGGCAAAATAATTTTATGCAGAATTTCAATGTTCACAATCATAACACGAGAAACAGGAATGATTATTATGTGGCTAATCACTCCACAAAAATTGTTTGAACAAAAACCTACTTATCCAGGGAGAAAATTCATGAATAAATTACCCCAATCTTTAAAGTGTTGTGAGGATTTGAATTCCTTTTAAAAAAATCTGAAAAATTACTTGATCGGTGAAACTTTTTATAGCGTACAAGAATTTCTTTCTTGATAGTAGTAGTGATACATTGCGTGATTCTTATATGTATTTCAGGTGTTATATCTGACGACATGTTCTATACTCCTCCTGAAGTCTCCAGGGCGCAAAAAAAAAAAACTTCTTACTGTAGGGGCTGACGATTGGCGGGTCAGGTGCACGTGCGACTTTAGGAATCCAATGACTAATTTGATGATACGAGCATACCTGTACATTGCTTGTAGACAGTATGGAAATATACTGCATTCTGAACGTGAAATCAACCATAGTGGAAAATTTTCGGCCCTAGCTGGGAATGGAACCCTGTACCTCCGCTGTGTAGGCTAGCGCGTTACCACTACGCTACGGAGACGGCCATTGAATGTTGTTTAGGTCATCAGCTGAAAGGCTGGTTTGAACCTGTAGAGGTTTTACTAAGTAAATCGAGGAGTGAGGTGGTTTACCATTGCCTTCCTCACTGAGTGGAAAAGTACACTTATCAGCATGCCAGGCCCTCTGAAAAGCATATATTTTCCACTCTGCAAAAGACACTTTCACTTCATTCACCACACGGTCTGGCTGTATAATGAAATTCATTACTTTCAGAGGAGATAACTCTGATTAGTGTCTTTTACACCTCTACCTCTTCTGTTCTTAAATGATTCAGTCATTTAATTGGCTGAACATGTAAAAAAAAAACAGAACTATTTATTTTAGCCCTGCAACGAACAGATTGAGTGTAAATAATTTGACACTCCACCTGTCTGTTATGGGCAAGGCCATTGAATAAGTTTATCGAACTGATAATAACTTTATATTGCAGTTACATATCGAACCGATAGTAACTTTATATTGGAGTTACATAAAATAAATTTCAAATATTGTTTGTACTTAGAATAGTTCAAGGAATAAAAATATAAATTCTTTAAATACGGTGAGGGGACGATTTATAAAGGCACGGGGAGGGGATTTAAACTTTTCTGGCTCACGATCTGAACCAGGAACAGAATAATAAGAATAAATTATAATGGCAGTGGAATTCATTCATGCACATGCCATTCCATGATAATACACCGTTCCATAATACTTGCATCTTTACCCTGCAGGCTCAGTTATTATTATTATTATTATTATTAACATTATTAGCCAACGCCATTGGATAAATCTACTTCGTATTACAATAAGACATTATTCAGTTGGTTTAATCTAACCAAACCAATCTGATATTTAATATTGTCTGTCTATATTTTCATAGATCACGCAACGTATGGTGAACAACAAATTATATTTTCGTGCGAATCTTCTTTTTATTAGTAGTAGTATTATTAAAGGAACGGTGCAAAAACATAACACTTTCACTTTTGCACTTCAGTAGGTTACATTCAAGATAATGTAGCTACGATTGTTTTAACGGTTAATTATTTTTAGTGACAAATTTACTGATTTTTACTCTCTCTTGCCTATGTGAATGTATAGGAAGGAAAGTATTGTTTTCGTGTCGATTTTTTGAAATCGTGTTTTCACCGGATATAGCTTACACGTTTTCTGACCCCCTGAACCCAAAAAAGATGTTTTTAGCGATTAGTATGTGTGTGTGTGTGTGTGTGTGTATGTGTGTGCGTGTGCGCGCGCGCGCGCGCGTGTGTATGTGTGAACAAAATATATAATAATAATAATATACATAATCGCTTATGTCACCTTCAATATACACTCCTTCTCTATCCCTACAACGCTCCATGTGAATTTTCCATTGTTGGAATGAGTGCTGGAAGTCATCTTCTGTCAGCTCCTCCAGGGCACGTGCCGCTCAAAAATGTTTGAAATGAAGCTCGCAAAAATGTTTGTACTGACACTTTGTACGGGATTGAAAATGACCCAGATTTTTTGAAAACGATAATAACATGTGATGAAACGTGGTTTTTTACTTGTGATCCGGAAATTAAGCGCCAATTCACTGGAAGAACCGAACTTCACCGAGAGCCAAAAAAGCTCGAATGAGCAAGTCAAAATTTAAAGCACTGATGATTGACTTTTTTGATATCCATGGGATTGTGTACCTTTACTGGGTTCCTGAAGGCCAAACAGTTAATCAGTATTACTACCTTGAGGTACTTTCTAAACTACGTCAAAGAGTAAGGAAAAAACGCCCCAAAATGTGGAAGGACAAATCATGGGTTCTCCACCAAGACAATGCGCTAGCTCATTTCGCGTTATCTGTCAAGAGGTTCCTAGCCAAGTACAGCATTTTAGTGTTAGAACATCCACCTTATTTACCAGATCTTGCACCATGTGACTTCTACCTGTTCCCTAAGGTGAAATCTGTATTAAGAAGGACAAGATTTGGGTCTGTGGAAGCTGTAGAAGAGAAAGCGGCACGTGTCCTGAAGGAGCTGACAGAAGATGACTTCCAACACTGTTTTCAACAATGGAAAATTCGCATGGAGCGTTGTA
This sequence comes from Catonia carolina, assembly GCA_035578175.1. Taxonomy (NCBI): domain Eukaryota; kingdom Metazoa; phylum Arthropoda; class Insecta; order Hemiptera; family Achilidae; genus Catonia; species Catonia carolina. Next base: position 13,328,090 of record JAQMRL010000008.1, read on the forward strand.
GGGATTGAGAAGGAGTGTATATTGAAGTTGTCAATAAGTGATTATGTATAAAATAAAAATGAAATTTTTTACAACGTCAGTCTCGTTATTTAATAGCCACACCTCGTAGAGTTGGTGGTTTTAAAACGGTTAAGTTACGCATGTTTATATAAATAGCATATAAATGTATTATTTACACTGCTGTATATACAGAGTGATTCACGAAGAGATGCAGAAACTTTGGGAGCCCATTGTACATGTAAAAATAATGAAAAAAGTTATATAAACATGGGTCCGGAAATGCTTCGTTACCGAGTTACGGCTAGCGAAAGATTTCGCCCTGATTTCAGCTCACCAGGTGAAATGAGGTCTTCTTGAAATTCTGGTAAGGTAGATTAAGGGGCGAATTCAATCGTTTCTTATGGTTTTTGACCTGATAAATTGAATATATCAGGTCCCAGAACTGTAAGTTAAATAGTTTTTGAGAAAACCAGTCTCAAATGCAAAAACTGTAGTGAAAAAAACACATTTTTTTGATCTTTGTTTTATCGGTTAATTTTACTTTGTACTGTTATGAATAAAAATTCATTTAATCAAACATCTATTCGCTTTCTGTGTACTTTATTTACACCAGTTTGTTCAGAATAAAATTTTCTACATGTTTTATTCAAAAATGTTAACTGTTTCTTGGTGAAATAACAAAGTTATTCATGCCCAAAGATGAAAAAAATTTGTTTTTCACTCCATTTTTTGCATGTGACACTGGTTTTTTAAAAAAATATTTAACTTACAGTTCTGGGACCTGTTTTATTCAGTTTATCAGATCAAAAAACCATAAAAATGATTGAATTTCAGGAAGACCTCATTTCACCTGGTGAGCTGAAATCCGGGCGAAACTTTCGCTACCCGTAACTCAGAAACGAAGCATTTCTAGACCCATGTTTATATAAACTTTTTTCATTATTTTTACATGTACAATGAGCTCCCAAAGTTTCTGCATATCTTCGTGAATCACCCTGTATATGTACTACGTATAGGCATTTATTAATTTAATTCAGTTTTCGTATTCGCGGTTTTTGTATGTATTCCGTATTCGCGGCGAATTTTCGGAACCTAACCCCCTGCGAATACGGGGAGTTTTGCTGTACATCTAATTTGAGAAACTAAAAACTGAGCGAAAACATTTACTACGTACCTGTGAAAAAATGTTGACGTGACTACGTTGCTCTCGACTAATGGTGCGTAGGTACTAACAAGTGTGCGTTAACGTAATCAGTTTCTACTTCAACGAAGTTTTAATGGAGATGTGCATAAGTAAGCACCAGCGCTGACAGTGGCGTTTTTCACGCCTCCTTGTTTTATCGGCAGCGGAACTGATAAAAGCCTTTCGTAAAACATCGCACCGTTAATCTGAAACCGAATCATTATTTTTAATTTTAATTCAAGATTATTTCAACTAATCCTATTTTAAATTATTTGTAATATAGTGACTATTCTACTGCAATAGTCCATTTTTACTTTCTCTTGCCTATATGAATATATTAGAAGGAAAGTATTGTTTTCATGTCGATTTTTCGAAATCGAGTTTTCACCGGATCTACACGTTTTCAGACCTCCTGAACCCAAAAAACATGTTTTTAGCGATTGGTGTGTGTGTGTGCGCGCGCGCGCCGCGCGCGTGTGTTTGAACAAAATATCTCAAGAACGGAACATCGTCCGAACTTGAAACTTAAGTTAGATACAACTACCGGACGCGACACGAACATTTTCATCAAAATCGGTAAACCGAAAGTAGTAGTTTATTCGTGTAATTTTTCACTTTTTTGCGATTTTCTCAAAAACTGGTCCTATGATTTTTTTTTATAAAATCACCTGGTTTACTAAATTTTTTATGCTGTACATGAGGGTAGGCGCCATGTTTGCTGAAATTCTTGGTGAGGCTGTTTTCACGTAAATATTTGTGTTTTCAGATTGCGGCTTTGAAATGCATTTTAGCGCAAAAATTTACATAATAAAAGTTGTAGAGAATTTTAAATCCAACATTTATTTCAAACACTTTTTTGTGTAAAGTTTAGCGGAAATTAGGGATTTTCAGTTTTTTCTCACAAAAACGTGTGAAAAATCGATTTTTTAAAGATTTCGGTCTTAGTATGCATTTTACGACAAAAGTGTATATAATCAAATTTATAGGAAATTAAAAAATCTGCAACGTCAATTAGGGCATTTTTCTCTACAGAGCCTAGGTTAGTGTGAAAGAGTGATTTTCCGTATTTTTAAGTCAAACTGAGGTTGATTTTCATTTTGCGTCCGTCACTCACGATTAAAATTAGGTTATGTTTATCGAGGATAATTTTTTTGTTTATTTCTAATGTTACATTATATTGTTAATTATTTGCATTGGCTAGAGAAAGTCGTGTGAGTGTTTCACACCAGATTATGTTTGTTGGTTAGGTCATCAGCCGAAAGGCTGGTTTAAACCTCCTGAGGCTTTAATAAATAAAACGAGGAGTGAGGTGGTTAAAAAATGCCTTTCTCACTGAGTCTTAATAGTATGCTTATCAGTGCCAGGCCCTTTGAAAAGCATCTACTCTCCACCCTTCAAATGACACCTTCACTTCATTCACAACAGGATCTGGCTGTGTAATAAAATTCATTACTCTCAGAGGACATAACTGTGACTGGTGTCTTTTACACCTCTACCTCTTCTGTTTTTTTTAATATTTCAGTCATATAATTGGCTGACTATGTGATAAGAAACGCTACTATTTTTTTGTGATCGAGTGCAAATAATTTGCCACTCCACCTGCCTGTTATGGGTAAGATTTTTACCGCAACCCAAAGCGCCATTTTTCCATATTAAACAAATCTTCACCCCCTTTATCTCCTACTCACCATATTTCTCATAACATGGTGGTGCTATGATAACCTCCTCCAAAAAATGAATCTTATCTTTATTTTCTTTATAAAATGTTATTTTTGCTGCAAATGAAATTGAAGAGGTCGGGAGAAGACAGTGCTAACCCACATCAACGTAATTTTACGCAATAACATTTTAAAAGTTTACTGAAATCTACAAATCATGTTTTTGAATTTTTTTTTTAAACATTTGTTATTTTCTGTTAATCTTGGTTCTTAAGATAATAAATATAGCATCCTGTTTAAAACGTGCGTAGGCCTACATTTTATTTTTACGGAATGTTTCAGAAAAATCTTGCTGGAAATTTTGTGGGTTAGCACTTTCTTCTGGCGACCCCTTCAATTATTCTGTTTTAAAAAATACTTTTTGGCGTAAAAAAGATAATGTCCCTGACCAGCACGGGTTTCGAGTCCTTGCTGTAAAAATCCCGTCCTAAAAATTTAAGATTTCTGTATTAATTCAGTGGTGCTTGTAGGACAGTTAATTGTTAACCAACGAGCGTTATCCGGCTAGACTCAAGCTGTTTACATACTGCTACATACTTTTAATCGGTTCGGTTATCTCATTTTTAAAATCTACGTCAAAAATTAATTCAGCAAAGCGTATTTCTTTTTTTTAATTTCTCTTGCCTATATGAATATATACGAAGGAAAGTATTGTTTACCTGTCGTTTTTTCGAAATCGAATTTTCACCGAATCGACACGTTTTCAGATCCCCTGAACCCAAAAAAACATGTTTTTAGAAATTGGTCTGTTTGTGTGGGCGCGCGTGTGTGTGTGTGAACAGAATATCTCAAGTACAGAACATCGTACGAGCTTAAACTTAAATTATATAGGACTACTAGAGGACCCGATACGAACATTTTCATCAAAATCGGTCAACCAGAAGTAGTAGTTTATTCGTGTCATTTTTCACCTTTTTCGATTTTCTCAAAAACGGTTCTTATGTTTTTTTTTTTAAATCGCCTTATTTACTAAATTTTTAATGCTCTACATGATAGGGTAGGCGCCATGTCTGTTAAAATTAGTGGAGGGCTGTTTTCTGGTAAAAAAAATTTGTTTTTTTTAAGATTTCGACTTTAATTTATGCATTTTAGCGCAAATGTGTATATAATAAAAGTTGGAGATAATTTAAAATCCTACAAATTTTATTTCAAACATTTTTTTGTATAGCGATTTTCTGTTTTTTTCTCACGAAAACGTGTAAAAAAATCAATTTTTTAAAGATTTAAGCCTTAGTATGCATTTTACGACAAAAGTGTAGTATATAATAAAATTTATAGAAAATTAAAAGATCTACAACTTTTATTTTAAGAATTTTTTCTACAGAGCCTAGTTTAGCGTGAAAGAGTGATTTTCCGTATTTTTAAGCCAAACTGGGTTTATTTTCATTTTGCGTTTTTCACTCATGATGAAAATAAGTTTAGGTTTTATGAGGTTAGGTTTTTGTTTATTTTTAGAAAGAAACAATTTAAGTTTTATTTCGTAGGTTATATTGTTCATTGGCAAAAGTAAGTCGTGTGAATGCTTCACACCAGATTTTTTTTATTTCACATGTACAGTACCATCTGTATTTAGTTCTGTACTTTTGAGTCTCGGGTGATGCCAGCCAGATTACAGATTTATCTAGATTAGGCCTACTGATTGTGGGTAATTTTACTGATTTTTTTTTATTCTTAATTTGTGTACGTTGCAATCTATTCAATTTAGAACAATAAGCAATCCCATGACCCAATGAGATGAGGATGATGTGTATGACGTGTAAATGAAGTGTAGTCTTGTACAGACTCAGGCCGACCATTCCTGAGAGAGTATCGTTAATTAAACCCCAACCATCAAAGTACACCGGTAACCATTGTCTAGTATTTAAATCCTTATAAAAGTAACTACCTTTACTTGGATTTGAACCAGGAACCTTCGTCTCCGAAAATTAGCTGTTAAACAGCTGATTTTGGCGACGACTTTACCTCTAGACCAACCCGATGGGTTTTACTGAAGATAATCGGGATAAATCAGGCAATTTAAGAAACGAGCGGTCAACTGGTACAGTATTTACAATTTCTAGTGTTGTTTAGGTCAACAGCCGAAAGGCTGGTTTGAACCTCTAGAGGTTTTACTAAGTAAAAACGAGGAGTAAGGTGGTTTACCGTTGCCTTCCTCACTGAGTTGAAAGAGTATGCTTATCAGCATGCCAGGCCCTCCGAAAAGCACTCACTTTCCACCCTGCAAATGACACCTTCACTTCATTCACCACAGGGTCTGGCTGCATAGTGAAATTCATTACTCTCAGAGGAGATAACTCTGACTAGTGTCTTTTACACCTCTACCTCTTCTGTTCTTAAATAGTTCAGCCATATAAGTGGCTGACTATGTGATAAGAAACAGAACTATTTTTTTTAGCCCTGGACCAAACAGATAGAGTGCAATTAAAATAACACTCCACCTGCCCGTTTTGGGCATACACAATTTCTAGACGGATTCGTATTCTACATGAAGATTGTAAATACCCGATCAGACTACGAAAGTTTTTAGCATTCACAACCACTTAAAAAAACGCTGAAAAACTGCACAATTATTTATTATTGTCTTTAAAACAAAGTAGATTTTTTTTTGTTATCCCTAATTTGTGTACGTTGCAATCTGTTCCAATTCAGAACAATAAGCAACCCCATGACCCAATTAGATGAGGATGATGTGTATGACGTGTAAATGAGGTGTAGTCTTGTACAGACTCAGGTCGACTATTTCTGAGAGAGTATTGTTAATTGAACCCCAACCATCAAAGTACACCGGTAACCACTGTCTAGTAAACAAACCCGTATCAAAGTAACTTTCTTTACTAGGATGTGAACCAGGAACCTTCGTCTCCGAAAATCAGCTGTTATCGACCTTTTTTATCAAAGTTCAATTGGCGGCTCTTTTCACCGTATTGGAGTGATTATGCATAGTATCACGGGGTTAAACTACCAACTGGGGCGAGGGGGAGAGTCATACCAGTAGACGAAGGGGGTATGGGAACGCAGGAAGAATATGGGGCAGAATAAAAATGTGACAACTCTAGGTTTTTCAGTTAGTTTATACTGTAATTTAGAATTTATATAATTTGGAATTTAGAGAACTAGACAAAGTCGTGGAATGGTAATGGCCTGAAGTGTTCGTGTAGATGTGGGTGCCTGTTTGATATTCGTCCATTGTTTATATATACTACGGCTGTTGATTTTCTACTGTTGTTTTCAAGATTTTCTTTGTTGTTTTTCTGTTGTTTTCAAATAATATGAGCATACGCCGGCCTTTTGATTACATATCATAATTAATTTTTTTTTGTTTATTTAAAGTCGCCTCAATTGCTTGGTTATTACCGATTACGGTGGGTTATGTATCCAGAACTGTAGATTTTAACGTGTGAAAATGTCCAGATCCTAGCCGGGAATCCAACCGGGGACCTTCGCGTTGTAGATTTAGATTATTTTTTGACGATTATTGTCATATTTATAAAATTTTAATAATTATAATGATATAACCATTTGATATTTGAAACCCCAAATTTATTGCGTCTCCTAAAAAATTTAAAAAAAATTGAACCATAAATTTAAAACAGTTTTTAATTTTCAATAAATTTAGCAAAATATGAAAATAATTTTTTATCTACTTTATTGTCACAAACTTCCTGTTAAATATTAAATAAAACCATACATATTAAAATTTGATTTTTCTGAATAAATACAAATTAATAATATGCTCACTGATTTTTAAAACAGGTTATAAATACAAAACAATTTTCCAAGTTTTTTATGTAATTTCATATGAAAATAAAGAAAATTTTATGGTAAATACAGTGGAAATTGTATAGAATAACAACTATATTTTTTTAATACCTAAAAATTAATTTTTAACAGATTAATATAGGCTAACATTTGTGTAACGTTAGCCTGGATGATTCATTATCGTTTGTAACAGTAATTTGTAACAGTAAAAAATGAAATACTACTAGATATAATAAAAAAAGTAACGCACGTGATTTAGATGTCAATGTTTGTAATTTCCAATACAATATTAAGAAACTCACGAAAAAGGTATAACAGAAATTAATTTATTAAATAAATGTATTTTTTTTAAATCACTAGATCACAGAGTCACTGAATAAAATTCGGCTTTTCTAATCACATTTGTGATAGAATAGATTTTAACGTCCGCACGAACGACACGACGTCTCCGTATCTATCTAACGGCATACAGGGTTGTTTCTGACAACCAGGGCGGCGCTAGCCAAAAATCTATATCAGATGACGTCACGGAGTCGCCGCCACTAGTACGTAATCCTTTATCTCTCTCTAACTCACGTACATCCCATATATCTTTCTCAGTTTTGAAATCGATTATCCTCCCGGTTTCCACCCACTTTTCATCCCCCTATTTTGTATTTCCTTCGTGTTCTCTAAATTCATATGTATCTGTATTACTTCTTACGTAGTCATCATAATATTAATGTCAGTTTTTTTTTCATTTACTAATTAGGAATTGCAACTGCACTATGCGCTAGTATAATCATCAGCATCAGTAGTGTAGCTACATCAATGTAATATGTTGTTGTTTAGGTCATCAGCTAAAAGGCTGGTTTGAACCTCTAGAGGTTTTACTAAGTAAAACGAAGAGTGAGGTGGTTTACCATTGCCTTCCTCACTGAGTACGCTTATCAGCATGCCAGGCCCTCTGAAAAGCACATACTTTCCACTCTGCAAATGACACCTTCACTTCATTCACCACAGGGTCTGGCTGTATAATGAAATTCATTACTTTCAGAGGAGAAAACTCTGATTAGTGTCTTTTACACCTCTACCTCTTCTGTTCTTAAATGATTCAGTCATTTAATTAGCTGACCATGTGATAAGAAACAGAACTATTTATTTTAGCCCTGCAACGAACAGATTGAGTGTAAATAAATTGGCACTCCACCTGTCTGTATGGGCAGAAATGTAATATATTAAAATATATTAACTAGCAACCCCCTGCTCAAAGCACTTCATACCAAACTAAACTTAATGCACTTAACTTTTCACACAACCTTACATAGTGAAATCAAAATCACGATTTTATAAATAAAAATAATCAGTGATAAAAACCAAAATTTTATTAACATCAGTATGAATTACCAATGGAATCAAAAAAATAAGGATCTGAGAGCAACTGAATATGTCTCATAAGAAAAAGTGGCCTGAAGAAGATCAATGAACTTAAAATCAACACTGGAATAATCATCTGGAACGGATGATTGGAAACCGTTTGCCTAGAATGGCAATGGGTTATGAGCCGAATTGTCGAAGGGATGTTGGTAGTCCGAGGGGAAGATGGTTTCCGGAACAGGAAGTACTGCCTAGGGTACGGCCACAGTGCACGTGAGTTCCGAGTCAGATTCCGATTTCTCGCTCCGGCTTGGTTACTAGGCGACAAGCGAGTATTGTCCACACTGGAAGCGAGATTCAAAACTATCACGGATATTTACTGCTCTAATATGAAAGAAAACCTTTTGCAATACCTTTGAGATGTTAATATTGTGAAATATGTACAATAAACTGTTGTTTATCGCGGTCATACGTAACATTATTTATAAAACATTATACGATATGGACAAATTTAATAAAGCATTTTAATAAAACTGTTATTACAGACATTAATAAAATTATAACTTAATTGTATTCTTTCCATTACTTTATTTTTGTCAGTCGCAAACTGTAAAATTTAGATTTTTTTTTTAATTCCTAATATGTGTACGTTGCAATCTGTTCAATTCAGAACAATTAGCAACCCCATGACCCAATGAGATGAGGATGAAGTGCGTGACGTGTAAATGAGGTGTAGTCTTGTACAGACCCAGGTCGACCATTCCTGAGAGAGTATGGTTAATTGAACCCCAATCATCAAAGTACACCGGCTACCACTGTCTAGTATTCAAATCCATATAAAAGTAAAACTACCTTTACTAGGATTTGTACCAGGAACCTTCGTCTCCGAAAATCAGCTGTTAAACAGCTGATTTTGGCGACGACTTTACCTCTAGACCAACCTGGTGGGTTGTAAAATTTAGTAACATTAAAAGTTGACCTTCTACGCCCATTTCCGATTTTACCTCTAGACCATTTCCTTCTACGACTTTACCTCTAGACCAACCCGGTGGGTGGGTTGTAAAATTTAGTAACATTAAAAGTTGACTTTCTACGCCCATTTCCTTGGATTTTTTTTTTTTTTTTGAGTTAACGTCCGACTGTTCTGTAGTTACTGCTAATGCAGACGGTGAAGGATGAAATGATTTTTTGTAACGTATGAAAATATGCCGTGCCTGAATGGGATTCGAATCCAAGACCGCATTTCCTTGGATGAATCTCTTCAGTATGCATCTAAAAAATTAGGATTTGAATGTTCTTTCAGTTTCTTATCCGAAATTGGTTTCTTCAGAAAAACTTTCGAAATTAACACTTGCTTATCCATTGCTACAACAGTCTAAGTAATAAACAGTCTAAGTAAGTTTATAGAGAAAACAGTTCTATACAAAACTTGTAAAGAATTTAATTCTGAAGAGAATGATGTAAAATAAGTCAATAATAGACAAACGCAATTTAAAAAAAAAATTATTTTTTAATTAAATAAAAAAACGTATGAGTGCTGGCAAATACAGTAGGCCAGAGGAACAACTTGGTATCGTGATCCATAGCAGGTCAATTCCTGAACAAAAAAAACGTATGAAAAATAGACAAACCGGCCGTATTGGCGCAGTTGGTAACGTGGTCGCCTCTCATCATACGGTCGTGAGTTCGAATCCCACTCAGGCACGGCATATTTTCATACGTTACAAAAAATCATTTCATCCTCCATCGTACAAACAGTTGCACCCCCCAACGTCGTCGCTAATGACCATTGTAGTTGATGCGACGTTAAATAAATAAATAAAAAAATAGACAAAATCTGTTTAACTCTCTACTAACGTATGGCAACTGTTAAATATTTGATGTATGATATTTATGGTTGTTAAAAATGTTTACTTGATAAAAATAAACAGCAAGTAACTCATTAATTTATTTTAATATATACAAGTGTTTTCTTTTAAGTATTACATAAATTAAATTATTAGTGAGTTTTAACAGATTTTGTCTATTTTTCATGCGTTTTTTATTTAATTAAAAAGTCTTTTTTAAAAAAATTGCGTTTGTCTATTATTGACTTATTTTACATCATTCTCTTCAGAATTAAATTCTCTACAAGTTTTGTATAAGAATTTCTTGTGTTTATTATCCATTTAACAAAGTTCATCTGCTTCAAACCTAAAAGAACTTGTATTTCGGGACCAAGTTTTGCGTATTTCATCAGATATCTTAAAAATTACTGCAGCTACAGGTCTGAAACCTGTTTTGTCCAATTTTTCTGTTCATTTTACATACGATACGGTAAGATTTATGTCTAATTTAACGCCCAACAAATATCTGTAGGGCTTCGTTTCAACGGGGTAACTGAAATTCTGACGAATTCTTTCACCCTGTATAACTCGGTAACTAATGATTTTCGGACCTCTTTACTTTTTACTTTCTTGCTACTTTTTGAAACTTGCTACTTTTGAACTTTTTTTCTTCTTTTGGTGTGGGTAATCACGCCCTGAATTCTTGGAACCCTTTTCCAGAACGCCCTGTATAGGTTTTCATTTCGATTTTCGAAATCGAGTTTTCAACGGATCTACACGTTTTCAAGCTATAAGCTACAGTGTTAAGTACTGTACATATTGTATACACTATATAGTATTCCAAAATTACGCTATTTTAATTACAGTACATGCTGAATATGGTAAATTGTACCGACAGACTATGGTTCTATTGTTCTGCGATCCACCAAAGATTCGTCGATTCAAAGAAAATCATTGTTTTGGTTTACGCTTGTTCGGCCTACAAAGGCAACCAGATGACTTTGAGGGTCTGTACCCTTTATGGTCGAACATTTCCTCTTAAAATGAAAGAAGCAGCACTGTACCTACAGTTTCCAAAAGACCAAAAATGTATTTTGAGAATTATGTACATAATTTCGTCAAAAGAAACTAAATAAATAGTTCGACTTAGAGAAATGACAGAATTCGAGTTATAGATGGATTTTTACACAGTAAATGTATGGAAGTTTGAAGGTATAGGTATCAGACGAAATAATGTCCCATAGCCGAGTGAGTGAGAGGGAGATTATGTGGTATAACTACGCATGCGCTCAAAGGTCATTACCGTTATAATCCAAATCTGAAAACATACTACAGTCGTTATCTTGGTTGTTAGTTTACTACATGCATAAACACTTGCTCACAACAATGAGTAAAATTAAAGACAATGTTATTGGAACGGCGCGTATGGTTTGTGCAAGTGAGAGCGTTATGCATTCTCTCACTCCCACGGCTAGGGGACTTTAGTTCATCTGAATACTGCAACTGAAATTCAATTTCGAGATGTAGAAAATTCGAGTTATAGACGTTCGAATTATAGAAGTTCGACTGTATTAATCTACTCTTTTTTGTTCGTCCTATCTCTCGGGTGTCACCAGGAAATTAAGATATTTTTCTCCTCGACAGATGACTTTCTTCCATTCTAAAATTTTAGTGGGACCAGTTTGGACGATATGTACTGTCTATCTATAACTTGATGGCCTGCGGCAGAGAGGAGCATATGAGGATTGTAAAACCATTTCAGAAAACATACATGTAATTTGTTTTTAGTCGCTAAAACTTGTCGGAAATTACGTATTTTTATAAAACAAAGTATTTCGCGTGTTCTTGTTCCATAAATTTATTTCGAAAAACACACGCTTTATGATATAATGTATATAATATAGTAAAGAATTTGTTTTTGAAAAAAAAATTATTCAAATACATACTTCGTCATTGTTTAACAATTATTTCACGGATTAACATCATATTTGGCAGTTTGTTCTGTAATAATTATGGAAAATTATGATGCAATAAAATTTAACAGAAAATCATTACATTTTAAGTTACGAGGACAGCTTTTTCTTCTAAAACAAAACTTTTACTACATTATACATTATCTCATTAAGCTTGTTTTTCAAAATAATTTCGTAGAACAAAAACATGCGGAATGCTTTGTTTTATAAAATTACGTCATTCCCGACAAGTTTTAGTTACTTAAAAAATTAGAAATGTTTTGTGGAATGGTTTTACAATCCGCATATTGCTTCTCTCTGCCGGAGGCCATCAAGTTACAGACAGACAGTCGTTATTTTTGCTTTAAACCGGAGACACCGATCCTGTTTTTATACAAGAATTTTTTGTGTGATCCCTTTTTTAAAACACCGGGGTCCTACGTGAAAGTATAATATTCTGCTGATTGTAGGCCTTCTCGGAAAATTTCTATAAAACGCACATTTGTAGTAGTACATAATTCAGTCAAAAGTTTTGTGGGCTGATTTGTCACTCATTTTTTTAACTAGGGATCGAGCGCAAGACTCTTGACAGGGGTAGGAAAAACATTGCAGTTAATGAACGGCTGCACATACGCGTGTGTGTGGTGATAACAAACTTCTACGCAGTGTCTGCTACTTAATAAAAAACCAAAGCATTGCTGGACTACCGTTACCCCCACTACAAGCCGGTAGCGATGGAGCTAACTTCGCCAGAACACTCAAACAATCCACTCTCTGTCATGTCATATTTTTACTTTCTCTTGCCTATATGGATATTTAGGAAGGAAAGTAATGTTTTCATCTCGATTTTAAGAAATCGAGTTTTCACCGGATCTACACGTTTTCAAACCCCCGAACCCAAGAAACATGTTTTTAGCGATTGGTCTGTGTGTGTGTGTGTGTGTGTGTGTGTGTGTGTGTGTGTGTGTGTGTGTGTGTGTGTGTGTGTGTGTGCGCGTGCGTGCGTGCGCGCGTGTGTGAACAGAATATCTTAAGAACGGAACATCGTACGAACTTGAAACTTGAAACTTAAGTTAGATACTACTACCGGACGCGACACGAACATTTTCATCAAAATCGGTCAACCGGAAGTAGTAGTTTATTCGTGTAATTTTTCACTTTTTTGTGATTTTCTCAAAAACTGGTCCTACGTTTTTTTTTTTTTTAAATCGCCTGGTTTGTTAAATTTTTTATGCTCTACAAGATAGGGTAGGCGCCATGTGTGCTGAAGTTCTTGGTGAGGCTGTTTTCACGTAAAAAAATTGTTTTTCTAAGATTACGGCTTTAATATGCATTTTAGCGCAAAAATTTATATAATAAAAAATGTAGAGAATTTAAAATCCTACAACTGTTATTTCCAACATTTTTTGTATAACGCTTAGTTTAGCGGTAATTAGTGATTTTCTGGTTTTTTCTCACGAAAACGTGTGAAAAATCGATTTTTTTAAGATTTCGGCCTTAGTATGCATTTTAAGCTAAAAGTGTATACAACCAAAGCGTAAACACAAAAATTTTCGCGGTTGAAAATTTCGCTCGCCCAAATGCAAAGAATTATCAAGCGATTTTGTTGTAATTATATTCAAAAGGCGCGTACGTATTATATGAATCAAGTGTAATATTTTCAGAATTTTTCATCGGTAGTGACGTTAGATAAAACAGTTGTTTTGAGAGCGCGTTTTGAATTTTGCAATTCTTCTGTTTAATGAGTAACAGTCCGTTTTCAAAGGGAGTATACTGTAATGCTAGCAGTACACTATCGCCGAATGTAGGCGAAGTCAGGCGAATACGATAGTGTACTCGGTGTATTTGTGGTTATTCGTTCCACTTCGCCTCGCCATGGTTCGTATTGGCCTTAGTTCGGTCTGGAGTCGGTACTTTGCACGAATCAAAGGGGACGAATACAGACGAATAACGAGAGCGAAGTGGGCCAAACTGCTAGCAGTACACACACTCGCCTTCATTCGGGCTACATTATTCCGTGCCTCTACACCATACTTTTTATTTACTTTTTATTCATTACCTACTTATTTATTTACTGTGTACTTTTTATTTATTTATTTTTTATAACTGTTTAACTGTGTATTTTGCTATGGAATGGTCAAATGATAATACTTAAGTTTTTTTGGAAGCTTATTATAGTGAGGGAGTGTTATGGGATCCTTGCCATAAAAAACACAAGGATAAGAAGCACATAAATGACGCGTGGGTTCGTTTAAGCGAACAATTAAACCGTTCCACGGTAGAATTAAAAAAGAAGAAGGAATCTCTAATGGCATGCTAAAGCATTAAAGGAGCCCACCCGCATAACTGTACATACAAAAAGCCGCTGCAACCACTACATCAAAATCCATTTTCTGATCTACGTTGAATTATGTGATGACACGATCGAACTGAGGTTCGCGAATATAGACGAGTATGTACTGGGTTAGTTCGTGTAGAACATTCGCTGAGATTCGTTGTCGCGACTTGGCCCGAATATTCGTCAAATCATTCGGCAATAGTGTACTGCTAGCATAATGACATCACATCTTTTAAACTACGGATCGAGCGTAAACTCTTGACAGGAGTAGGAAAAATATTGCAGTTTAAGATCTGTAAGTAATCTAATCTATTTTTAGTTTTACCGACATTATTTTAACTTATTACCAGATTGTTGGGGGAAGAATTAGAGGAAAAATAAACTCCATTCCCCTCATGTCAGAATCAACAAGTAAGTTCTTTCAAATCGTACAGTATAACTCTACATACATCTGTTAATCGCCCTGAAGTTAACCTACTGTAAGTAATCTGTGTATAAAAATCTGGTGTGAAACACTCACACAACTTTCTCTTGCCAATGCAAATAATTAACAATAAACCTAACATTAGTATTAAAACATTAGAAATGAACAAAAACTAACCTCAAAAACATAACCTTATTTTAATCATGAGTGAATGACGCAAAATGACAATCGAATTCAGTTTGGCTTAAAAATACGGAAAATCACGCTTTCACGCTAAACTAGGCTCTGTAGAGAAAAATGCTCTAAACAAAAGTTGTAGATCTTTTAATTTTCTATAAATTTAATTATATACACTTTTGTCGTAAAATGCATACTAAGACTGAAATGTTAAAAAAATCGATTTTTCTCACGTTTTCGTGAGAAAAAAAAACAGAAAATCGCAAATTACCGCTAAACTAAGCGTTATACAAAAAAATGTTTGAAACAGAAGTTGTAGGTTTTTAAATTCTCTACAACTTTTATAATATACATTTTTGCTCTAAAATTAATATTAAAGCCGTAATCTTAAAAAAACACTTGTTTTACGTAAAAACACCCTCACCAAGAATTTCAGCAAACAAACATGGCGCCTACCCTATCTTTTAAAGAATAAAAAATTGAGTAATTGAGGCGATTTTTAAAAAAATCGTAGGACCAGTTTTTGAGAAAATCGCAAAAAACTGAAAAATTATACGAATAAACTACTACTTCCGGTTGACCGATTTTGATGAAAATGTTCGTGTCGCGTCCGGTAGTGGTATGTAACTTAAGTTTCAAGTTTCAAGTTCGTACGATGTTCCGTTCTTGAGATATTCTGTTCACACACAGACACATCGCTAAAAACATGTTTTTTGGGTTCAGGGGGTCTGAAAACGTATAGATCCGGTGAAAACTCGATTTCGAAAAATCGACATGAAAACAATACTTTCCTTCCTATATATTCATATAGGCAAGAGAAAGTAAAAATTACGCTAAAATGTAAATGTATTTTATACATAATTTAAAAATTAATTCGTTAATTGGTACGGGAAATCACCAGAGCGCCCCCTAGCCTACTAGAATTATTTCGACTGTCAGCCATGGATGACGTATAACCTGTCAATCATTTCGTGAAACGCAATACCAGATGCTGTTGTCAATGCACACGTGAGTTACTGTGTAGTCATATTATTGTTTCATTGTGATAAAATTTATCCGATTATTATCTAACAAGAGGTTAACTGAATTATTTCTGTTTTTTCAGAATGTTTAGAATATTTAGTTCTCAAATTTGTAATTTATTTTTGGTACGTATGTTTGTATTGTTTTATATTTGCTATCGGTTAATAAGTTTTATTACTTAGGTTATGTAAATTGATTAAAACTCGTGTCTACTGTTGTTAAATTTTCCAGTACAGTAAAGAGAAATGTGAAATAAATAGGCCTCTCGTTTTATATTAGCAGTACTCGTTAATTTATCATAAGCTATGTTGTTTTGTTTGTGAACGTAAGTATGTTGATGAAATATGTGAATGACTTCAAATTGTATTATTTGATTATATTAAATATCGTAAAATTCTTTACAGACGCTATTATTGTTGTATAAACGATTATAGATTTAAATACTCTATCTACAGTTATAGAAAATCATATTTGCCATTTGTATTAAGAAATCCTATTTTTTGTTAAATTAATTTGCTTTTCTTTCTTTCTTTCCTCCCATTATTCCCGCATCCGATGAATATTTCTATCGTAACTTTCTTTTCTTAATATTTTCTTTCCTACTTTATTTTTCTTTTCGTTTTGTAAATCTTTAAAGCTGGCGATTCTCTTCCTAGACTCATTCTATAATGTATAGGCTTGCTTCTTTTACTGCAGCAAAAGTGTAATAAAACAATTTTAGCCAAGGTTACTTTGACCTATTAGGGGTAGGTAAAATTAGCCCATAATTCTCGAAAAGATATTTCTTTTTTATAGTTTGTAAAGTTGTTAGGGAGTTATAAAAAATAAAATAAACCATCCAAAAAATTTTAATAAGAGAGGACATACCTATTTGTAATTACCACAAATATCTAGTTTCTTGAATTTATTGAGAATCCATTGTTAATTACAGAAGAAATTATGTTTAGGCTAATTTGAGTTTTTATAAGTCTTTATTTTTGATATGTAACATAAATTCAGTTTTCAAAATATATTATACCCTAGTTTTTACAAAGTTACCTTCTATATGGAGTTACATATTTATATGAATCAAATTGGTGTTGTATGAGTGTGTCAAAGTATACCTGAAGTTGGAGTAACATTGGCCCAAACTTCAAAAGTTGAAATCTGAGCTGTACTTAAACATGGTAATAAAAATGAACTAAGCATGTTATTAAAACGATAGACTCCCATAATTATTACAAAAAATATTGTAATATTGTAGTACAGTTTTCAATAATAGAAAAAAGTAAAGGAAAATTAAAAAACTGGACCAAAATAACTCCAGTTTAAGATTTTAAGGTAAATCTTCAATGGTTTATTGCTTCAAACTTGTTTATTCAATTTACTTTAAAGTTGTGAACAAGTTTTGTTGAAAAGGTTTCAGGCATACTCAAATAATGACAGATTTTCGTATTTTAATAATAATAATAGAAATTTAGGGGTAAATTAACCCTGAACATGGTTAATATGAGATTGTTAAGTGAGCATGTAGAAACAGTGAAGTTCCTACGAGTATCTCTTGATAGATTTTTGTCTTGGGACTTCTATACCAATCAAGTTTGTAGTAAAATGTCATCTGGGGTATTTGCACTAAAACAAATTAAATGCCAGATTAAATGATAAAAAATTACTAATGGCAGCTTATCATGACCTCATTTTGTCTCGTATATCCGTTATGGTGTCTTAGTATGGGGTTTTTAAAATTCAAAAGAAAGCTATTAAAGTTCAGCCGTTCTTAGTTTGCTCCTACTGTCAACAAACAAAAACCACCTACTACAGGATGGAAGCTAGAATCTGCGACTTTATGGATGTCATATTCCTATTAAGTTAACTATTTTTTAAATTATAAGTACTTAAAGTACTGAAAAATCAGTCATGATATGATTTAGGCCTAACAGTTTCATTTATAAAAATACTTTTAAAAGTATTTTGTATTTAAATACTTTTGAAAGTATTTTGTTGTCACTTTTTAATCAGCGTGTACACATTTTGATATAATGCGCATGCTCAGTGACGTCATTATTTGTTTACATTAGGAGCAAACTAAGAGAGGCTGGACTATAGGTGTATGGTGGGAGTTAACCAGCTAACCTCATGCAGGCCACTATTTAAGGAGCTTAAATTGCTTACAGTTCCCTCTCTTTAAATTTTTGAGGTGATTATGTATGTTAGGTAAAATAATTTTATGCAAAATTTCAATGTTCACAATCAACACAAGAAACAGAAATGATTATTATGTGGTTAATCACTCCACAAAATTGTTTGAACAAAAACCTACTTATGCAGGGAGAAATTTCATAAATAAATTACCCCAATTTTTAAAAGTTGTAATAATTTGCATTCCTTTAAAAAAAATCTGAAAAATTACTTGATCGGTGAAATTTTTTATAGCATACAAGAATTTCTTTCTTTATAATAGTGATACATTGTATGATTCGTTATATGTATTTCAGGTGTTATAACTGACATGTCCTATTCTCCTCCTGGAATCTCCTGGACGCAATAAAAATAAAAATGTATTTTAGTTTGTTTCCCAGTCGTAATAATATCAGTTGTCATTTTGTTCCTGTCATCTTACAATATTTTCTTTTCTTTTGAATATGTTTCTATATAAGATCTCTGTGCCTCAGTTTTATGCTATCTAAAAATTATAACCTCCTGGTCATCTTTAGTTTTCTACGTTTTAGTTGTACAGTAAGACCTCGATAATCCGGCTTAAATGGCCGTTGGCCGGATTTACGAAAAAGCTGGACCATCGAGAGACCGTTTAAAATGTAATGAATACGACCCCGTGTTGTTGTTTAGGTCAACAGCCAAAAGGCTGGTTTGAACCTGTAGAGGATTTACTAAATAAAACGAGGAGTGAGGTGGTTTACCATTGCCTTCCTCACTGAGTGGAAAAGTACACTTATCAGCATGCCGGGCCCTCTGAAAAGCACATATTTTCCACTCTGCAAATGACACTTTCACTTCATTCACCACAGGGTCTGGCTGTATAATGAAATTCATTACTTTCAGAGGAGATAACTCTGATTAGTGTCTTTTACACCTCTACCTCTTCTGTTCTTAAATGATTCAGTCATTTAATTGGCTGACCATGCAATAAGAAACAGAACTATTTATTTTAGCCCTTCAACTAACAGATTGAGTGTAAATAATTTGACACTCCACCTGTCTGTTATGGGCAAACGACCCCTTATAGCTCCTTTAAGAAGTTAACAGCAAGCACTGCTATGTACTGGGTTTGTAGGCACTTCTCAAAACTGGCTCCTTCAATTCCTAAAACCAAAATACAGTAATTTCACGTGTAGAGGAAAAAGGTCGCTGTACATTCATTTACAATAAAATCTTGGAGTTGGAGGTTTTTAATAATTACGCATTTCGTTTAATACAGTAACTCTTTATTTGAAAAGTAAATTAAATCCAACACAGCAAACTACAAATTGCTACTGAAATTTTAAATCTTTGTGTGATTAATTAATCTTTGCGTTTCGCGTGATTAATTACTGTACAATACAGTTCTATTTTGTAATGTACTAATTGACTATAAATATAGAATGTAAACATGTGTAAAATTGTATCTACTATTTATTATCAGTTTTTCTCTTGAAACTACAACTTTTAGAATCGGGCGGGGGCCAGCCGCATTGGCGTAGTTGGTAACGTGCTCGCCTCTCATCATGCAGTCTTGGGTTCGAATCCCATTCAGGCACGGCATATTTTCAAACGTTACAAAAAATCATTTCATCCTTTGCCGTCTGCATTAGCAGTAATTGCAGTACAGTTGGACGGTAAACCAAAAAAAAAAAAATTAGAATCAGGCCGGATTACTGGATGGTCCGGATTTTCGAGGCCCAAATTGTTGAGGTACTACTGTACTTCAAAATATTTCTTTGTGTAATTCTAAATTCCTAGTTGTCTGGCTCACTGCTTAACTGTTCTCCTGTCGATGACAGACTTGTGTAGCGCACAGCACTCGAAATTGTCTTGCTGACTATAAACAAAATTATTAGAGCCCTAGAAAAGTGTGGGTGGTGGGCTCATAGCACCCTCAACACCTCTGATCCTCCGAACCACTGTGATTCACCTACCTCTCTCACTGCAAGCAATTGCTCTTGTAAAGTCCTTGAGTCATGAGTTTACCCTTATTTGCAACGAGGGGTGCAGGGGGAACAGCATCAGTACGCATGCCCGACTGCTTTAATTTCGATACACAACATAACAACTTATGCTATACCCAGAGCATAGCCTATACAATAAATCGTAGAACCTTTTGTAGGTTAACGGTACGAATATAACTGTTTGTTACTGTAAACAGAAATATTAGTTCCTCAAAAATATGGGTAGACTATTCACAGTGCTGAACGAAATCTAAAATATCCAGTGTAATAAAATGCTGTGAAGTTGAAACTAAACAAAAATGCCTTTCAATGCCTCTTAACAAAAGCCATGTGCGAGTGGCTAACTATTTTGATGTTTCTCTTTCCACAATTCGAAAAATAAAGAAGGAAATTAAAGACATGAAGAAGCTATTCTTCAACAGTTTTGTTGACACCTGGTAAAAAAAGGAAACGGTTCGGTAGATACTAGTGAGACTGATAGTGAAGATGCCGATGACAGCGATTGTAAAGAAGGCGATTCATTCGTAGAAAATTTTGTTCCAATGGAATAAGGTAGCTGGTAATTACAGTAAATCAAACATTTCTATAGTCTATTCCAGTTAGGTTGGCAGTGCCTACAAAATAAATTCCGATTCACAGGCGGTGCACGAAGGAACAGTTCAAACCGCATTTTAATAGAGATCTACCCATACGTAGAGGTAAAACTTGAAGTAACTTTATGAGAAACTTTAAAAATTAAAATAATTAAATGAAATTTATTACTGAAAATAATAAATGGATTTTTCTTACCTGCAGATTTTGTTGTATATACAAGTAGGTAGTCCTAATATTATTATTAATGTTTTCTTCTAATTGTAGTTAATTATTATTATCAACATCACTATCACTATCACTACTGAGATTAATAACGAAAGTTTCCATAACTTGATCAACAATATTGTCCATTTTGTACATATCCCGTTCTACTTTATTCGTAACATGCGCGACACAGTCTTCCCAGTTCTTCTTTGTAACTCCAGCTAATGCTTCAATCATTAAATTTTCTACATTATTTAATTTAAAGCTTGTATTATTTCTTGCAATAAATCCTTTTATCTGCGCCCAAATCAGCTCGATAGGATTTAGTTCACAGTGGTACGGCGGAATTCTTAAAACTATTACGTTGTATGTCTTAGCCATCTCATCAACAATAAATTTGTTGTACTTATGCTTATGTTCAGCTACTAAATCTAATAGTTCTAAACGTATGTCATGTTCGTTAAATGCAATATTTTTTTCTCTTAACCAATTTTGTATGTCCAGTTTTTTCCATGCAGTAGTGGGTATTCTTTCCAATTTTCTTGAGTGATAAGGGGCGTTGTCCATGCAAACTACAGCGTTATCACCCAAATACAGGAGAATTTTTTCAAACCACGTTTCAAAAGTTTCGCCGTTCATCTCTTCATGGTAATCGTTGGTAGATTTTGACCGGAAAAACAGTAATCCGTTGTCCAGAAACCCGTTTTCATTGCCGATGTGACTTAGAATAATTCTTCCACCTTTACCTCTCGGATTTTTTAAACCAACAAAAAGTCCTTTCATAAAAGCATCTTTACTCGACTTAACAGTACTGTCTGTCCAAACTTTTTCACATGTTTTTCCAGCGTTCACCCACGTTTCATCAAGGTAGAAAATTGTTTTTTCTTCTTGATGGTAGCGCTTTATTTCTGTTAGATACTTTCTACGCCAACGAACTATGTCATCCTTCTCAATTAAAATGCTCTTACGGTTTCGTTTCTGAAATTTAAACATTAAATCCTTTGTTAATAGTCGATATAATGTCGTCCGAGACAAATCTGGGAGAGCTCTGTATTGTTTTATTGTTTCAAAAATTTTATCTAACGTAGGTATTTCATTACGAAAGAAAAATTCGTGAACTTTACGTCTGATGGCAGTTTTTGTTGCTTCGTCCAGCGAGTTTTTAATCGTGTTAACTCTGTTTCGCTTTTTAGTTGGAGATTTGACTTGACCAGTAATTTTCTTTTCTTTAATTATTCTGTAAACTGATCGTTCAGAGACGCCTACCATTGCTGAAGTTTTTGCTACAATTTCACTGATTGTTATATTAGCATGTTCAGTTTTAAAAGATTTCAAAGCATTTATAATTAATAGTTTTTGTTTAGAATTAATGCCTTGTCCGCGCTTGTTTCGTTTAACTGGAGAATCCATTATTATTGATTTAAGAGAATGTAACTACGAACTAATAGTACTACTTATAAAATTAAAACAACACAATAACAACAAATATTAGTATAATACGTTTAAAAATATCACAAACACTATTATAATAAGAATTAACACTAATATTAACACGACTCTGGAAATGTAGTAGGTAGGTACTACACTATTCGAATGCAGAAGCAAAACTGATATAATTGCATGTATAGGCCTACGTGACTCAGCAGCAGGCTACAAGTGAAACGGTTGTTGTGTTCAACACAAACAACCAATGAGCAGTTGCCGTCCCACATTCCACAGCAATGAATCTACTGACAACTTAACTGGAATGAACTATAGTTGTGTGATTAAGCTATAGGCAGTATTACAGGTCACATTTATTTCTTACAAGGTTTATAAAGACAATTTTCTCGAATTAAACCACAGCTTACAAAATGTATTTAGAAACTGCACGGTAGTGAAATGTACGAGTAGTGTCGCACTGTTGAGGTTGGCAGCACTGTCACATTTTCACTCCGTTCCTCACAGCCCATCCATACCCAAAAGGCAATCTTGTGATTTCAGTATCTATACTGATAATTATAATTATAAATAAACTTTAGTTTTTGTTATCAATGTCTTGACTGATGCTGTTCTATCTTGTGCAAGTTGTTTAATATCTACATACTCGTACCTGCAACACCCTATCTCTTTTGTAATTGCTTTAAATATTCTAACCTTTGCCTCCCCCTACAATTCACTCCCTCAATATTACCCTCCATTATTGATAGACCAATATCTGGATGTCTTAAGATATGCCCCACTAGCAGATCCCTTCCTCTGGTAAGATGTTTCCATGTATACTTCTTCTTTCTTCCACTCGTCTAAGAACCTCTAAATTACGTATTTTCTCCACCCACCTTATTTTTAACATTTCCTATAAAACCGCATTTCAAAAGCTTCTATCCTCTTCCTTCTTACAGCCCGTATCACCCATGTTTCGCTCCCGTATAATGCTACACTCAAACATAGTGTTTTAAGAATTTTTCCTATTCTGTGAATCAACGAACGTAGTTAGTAAGCGGTTTTTCGTTTCAAATGCCCTTCTAGCTTGAGTAATCCTACTTTTTATATTACTTGTGCTTCTACCATTCTTTATTATTTTACTCTCTAGAATTCCCCAACTGCCTGTATGTTTTCATTACCTATTTTTAAATTTCCTATCAATTCTAAACCACTCTTGCTACAGCGCAACACTTTTGTTCGTATAAATTTCACTAAGTAATCCTTTCTCATTCATTCCATTTAAAATATCCTTTAGTTCTTTCTTTGTATTGGCTAATACTACGATATCATCAGCGATATCTCAGCATTTTTATGGTTTCGCCTTGAATTTTTATTCCTGCGTCAAATTTTTCCTTCTTCATTCATAGCTTCTTCTATATACAAGTTAAAAAGTAGTAGAGACAATGAAGATCCTTGTCGTACACCTTTTCTTACTACAGCTTATTTTTTGTACCCCTCAATTCTCAAAACAGCTGTTTAAATCTTATAGAGATCATATTTATATTAAACTATAAAGATGTAAAATAAATTATATTTTTTTTTTTTTTTTTTTTTTTTTTTTTTTTTTACTTGTGAGGCAACAATGGACCACTTCAGCCACAACATGAAAGACTCTACTTCGATCTCTGAGCCCTGATCTTCACCCAGTATTCCCTCATTCTTTGTGATCTCTAAGCCCGGAGTTCTTCCGTCACCCTCTGCACTCTTCTAGTCTTGGTTTCCGGTTCCAAAGCCAGATCCTTCAACTTTCTATAACTTTCAGACTTGAACCTCACATCCTCCAGCGTCAACCCAAACCTTTCCAAGTCCTCCTTGACCTCCTTCGTCCAGTTCAAACCGATTTTAAAATCCCAGACACTTTCAATAAGTCGTCTAAGTACTCTGTTCTCCGGTGTTCTAAGGATATGGCCCAAAAAGGAGATTCGTTTTTTCCTAATTGTGTCTAGTATTGGCTCCGAAATTTTATAGACTTCATTATTTGGTAGCAGTCTCCAACTATTATCTTTGTATATTCTCTTACCAATACAGGTTCTAAGGATTCTTCGTTCTAACGTCAGGATTCTGTGGGTTTTAGTTTTTTGTGACAGTTTTGTTAGGGTCTCTCCACAGTAAGTCACTGCAGGTTGTATTACCATTTTGTAATGTCTTACCTTTGTATTTACCGACATTGACTTCTTGTTGTATGTGGTGTGGGTGATGAACTGAGCTCTCATTAACTTTTTGGTCCTTTCCGCCCATGCTTCCCTGTCATTGCAACTCATGTTCAATACCTCCCCCAAGTACTTGAAATTCCGTACCACTATTAAATTAAATTAAATTAAACAAATAAATTGTTTAATATACAAATTACAAAAAAAACCATAAGATCTCACATATGTGACTATGTTTACAGGTGGATTAAACAAATTTTGATGGCAGAAAATGTTTACTGGAGAGAAAACAATGAAAACTTCATCTTTTTACATTGTGCCTATTATGTTCTTAATGGTTAGGCAATCAAGATACAAAATGAAAAAAAAAAAAAACAAAAAAAGGTAATTATTTTTAAAATTTTTTGCCTCAGTCACTGAGGATTATGATAATAATGGATGCAATTTTGTGCTTGTGTTTTCTTTCTTCTTTAATTCTGAAAATTCTTTCTTTGCTCCAGTTGGGTGTGTTGTTTTTCTTAACATTTCCATATTATGAAAAACCATGTTCTTAAATTGTTTTTTATTTGTTTTTTTTTTACTTTCTCTTGCCTATATGAATATATAGGAAGGAAAATATTGTTTTCATGTCGATTTTTTGAAATCGAGTTTTCACTGGATCTACACCTATTCAGACCCCTGAACCCAAAAAAACATGTTTTTAGCAATTGGTCTGTCTGTGTGTGTGTGTGTGTGTGTGAACAGAATATCTCAAGAACGGAACATCATACGAACTTGAAACTTACGTTAGATACCACTACCGGACCCGACACCACATTTTCATCAAAATCTGTCAACCGGACGTAGTAGTTTATTCGTGTAATTTTTCACTTTTTTACAATTTTCTCAAAAACTAGTCCTATGATTTTTTTAAAATCGCTTGGTGTACTAAATTTTTTATGCTCTACAAGATAGGGTAGGCACCATGTTTGCTGAAATTCTTGGTGAGACTGTTTTCACGTAAAAAAATTGTTTTTTTAAGATTACGGCTTTAATATGCATTTTAGCGCAAAAATTTATATAATAAAAAATGTAGAGAACTTAAAATCCTACAACCTTTATTTCAAACATTTTTCTGTGTAACTCTTAGTTATATTATCTCGGTAACCACTCGATCGTTCAGCACGGGCAAACTATCGTTTTATTCAGCGTAAAAAACTTAGTACAGATATGTTAATAATATGAAATATTGATTGGCCAATGTTGTGGTAGAATTTTTAGAATTTTGAAAAATAGATGGGTAATGCGAGGGGTGGGCGCTACTACCCATGTGGCCTGAATCTGACTGTCTACCTGAATTGACAATGCAGTCTGTCAATTCAGGTAGACAGTCCAACAGGATG
Organism: Catonia carolina; assembly: GCA_035578175.1. NCBI lineage: Eukaryota > Metazoa > Arthropoda > Insecta > Hemiptera > Achilidae > Catonia > Catonia carolina. The sequence continues at coordinate 13,353,782 of JAQMRL010000008.1, forward strand.
TCACGTACACACACTAGCAACATGGATTATAACACCCACCTCCTGCATTACCCAGTCTATTTTTCAAAATTTTAAAAATTCTATCACAACATCGGCCAATCGATATTTCATATTATTAACATATCTGTACTATGTTTTTTACGCTGAATAAAACGATGGTTTGCCCATGCCGAACGATCGAGCGGTTACCGAGATAGCAAGGGTTCAGAATATTGTTAATAAATCAAAATTTAAATAACTTACGATTTTGAAATGTCGTACACGCTGTAAGAATATAATTTTCTATGTTGTGTTAAAATTTCAAACTTTTCGGTCAAATACTTATCGAGTTACACGCTTCTAAACGCATAAATTTTTTTGCGGTAGTAAAAAAACCGGCTCTTTTTGTCTTCCAATCTCGATATGGCAATTTTTAAACAACATTAAAAATATAGGACTATTATGGGGCTACTCAGAATAAAATGAGCTAAATTTTTATTTAAAATATGTTGAAATCCGACTCATAGTTTTGGGGATACAAGGGTTCAAACTCGGGTGTCTATGATTATGAAACCGATAAAATATTTTAAAATATTTTTTTATGCCCATTCTTGAAAATATTGGAAAAGTGGAAAAGTCACACAAATATTTGCAATTGATCAATTGAGGTCAAAATGTTCGTTTTATGTCCTTGTGATACCGAACTTAACTTTCAATTTTCAACTTCATACAACTTCTGCTTCAGAGATATTTTGTTTTTAATTACAGTGAAAACTTTATTTTAAAAAAAATCGACATGAAAACAACATTTCCTTACCTATATTTTATATAGTTGTTTAGGTCATCAGCCGAAAGGCTCTTTTGAACCTGTAGAGGTTTTACTAAGTTTAATGAGAAGTGAGGTAGTTTACTATTGCCTTCCTTACTGAGTTGGAAAGTACACTTATCAACATGCTGGGTCCTCTGAAAAGCACATATTTTCCACTCTGCAAATGACACCTTTACTTATTCACCACAGGGTCTGGCTGTCTAATGAAATTCATTACTCTCGGAGGAGATAACTCTGAATAGTGTCTTTTACACCACTACCTCTTCTGTTCTTAAATGATTCAGTCATTTAATTGGCTGACCATGTGATAAAAAACAGAACTATTTTAGCCCTGCAGTGAACAGATTGAGTGTAAATAATTTGACACTCTGCCTGTCTGTTATGGGCAGTTATATGTCATATAAGGTAAGAGAAAATAAAAATAAAAATCTAATCTTGTGTATTTTTAATTTACTTTTTCTACAACGTGTATTTCAGTGTTCTTATTTTATGAATATTTCTGTTTCGTGAAATCGTTAGTAATAATGTACAGACAATTTACTTGACAAAATTTATTTTTTGACGTTAGTGTTTTTCCAATTTAAAACTGTCCAATAAATTACGCATGTAGAACAATTTTCACTTATTTCATATATTGGACAATTTGTGTGTCAGTTGTTTTATCAAATCAGTTTTGAAAATGTTTTATGTATTTTATTTATTAATATAAATAAATTGAAATTTTTATGCATAATATTGATAAATAAGTTATTTGATTAACCACCACCGTTGTGCAGTGGTTAGTATGCTAACTGCAAAATGGAAGGTTCTGGATTTGATTCCCTGCTAGGTCTGGAAAATTATTATATTGGCGTAGTTGGTAACGTGCTCACTCTCATCATGCGGTCTTGGGTTCGAATCCCATTCAGGCACGGCATATTTTCATACATTTCAAAAAATCATTTCATCCTTCACTGTCTGCATTAGCAGTAATTGCAGAACAGTCGGATGTTAAACCAAAAAGAAAAAAAAAATATGTTCAAATCTAGTGTTCCTTAACCCAGAGTCGCCGGCCGCATTGGCGTAGTTGGTAACATGCTCGCTTTTCATTATGCGGTCTTGGGTTTGAATCTCATCCAGGCTCGGCATATTTTCATACGTTACAAAAAAATCATTTCATCCTTCACCGTCTGCATTAGCAGTAATTGCATAACAGTCGGACTTTAAATAAAAAATTTAAAAAAAATTAACCCAGAGTCATTGCCTAGCTGTTGATGTGACTTAAATTAAAAAAGAAAATTAATTTGATTACAGTAGATCCTCGATTTACTGTGCTGAAGTCTGTTCAGACACTGATGTTAAATCGAGGTGGCGGGGTCAAAAATCCTCGTCCTGTGCTCTAGTGGCAAAAAATGTTCATTTTTTTTTTAAATTACAGTCTTAGTATGCATTTTAGGGCAAAAGTATATATAATTAAAGTTGTAGGAAATTAAAAAAACCTGCAACTTTTATTTCAAACATTTCTTCTACATCGCTTGGTTTAGCATCAATTAGTGATTTTCTGTGTTTTTCTCATCAAAATTGGTAAAAAGTGCGAGTTTTTAAGATTGCTGCCTTAGTATACATTTAACGAAAAAAGTGTGTTTAATGGAAGTTATAGAAAATTAGAAAGCTACAACTTTTACATCAAGCATTCTTTTTCTCTAGAGGTTAATTTTCATTTAGCGTGATTCACTCATGATAAAATGTAGGTTTTATTTTTCATTATTAACATTGGTCAGAGAAAGTCGTGTGAGTGTTTCACACCAGTTTTTTTTCTTTTTAAAAATGTCGGCAGGTCACCGCAAAGATCTCCCTAAACCTTCCAAAGTCTGCCCAAGAGAGAGTTATTCTTCACTTCAGTTCCCACATTTGGTTGTCTCTGACAATCCAAATTACATGATCAAAATACGTATATTTATTCACCAATGCTGTCTACATAAATTTACTCATTTGGAACTAAATTCTTCAAAATTGGAACTGGCAATACTGTGGCTAATTCCATTAAATTTAATGTTCACAACAATTTGACGCTTGGTGTAGTAATTTTTAACAACATTTAATTAAATATAGAAAAGAAAAGCAAGTGAGTAAACCATTCAATTTATTATAATTTTTTATTAAATTTGTTGAAACATATTGCGTAATAATATCCATGATCTTAAAATATATTATAATAACGGGTGTTTTATTAAGCACGCAACCCTGATTATAAGAAGATAGAATTAATACATCGGTAAATTTTCTGTCCCCCAATTGGTATGTTGGCAACAGTGTACTCAAGACCAATTACCTGAGACAATTAAAATGTTCCAGTCTAGCATTAGTGTGGTGACAGCAGTCGTTTCATTATATTGTGTCAGCAATGGGTTTTTCCAAGGAAGAACGCGTGTTTATTGTAGAGACTTACATAGCGAGTAAATCTTACAAATTTGTGCAAGATAAGTTTCAGTTGAAATTTCCCCGTTCTGTCGTTCCGAATAAATTGTCAGTATTGCGTTTGATAAATAAATTCCGTAGAACTGGGAGTGTACTCGATGAGAAACCACCTCGCCAGCCAACGAAGTTAACCACGGAAGTTCTCGAACATTTGAAAAATCGTTTAACTTTGTTGGCTGGCGAGGTGGTTTCTCATCGAGTACACTCCCAGTTCTACGGAATTTATTTATCGACCGCAATATTGACGGTTTATTCGGAACGACAGAACGGGGAAATTTCAACTGAAACTTATCTTGCATACATTTGTAAGATTTACTCGCTATGTAAGTCTCTACAATAAACACGCGTTCTTCCTTGGAAAAACCCATTGCTGACATAATATAACGAAATGACTGCTGTCACCACGCTAATGCTTGACTGGAACATTTTAACTGTCTTAGGTAGTTTTGGCCTTGAGTACACTGTTGCCAACATACCGATTGGGGGACATAAAATTTACCGATGTATTACTTCTATCTTCTTATAATCAGGGTTGCGTCCTTAATAAAACACCCGTTAGTATTAAAAGTAATTACAGTATATATTACTTAGTCATTAAAAAATTAATGGACCATTCATTTTATCAATAAATAATAAATATAAAACGTTGAATTAAAAAATTAAAATTTTAAAATAAATATGGTATCATTCGGTATGGAACTTTTTTGCAATATTGTTTATAAGCATTGCCATACTTTTTGCGACATCTTTCTTCATCGCGAAAACAGCGATGAACGAGTAACACGAATAAAAATATAAAATAACCGAATGAATGAATTCCTAAGCCAATACCAGGCAACGCCCAGGCTAATGCTAAAAATAATTCAAACAAATAATTTAAATGTCTAGCGACACCCCAACATCCAGAAGCCAATAATCGTGTCTCTTTTATCTCACCATTCCAATCTGTATAAGTCGCCTCAATATATCGCACTTTTTTACCCCATAGTTTAAAATCATCATTCAATCTATTTTTCTGGAATAATAATTTCTCATAATCGACTCTGTAATTCATAGCGATCGATAACAGTCCAAATATTAATATCGCAATTGATAAATAATCGGATATAATCGGTGGATGTAATACAAGATAATATGATGAATACGTATAAAATGCTGGTACTAACACCAAACAGCCCCAGCATATGTAATATCCGGCATGATCGTGTACTATGTCAAGGGTCCAATAATACCATGATTCTGACCAAAAGAATTTCGCTAGGTATATTGTCTGTAACATAAGTAGAAAATAAAAAAGTATTAGTTATTTATTATTAACTCCCTAGAGCTCTGCAATATGTATGCACTAGAAACCATCTATCCAAATTTCACATCTAAAGGTACGATTTCGATCCTCGCCGCTGTGGCAACACGCTGCCGTAGCAGTGGCATTATGTTTTCAAGTATCGCTACTAGTGGCAGCTGCTAAACCAGTTGATCATAGAACGTGATACAATATACTACTCCTCCAACATACAACTTACAACATGTCGATTGTAAAAAAAATGAGATTACGTTTACAAGCAGAAGAAGGAGGATTATGAGATATCGATGTTGTTGTTATTACGGAAACGCAAAGCTGTAAATAAAATATACAAAACCCGTGAAGAGGAAGGTTGCTTTCAGATACTTAACGAGCCGCACTTTTAACGTGATGAAGACCTGTTTAAAAAAATACTGTAGGCTAAATTACTCCCAATTCGAAACGGTGGTAAGTTTGGTGGCTGATCATTTAAAGAAGAAGAATTTTCACCAATCTCTTTCCATATATTTTCCCTGAGTACAGCATCTTTATTAACCCGCCGTACTAGCATCATAAATAATTGGATGCTTGAAGACAACTTCAACCAGCTTTTCCTCATCACACCGAAAAATTTGACATGTTGTCTGTATCGCCTGTCTGTTCTACTCCACGCTGCCGCTGCCAGACTGCTTCTGGCGCGACCTGGCGGCTGGACAGCTTGAGCAGCACAGCTCAGGCAGCCCCGCATGTGCTGCTGCGGCGGATATTGGAAATATCCCTATAACAAATGAATTGAACCAGTAGTTTGCAGCCGCAGCGTAATGCTATGGCAGCGGCAGCGTGCAGCCACGGCAGCGAGGATCGAAATCGTACCTTTAGCGGTTAACCCTTTGCTGACTCAAGTATATTTTCCTAAATGTGTCCTCTGAGGCCGGGTTTTCACGTAGAGTCCATCTACGCTAAGAGTACTCCGACGTAGGCAACCAACAATACAAGTGAGCATGCGTATTTATTAAAAATACGCACAGCATGATTAAAAACAAAATTCCATACAACACTGATTCGTTCCAAGCTTTTTATAATAAACAATAAACACGTTTAATTCATTTGTTAGAAAATGTTTTATAAATCGAACATTAGTTTACCATTAATAACTAAAATTTTACTATTGTTATTCTTACATTTCTATTTTTCATTACATTATTTACTATTATTATTAGCAGAATAGAATAGACAAACTAACTAGGATTAAACATGCTACTAGGAACACATATAATAAAAGATGTCTTTCAATAAATACAAAACTAAGACACTACAGAACAGTCGCCCTACCACAAATTACATACGCAAGTGAAACAATATTTAAAACCACAAATACCATTGCAATAGATAAGGTCCTCAGGATTGAGAGAAGAATAGTCAGAACTTGCTTGAACAAAAACTATCAAGTAAACGGAGTTTGGAGACTAGCTTCCAACGAAATGGTCTACAAAAACATAGAACCTATTACAAGTATAATTAAAAAGAAACGAATATCATTCCTGGGACATCTTTTAAGGACACCTGAAAATAGAACTAGCAGGAAAATAATAGAAAAACTGTGGTATAGTAAAAGTGATATTAAATAGATCACAGAATTAAAGGAAGATATTGGAAGGTTACAAATTACAATAGAAGATTTAAAACACAAGACAGATGCATTGAAGATATTGAAGGACGAACGCGTTATACTACAGCCGGGAAGGAACAGGCAACGATTGGGAAGAGTGGTTCCAGAGGAGGAAAGAAAATTGCGCTCGGAAAGGATGAAAAAATATTGGGCGGAAAAGAAAAGGAAGAAAGAAGGAAAGACTTTAAATGTAAAATGACTAAAGTTGTCCTTTGTAGGCCATAAAATATTAAAATAAAAAAAAAAATTATTAGTAGTAGTTTTATTCGTGTCATTTTTCACTTTTTCACAATTTTCTCTAAAACGGCTCCTACAATTTTTGAAATCACCTTTTTTACAACATTTTTATACTTTACAAGATAGGGTAGGTGCCATGTCTGCTGAAATTCTTGGGGAAGCTGTGCTCTCATAAAAAAAGGTTGTTTTAAGTTTGTAGCTTCAATATGAATTTTAGCGCAAAAATGTATGTAATAAAAGTTGTAGACAATTTAAAAACCTACAATTTTTATTTTGGACATTTTTTTGTACAGCGCTTAGTTTATTGGTAATTACCGATTTTCTGTTGTTTTTTTTTCATGAAAATATGTAAAAAAAACATTTTTTTAAGATTTCAGCTTTTGTATGCATTTACGACAAAAGTGCATATAATAAAATTAATAGGAAATTGAAAGATGTACAATTTTTATTTAGAGCATTTTTCTCTAACGAGCCTAGTTTCGTGTGATAGTGATTTTCCGTATTTTTAAACCAAACTGAGGTTGATTACATTTTGGATCATTCACTCATGATTAAAATAAGGTTATGTTTTTTGAGGTTAGTTTTTTTCGATAATTAGTGATTTTCTGTGTTTTTTTCACAAAAATATGTAAAAAAATCGATTTTTTTAAGATTTCAGCCTTCGTATGCATTTTACGACAACTGTGTATATAATCAAATTTATAGAAAATTAAAAGATCTATAACTTTTATTTAGAGTGTTTTTCTCTACAGAGCGTAGTTTAGTATGAAATAGTGATTTTCTGTATTTTTAAACCAAACTGAGGTTGATTACATTTCGAATAATTTATTCATGATTATAATAAGGTTATTTTTTTTGAGGTTAGTTTTTTGTGTATTCCTATTGTTTTATTACTAATATTAGATTATATTGTTCATTAATTATTGCATTGGCAAGAGAAAGTTATGTGAGTGTTTCACACCAGATATTTTTATTATAAATTATTTTATTACTTAAGAAAAAAAATACTCACCTGTAGTAAGCAGTTGGTAAAAAACCCTAAATTAAACCCATTACGTTGGTAACCAGTGACGAAGAATGCTAAAACAAGCAACTGCCAAACCATTAATCCAAAACGGCTGTTTGTCAGTTGTTTCACTTGCATACCAAATATTGTAGGATTTATTTCAATACCGCTGTAGAATACGAAGAGTTCTGTTAATCCTTTAAGGTCAGTTGGTTGTTGTGGCGCGAAAAGTCCTTTGCCGTATAAATATACACAAAACACAAATGCTACTATATTTAGTGTACTAATTATTGCCGGCATGTTCCAAAAGATTTGTGAACTTAAATTTCTCCAAAATACTTGTGTAGTTATAAATGCAAAAATTGTTACCAAATAGTACATGAACCCATTGTCCTGAAAAAAAAGGAAACAAGAAAAGTTAACTGACTGAAAGTTTGTGACTGCCTCCATGGCATAGTGACTTGCGAACTACGAGGTGTGTTCAAAAAGTAACGAGAATTTTTAAATTTCGCGGGTTTGGATAGTCCGATTGTAAAAATTTTTTTTTTATCATGTTGGTACACATGCCCCTGATTTTAATGGCATAGTGCATCATGAATTCTTGCCACAAGGTCAAACAATCAATAAGGAGTACTATCTACAAGTTCAACGCCGTTTGCGTGAAGCAATCCGAAAAAAACGCCTGGATTTGTGGCAAAACAATTCATGGCTTTTGCACCACGATAATTCACCTGCTCACACTTCATTGCTTGTTCGTGAATTTTTGGCCAAAAACAAAACTGTAACGATGCCCCAGCCTCCATATTCGCCAGACATGGCTCCATGTGACTTTTTTCTGTTTCCAAAAATAAAGAGAACATTAAAAGGCCGTCGTTTTACAAGCATAGATGACATTAAAAGCGAATCGGTGAAAGAGCTAAAAGCTATCACAAAGATTGAGTTTCAGAAGTGTTTCGAGGATTGCAAAAAGCGTTGGCACAAGTGTATTGCATGCGAAGGGGACTACTTTGAAGGCGACAATATTAATGTAGATGAATAAATAAATATTTTTTTCAAAAAACGAAAATTCCTGTTATTTTTTGAACAAACCTCGTATAGGTGTTTGCACATTCAGTTGATACTGTGGATCTTATGGGAATCATCACTGCTATTAGCTTAAATAAAGGCATCTGGATGCGAATACAGTAGCGTGCAAATTAATCCGAACACAAAGAATTTTTTGTTTTTTTCTATATTGTGGCTACACTGCTAACCACACACATTCTGTAAGCTGTCTGTACAGTGTGAAGTTGTTGTTCTTTGTCTCTGTAGCAATTTCATGATATAAGTATTGGTTTATACAAGTGTATTTCGTTTTTTTATGAAAAATTCATATATTGTTTTTGTGTCTGTTTACGTAATATATTGTAACAATGGATGTAACTCCAAGAAAACGTTCAAAAATTGTTTCTCTTTTCGAGTATACCGGTATGACACAACGACAAATAGCTTCAGAGTGTGGCGTTGAAATTGGGACAGTGAATGCTATATTAAAACAATTTCAAGAAACTCGTTCCTTTTCACCTCGAAGGGAAGGAAAATGTGATTGTAAAAGAAAAACCACTGCGACTAAGGATCGGTTATTAGTGAGGACAAGTAAAGTGAATCCAAAATTAAATGCTGTGGACTTAAATCGACAGCTTGCAGCCAGTGGAACGAATTTGCATGTGACAACTGTTAGATGCCGACTTCTTGATGCTGGACAGAAAGCTCGTTGACTGGCTAAAAAACAACTTTTAACCCAAGCAATGTGCAAAAAACGGTTTGTTGTGGGCCAAAGCATATGCTAAGTGGATTGTTGCAGACTGGAAAAATGTTATGTTCCTCGATAAATCCCATTTTTATGTTCAAGAGCAAAAGGTTTCTTACGTTCAGATATCAGCAGATGAAAGAACATCACCGGCTCATATCCAGCAATCAGTTAAACATCCCAGAAAAAAATGTTTTGGGGTTGTTTCACATTTGAAGGTCCTTGTTCATTAGTCCCAGTGAATGGTATGTTAAAAAGTGATAAATATATCCAAATTCTTAAGTCAAAGGTTGTGCCACAACTGCAAACAAAATTTCTACATGGCAATGTAGTGTTTCAACAAGATTTAGCGCCATGCCATACTACCAAAAAAGTGAAAGCATTTTTCGAACAAGTAAATGTTAGTGTTGACATGGCCAGGTCCCCAAATATTAGCCCGATTGAAAATGTTTGGGCAATAGTGAAAAAACGACTAAAAAATGGATTGTACTACAAAAAATAACCTCATTGCAGCAATAATATCAGTATGGTTTCGTGACGAAGAAATTAAAAAAATATGCAGTTCACTAATTGAATCTATGCCAAATCGTTTACGTGAACTGATAAACAATAAAGGTGACCATATTAGTTATTAAACATTAACAAATAGAATGTTTACGAGTATATATTATTATTATTACTAGTCGTAAAACTCCCAAAGTGGAAGACGCTAAGTAAAGATGGTTCAGTTGTGGGGTTTCTTGTTGTTCTTTTTATTTGCCCACCAGTTTTTCATTTCTTGCAAGAATTTAGCTTGGCTTTCTTCACTCCATTTTACTCCAGTTCTCGGAGCTTTTGTCTCTGGTTTAACTTCCCATTTCTCAACCTTCCTCCTAAAATTGTTTCTTGTGTCCAAGTCTTCTTTCACAATATTAGCCATTTCCAAATCTTTTTTAACATTTCGGATCCATTCTCCTCCATTAACGAGGGATGCTACGTATTTTACTATTTTTTTTGTTGTTAGTCTGTGATCGGGAAGTCTCATTATATGGCCATAGAATTTAAGGCGTCTTTTCCTCATGTCTGTCTCTACATTAGAATATTCTTCAACTTTAGACGTTTTCTGTAATCTATATTATCCATTTTCGGTCCATCTCGGTCCCAGAATCTTCCTGATTATCCATCTTTCTTCTTTCTTTAGATTTTCCATATATGTTTTCCTGTTTAGTGATAAAAAAAAAAAAAAAGATCCTTGTTTTTGAAAACAAAGTACTTAGAAAAATCTTTGGCCCAACTCTGGAGAACGGAGTTTGGAGGATGAAGCACAACTGTGAAATACGTCAGCTATTCAAAGAACCGGACATATTGGGCGAGATTAAAAGCAGAAGGTTACGTTGGGCGGGACACGTTGTGAGGAAGGAGGGGAACACATTGACGGGCAGTGTATTGAGGAACAATCCTGAGGGAAGAAGACCAGCTGGAAGGCCTAAGACAAGATGGTGGGACCAGGCCCGGAAGGACATGGGAAAGATGGGGCTGAAGGAGGATGACGCTGCTGACCGGGTTCGTTGGAGGGGCTGTGTTGATGAGGCCAAGTACCGACTGGGGTTCGAGTGGCCACTGCAGTAAGTAAGTAAGTTTAGTGATAAACGAGTTTATATTTATATATAATAAAGTTTACAATAAAATTTGTAAACTTTAAAAGAAAAACTATGTGTATTTATCTCTATGTTCTTAAGAAAATGGTACCAAGATAGAAATTAGTACTCATGAAAGATTAATTACCTGGTATTCCGGTACATAATTGTGCAAAGTTGGTGGACCGTGTGATTTATCACCGGGTATCTTGAGCCAAAATATTGCCCATATGAACATAATTCCAACTGCAGACCATGAAAATCCATTTCCGTATAGGTCATATACTCTCATCCATTTGTCAAAATCAAAATCATGTTGCCCAGTGAAGGCTAGCAGTTGAACAAACAATGGAGTTGTTAATAAGAATAAAAATGGTACCAGATTGTAATAGCACTGATAATGTATCGTTTTCCAGAGACCTGAAAACATAAATAAATCTTATATTATTTTATTTATAAACCCTATGAAATTGTTTGTTTATATCAACTAATAAAATACTTATTAAAAAAAAATTTAATGCATTAATTATTTTTGTCTGTACAGTGAATTACAATAAAAAATCTGGTGTGAAACACTCACACAACTTTCTCTTGCCAATGCAAATAATTAACAATAAACCTAACATTATTAATAAAACATTAAAAATAAACAAAAACTAACTTTAATTACGTAACCTAATTTTAATCATGAGTGGGAGACGAAAAATGAAAATCAACCTGTTAGGTTTTAAAATACGGAAAATCACTCTTTGATGCTAAACTAAGCTCTGTAGAGAAAAATGCTTTAACTAAAAGTTGTAGATCTATTAATTTTCTATAAATTTGATATACACTTTTGTCATAAAATGCATACTAAGGCCGAAATCTTAAAAAAATCGATTTTTTACACATTTTCGTGAGAAAAAAACAGAAAATCGCTATTTACCGCTAAACTAAGCGTTATACAAAAAAATGTTTGAAATAAAAGTCGTAGAATTTTAAATTCTATACATTTTTGCGCTATAATACATTAAAAGCCGTAATGTTAAAAAAACACTTTTTTTACGTGAAAACAGCCTCACCAAGAATTTCAGCAAACATAACGCCTACCCTATCTTGTAGAGAATAAAAAATTGAATAAACCAGGCGGTTTTACAAAAAAATTTAGGACCAGTTTTTGAGAAAATTGCAAAAAAGTGAAAAATTACACGAATAAACTACTACTTCCAGTTGACCGATTTTGATGAAAATGTTCGTGTCAGGTCCGGTAGTGGTATGTAACTTAAGTTTCAAGTTTGTACGATGTTCCGTTCTTGAGATATTTTGTATACACAGACACACACACAGACCAATAGCTAAAAACATGTTTTTTGGGTTCAGGGGGTCTGAAAACGTGTAGATCTGGTGAAAACTCGATTTCTTAAAATCGACATGAAAACAATACTTTCCTTCCTATATATTCATACAGGCAAGAGAAAGTAAAAATGCACTGAAAGTGACAATGAAATGAATGATAACATGAATGACTTGAGGGAAGCAGACCGCCCATTCATGGAGCTTCTTGTTTGTTGTTTTACTAATGGAATTTTGGAAGTGTCATAGCTATATTGCAGTCATCTGATTTTTACTTTCTCTTGCCTGTATTAATATATCGGAAAGAAAGTAGGCCCTATTGTTTTCATGTCGATTTTTAGAAATTGAGTTTTCACCGAATCTACACGTTTTCAGACCCCCTGAACCCAAAAAACATGTTTTTAGCGATTGGCCTGTGTGTGTGTGTGTGTGTGTATATATCAATTTTTTAAACATGTTGTACTGTGTGCTGAATTTACTTTAGATAATATTAAACCACCAGTAAACACACAAAATTAGCAAGAATGATCTTACCGTTAAAAAGGCCTTTTCAGATCCCTGGATCCATCATCAGTTAACTCACAAACACTATAAAATTCTTTACTGGCAATGCATTGCCTTGTCAATTTAAGTCATGACTGAATAAAATTATTTGTTACTAGTTAAAATTATTTCTTATCAAACAGGTGTACCAATAGAAATAGATCATCTTGCTCAAAATTTACCTGGTGGTTTATTAGTTTAAAATTTTTGTGTTTATAAATGTAATATTTCTCTAAATATCACCAAAATCTCCAAATTTACTAAATTTTTTATGCTCTACAAGATAGGGTAGGCACCATGTTTGCTTAAATTCTTGGTGAGGCCGTTTTCATGTAAAAACATTAATTTTTTAAGATTGTGGCTTAAATTTGCATTTTAGTGTAAAAATGTATATAATAAAAGTTGTAGAGAATTAAAAATTTGACTACTTTTATTTCAAACATTTTTTTGTATAACGCTTAGTTTAGCGGTAATTAGCAATTTTATATTATTTTATTACGAAAACATGTGAAAAAATCGATTTTTTTGTGATTTCAGCCTTAGTATGCATTTTATGACAAAAGTGTATATAATCAAATTTATTGGAAATTAAAAGATCTACAACTTTTGTTTAGAGCATTTTTCTCTGTAGAGCTTAGTTTAGCATGAAAGAGAGATTTTCCATATTTTTAAGCCAAACAAAGTTAATTTTTATTTTGCGTCTTTCACTCGTGATTAAAATTAGGTTATGTTTTTTGAGGTTAGTTTCTTGCTTATTTCTAATTTTTTATTATTAATATTAAGTTATATTGTTCATTATTGCATTGGCAAGAGAAAGTTGTGTGAGTGTTTCACACTAGATTTTTTGTTAAGATAACAACAAATCTCTGTTCCAAGCTGTGTTTAGCCTTCTGGGAGGGTTGTTCGGTAAAGTAGTGGAGCTAATTGTCTTAATTAGTTGGTTTTTTTGTCTAGCTAAATTTCTGTGAAAACGTTAATGGTGTTTATTTATTGTGTGGAATACGTGAGGAAGGTGCAAGTCATTGTAAATAGTCTTGTTTTGTGCGTACCCAGGAGAGTTCATAATTGCCTGTATTTTATCATTAACCCAACGACCGGTGGCCTATTTTATCATAACCGGCAGCAGAAAATTTGCCAAATGTAAGGTGTTATTAAATTATTTATTTTTCAATCATTTTATAATCTTGGTAACACATATCATACCTGCCCATAACAGACAGGTGGAGTGTCAAATTATTTACACTCAATCTGTTCGTTGCAGGGCTAAAATAAATAGTTCTGTTTCTTATCACATGGTCAGTCAATTAAATGACAATCATTTAAGAACAGAAGAGGTAGAGGTGTAAAAGACACTAATCAGAGTTATCTTCTCTGAAAGTAATGAATTTCATTGTACAGCCAGACCCTGTGGTGAATGAAGTGAAGTTGTCATTTACAGAGTGGAAAATATGTGCTTTTCAGAGGGCCCGGCATGCTGATAAGCGTACTTTTCCACTCAGTGAAGAAGGCAATGGTAAACCACCTCACTCCTCGTTTTACTTAGTAAAACCTCTAGAGGTTCAAACCAGCCTTTCGGCTGTTGACCTAAACAACAACATATCATACATCAAAATGCTCAGAAAATCTCAAATATTTATGTACTATTACTAAAAATTAAATATTTAAGGGTCCCCCTTTTTACTCCCCCTACATTCACTACATATATGAATACGGTTATAATTAACCTCTCTTACCCCCTAAAATTGAAACGAATAATAATTTTTTACTAGAATTCCATTATAGCCACTTTGTAGAGGTTTTTGTTCTGCAGAAAATGATATAAATATTGTATTGATGCACTGAAAACTTTTTTTTCTATAGTCAATAATACAAGAATACTACATAACTAAATATTTTCATGTCGATGCATAAATGATTGTTGTTGTTTAGGTCATCAGCCGAAAGGCTGGTTTGAACCTGCAGAGGTTTTACTAAGTAAAACCATAAATGATATATAATTCAAAAGCAAATAAAAGAAACACTATAAAAAATCTGATATTAGGGTTTTCACCGGTAACCCTTTCATCAAGCACACTATTTACTAAATCGCCTATTTCATTATTTACATTGAAATTCATAATAAAATAATAAATAAAACAATGAGTATAATGCTTAGTTTAGCAGTAATTAGCGATTTTCTGATTTTTTGTCACAAAAACGTGTGAAAAATCGATTTTTTTTAAGATTTTGGCATTAGAATGCATTTTACGACAAAAGTGTATATAATAAATTTTATAGGAAATAAAAAGATCTACAAATTTTATTTACAGCATTTTTCAATACAGAGCTTAGTTTAGCGTGAAAGAGTGATTTTCTGTATTTTTAAGCCAAACCGAGTTCGATTTTCATTTTGCGTCTTTCACTCATGATTAAAATAAGGTTATGTTTATTGAGGTTGGTTTTTTGTTTATTTTTAATGTTTTATTACTAATGTTAGGTTTATTGTTAATTATTGGCACTGGCAAGAGAAAGTTGTGTGAGTGTTTCTTTCACGCCAGATTTTTAAATATCCTTTAATAACAAACCCTATTGTTACTTTGTCACTCTATTATTTACTATTTAACATTCTACGAATTACTAGAAATTTCTCGCACCACTCTCCTTCTCGATATCATCACAATATCATCATCATTACCAGCTTTTTGTATTTCAGGTGCTTGAGATGTGGAAGCTGTTGGTTCCAGAGGTTCCTGTTGAGGTCGCCATATTGCAGAACCTGTACGTAATATCACATATTCTCCCTCAAGTTCTGCTCCTTCAACTCTTTGTAATTGCACATATTCTCCCTCATCTGCAGGTGGGTTTGTTCCCATTATCGTACAGTAATTTAACCGTAAATTTTTCGTACTACAGAATCTAACTACGCAAAATTGTGAAACTCAATCTAAAAAACTGTAGAACAAATTTGCAGGAGGATTGCATGCGTTCACGTAATCGAAACCAACTAATTAACTGAGAATACCTGTATAATGTAATTGTTTTCGTAATATTTTAATTAATTAAATTAATAAATTGATCAGAAAAGTGTAGAGTATCATTCAAAATATCTGACCATTAGTTTTTCTGTTTTAAGTTGATGTTCGGCCTTCATCAGCCCAGCCCAGTCAGTCAGCTGGTAGAGAGTCGCTAATAATTGTTAAGTAACATCTGTTGGGAAAATGAATTTGTATGGTGACCAATTAATAGTCAATCGTGAACAAACTCCACTAAGAATCCCTGTTCAATTTTATGCCTAATACATGTCAAAAATACAAAGCAGCGAGCGAATTATTGTGTGGTTGTCAATAATTTATAGTTCCCAATAATAAATGAAAGCTAAAAATCTGGTATGAAACACTCACTCGACTTTTTCCTTGCCAATGTAAATAATGAACAATATAACCTAACATTAGTAATAATACATTAGAAATAAACAAAAAAACGTAACCTTATTTTAATCATGAGTGAATGAAGCAAAATGAAAATCAACCTTAGTTTGGCTTAATAATACGGAAAATCACTCTTTGACGGTAAACTAGGCGCTGTAGAGAAAAACGTTTAAATAAAAGTTGTAGATTTTTTAATTTTGTATAAATTTTAATATATTCACTTTAGTCGTAAAATGCCTACTAAGGCTAATATCGTTAAAAAATCAATTTTTTTACACATTTTTATGAACAAAAAACAGAAAATCACAAATTACTGCTGAAATAAGCGTTATACAAATTGTTTGAAATAAAAGTTGTAGGATTTAAATTCTCTACAACTTTTATTACATACATTTTTGTGCTAAAATGCATTTTAAAGCCGCAGTCTTTAAAAAACAATTTTTTTACATGAAAACAGCCTCACCAAGAATTTCAGCAAACATGACGCCTACCCTATCTTGTAGAGCATAAAAAATTGAGTAAAACAGGACTTTTTAAAAAAAATCATAGCCGTTTCTGAGAAAATCACAAAAAGTGAAATATGTCCCGAATAAACTACTACTTCTAGTTGACCGATTTTGATGAAAATGTTCGTGTGTTAAAAAATGATCTTAAAAAAACGATTTTTTTTACATGAAAACAGCCTTACCAAGAATTTCAGCAAACATGGCACCTACCCTATCTTGTAGAGCATAAAAAATGTAGTAAATGAGACAGTTTTAAAAAAATCATAGCCGTTTCTGAGAAAATCCCAAAAAGTGAAATAAGACATAAAATAAAAGCGAAATAAGTGAGAGGAAAGTATTGTTTTCATGTCGATTTTTCGAAATCGAGTTTTCACCGGATCTACTTGTTTTCAGACCCCTTGAATCCAAAAAAACATGTTTTTAGCGATTGTGTGTACAGAATATCTTAAGAACGGAACACTGTACGAACTTGAAACTCGAAACTTAAGGTTCATACGACCGGACCCGATACAAATATTTTCATCGAAATGGGTTAACCGGAAGTAGTAGTTTACTTGGGTATTTTTCACTTTTTTACGATTTTCTCAAAAACAGGTCCTACGATTTTTTTTAAATCGCTTGGTTTACTCAATTTTTTATGCTGTACAAGATAGGGTAGGCACCATGTTTGCTGAAATTCTTGGAGAGGCTGTTTTCACGTAAAAAAATTGTTTTTTAAAGAGTGCGTCTTTGAGATGCATTTTAGCACAAAAATGTATATAATAAAAGTTGTAGAAAATTTTAAATCCTACAACTTTTAATTCAAACATTTTTTTGTATAACGCTTAGTTTAGCGGTAATTAGCGATTTTCTGTTTTTTTTTCACGAAACTGTGGCAAATTGATTTTTTTTTAAAGATTTCGGCCTTAGTATGCATTTTACGACAAAAGTGTATATAGCCAAATTTATAGGAAATTAAAAGATCTACAACTTTTATTAGAAGCATTTTCTTTCTACAGAGCCTAGTTTAGCGTGAAAGAGTGATTTTCTGTATTTTTGAGCCAAACTGGGGTTGATTTTTATTTTGCATCTTTCACTCATGATTAAAATTAGGTTATGTTTATTGAGGTTAGTTTTCTTGTATATTTCTAATGTTTTATTACTAATATTAGGTTATATTGGTCATTATTTGCATTGGCAAGAGAAAGTTTTGTGAGTGTTTAACACCAGATTTTTAATTTTGTATTTCATTGCTTAGAAGTACACTGGAATCAAGTGTCAGATGTTTTAACTTAAATGATAATTTAATGAACTCTTTAATATTGTTATTTCATGCATTCTTTTGTTTAATAAATACACTTTGTCAGTAAAATATAAAATACTTTTCCATTTGTCATCTTTGTAGATAAGATTGTTTTGTTGATTTGCATGTCTACTCAAGTTTTGTGCCGAAGATTTCAACAATTTTATCTATGTTACCAGTACGGTAATTAAAGTTTTGCTACAAATAACGGGTGTTTCAAAAAGAGCTCCGGTTTTTAAACGGCTGGTAAATTTTTGTTTATCGGTTGGCAACATTGTTAGACCTCATTTCTATTTCGGAGAACATTCCGATTGACGATTCAGTTGTAGTTTCTCTTGTTCGCAGTGTAGTACTCTCGCAGTCTGTGTCTAACCATGGAGAAGTTTACTATTGCACAACGAGTGTTAATCGTCAAAACATTTTACCAGAGTGGGAGAGTTATGCGGCTACTGTCAGGCGACTTCGCGGTACTCTAGGACGTAATGAAGCACCGAATGAATCAACAGTTCGCAGGCTCATGAAAAAGTTTTTTGAGACGGGTTCAACAGTCGACCTTAAAAGTTCTGGCCGAACTGAGCAGAACGTTGCGTTGGTTCGTGACAGTGTGGCTGTTAGCCCAGCAAAATCAATACGTCGCCGTTCTCAACAATTGGGTTTACGATGTTCTTCTGTACAGAGAATTCTTCGGTACGATCTCCAATATCACCCTTAAAATTCAGCTGACGCAACATTTGAAAGTGGCAGACCACCAGAAGAGACGACAGTTTGTTGACTGGGTATTGAGAAAACGGCAGGATGATGACACCTTCGCAAACAAAATTGACGCCTTGTGACTTTCATCTTTGGGGTCATCTGAAGTCATTGGTGTATGCCAATAAACCCCGAAACATCAATGACTTGAAGGAGGAAATTCGACGGGTTATCGGGCAAATGGAAGTCGAAACTTGTCGTGCAGTAATATCCAATTTCATGGACAGAGTTGATGCGTGCCAGCGCAGTAGAGGAGGTCACATGCATGACATCATTTTTCATACATGAAATCGGAAGGTAAGATGAACTTGTTGATGTATTTATTTTCAGTTTTTCAATAAGATAAATCTCTTAATTTGATATATCAAAACCGGCGCTCTTTTTGAATCACCCTATATATTTGTTAACATTATAAGATTTCATAATTAACAACCTATTTGTTACATTTTAGGAACCAAAATATTTAGATTTCATATTTCCAATATTATGTAACCTGTACTATGAAGTTTTTGTTTTAAAAAGGTATTCCATTTAGTTCACTGTGTACGTACATTTTCTTGTGCATATTTTTTTACTTTCTCTTACCTATATGAATACATAGGAAGGAAAGTATTGATTCATTTCGATTTTTCGAAATCGAGTTTTCACCAGATCTACACGTTTTCAGACCCCATGAACTCAAAAAACATGTTTTTAGCAATTGTCTGTGTGTGTGTGTCCGTGTGTGTGTAAACAGAAACGGAACATCATACGAACTTGAAACTTAAGTTAGACACCACTACCGGACTCGACACGAACATTTTCATCAAAATCGGTCAACCGGAAGTAGTAGTTTATTCGTGTAATTTTTCACTTTTTTGCGATTTTTTCAAAAACTGGTGTTACAATTTTTTTTTAAATCGCCTGGTTTACTAAATTAAATTTCTCAAAAAAAGAGAATAATGTAAAATAATAATTAAAAAGATATTGCATTTTCTGTCTTATTTTTCGTATGTGTTGATTTAATTAAACATAAATTTTTTAAACTTTGTGTTTGTTTATTATTGGCTTATTTTACATCATTCTCTTTAGAATTAAAATCTCTACAAGTTTTGCAAAATAAATTTACACATTTATTAGCCATTTAAGACAGTTATTGTTCTTCAAACCTAAAAAAACGTATTTTTATGCACAAATTTGTCCCTTTTTCATTGGATATTACAAAAACTACTGGAAATATGGTTCTGGAACTTATTTTATTTAATTTTTCAGGTTGAAATACATAAGAAACCATCAAATCTACTCATAAAATTGGGTTCCTAGACCTCTAGGATGACTTTATTTAGGCGTATGTTCTGAACCCAGGGCGAAATCTTTCGATAGCCATAACTCGCTAACGGTGCCCATGACGGACAGGTGGAGTGTCAAATTATTTACACTCAATCTGTTCGTTGCAGGGCTAAAATAAATAGTTCTGTTTCTTATCACATGGTCAGCCAATTAAATGACTGAATCATTTAAGAACAGAAGAGGTAGAGGTGCAAAAGACACTAATCAGAGTTATCTCCTCTGAAAGTAATGAATTTCATTGTACAGCCAGACCCTGTGGTGAATGAAGTGAAGGTGTCGTTTGCAGAGTGGAAAATATGTATTTTTCAGAGGGCCCGGCATGCTGATAAGCGTACTTTTCCACTCAGTGAGGAAGGCAACTGTAAACCACCTCACTCCTCGTTTTACTTAGTAAAACCTCTACAGGTTCAAACCAGCCTTTTGGCTGATGACCTAAACAACAACAACTCGCTAACAAAGCGTTTCCGGACCCATGTTTATGTAAACTTTTTTCATTATTTTGATGAGAGGAAACCACCTTAGAAGTTTGTCGGGTTGCTCGTGAGACATCCTGTATATAAAATTTTTAGAGTTATTGTGTAAATAAATGAGGAACCCCTTGGATAACTTTATCCTTTAAAGAAAGCTACCTATTAATCTAATACTACCAAAAGCTGTTGAACTTTATTGACCATTGCTGAATCCCTTCTAAGAAATTATATTTTTAAATTATTGTTAACAGTTGACTCTTATTATTTCAAATTTACTTCTTCAACAATATTAATAAAACGTTGATATCATTAAAAATCTGGTGTAAAACACTCACACGACTTTCTCTTGCCAATGCAAATATTGAACAATATAACCTAAAATTGGTAATAAAACATTAGAAATGAACAAAAAACTAACCTCAATAAACATAACCTTATTTTAATTATAAGTGAAAGACGCAAAATGAAAGACGACCTCAGTTTGGTGCAAAAATACAGAAAATCACTCTTTTACTCTAAACTAGGCTCTGTAGAGTAAAATGCTTGAAATAAAATTTATAGATCTTTTAATTTCCTATAAATATGATTGTAGACACTTTTGTCGTAAAATCCATACTAAGGCTGAAATCGTAAAAAAATTGACTTTTTCACTCGTTTTCGTGAGAAAAAAAAGAAAATTGCTAATTACTGCTAAACAAAGCGTCATACAAAAAAATGTTTGAAATAAAAGTTGTAGGATTTTAAATTCACTACAACTTGTATTATATACATTTTTGCACAAAAATTGATATTAAAGCCGCAATCTTAAATAAACAATTTTTTATATGAAAACAGCCTCCAAGAATTTCAGCAGACATGGCGCCTACCCTATCTTGTAGAGCATAAAAAATTTAGTTAATCAGGCGATTTTTAAAAAAAATCGTAAGATCTGTTTTTGAGAAAATCACGAAAAAGGTGAAAAATTACACGAATAAACTACTACTTCCGGTTGATCGATTTTGATGAAAATGTTTGTGTCGGGTCTGGTAGTGGTGTCTAACTTAAGGTTCAAGTTAAGTTCGTACAATGTTCCGTTCTTGAGATATTGATATTTTGTTCACACACAGACACACACACTGACCAATCGCTAAAAACATGTTTTTTTGGGTTCAGGAGGTCTGAAAACGTGTAGTTCTGGTGAAGAAAGGATTTCTTAAAATCGACATGAAAACATTACTTTTCTTCCTATATATTCATGTATGCAAGAGAAAGTAATAAGGCTGCCTTATTGGTTAGTGTGCAAGCCTACCAGTGCGCTAGCTTACCATACAGAAGTCCCGGGTTCGATTCCCGGCCGAGGGTGTGGAAATTTTCACCAGTCAAAACGTATTGTTCTTGATATATTATCCACCATAGTCTCTAAGAACCAACCAGTTGTAGCGACTTAAATTAAAAAAAAAAATAATGAAACGATTGTAAATTACTTACAGTAACAGAAAGTGTTATTTTATGTCGTTGTTTTTATTATCACTTAAATTTAAGTCGTGAAACCATCCACTTCAGTTATTTTTATTAATTCTCTGAAGTATCTATTGAACTTTATCCTGATCTGATACTTAAGGAATTTAAGGCTTAAGGAATTAAAATAATCGATATGGCTTATCATCAAGTGGTACTCCATTTTACACTCACAATGACCAACTTTAATGCTACATCCGTTACAGTTGTACCTTTATGTGGTCACCAATGTCAAATTAATAAACAGTGAATTAATTCATTATTTTCTTACTCCTCGCTAATTTCTTTTTTTCTCTTGCCTCTTCTCTTGCCATATCTGTACTAATATAATAAAGAAGAAACGTCTGTTTGTTTGTTTGTTTGTTTGAGGTAATCTGAGAAACTACCGAACTGGTTTTAAAAAATCTTTAATTTTTGCATAGCTTAGAGGTTCCTGATCAATATAGGCAATTTTCAATTTTAAGTAACTTTAATTAAGTGTGTTAAGCAAATTAAACTGTGACGATGTCACATGTTTTAGTTTATCGGGTGCATAGCACTTTTGTTTTTTCTAAGTCCTCTGGATGGTGTATTTTTTTTGGCTAGAAGCACGATTCAACTTTTATATTTCATAGAAAAACGTGAAGAATAACATTCGATTCCAAAACACATTAAAAATTCGGAAATATTCAAAATTTTTATTTTTGTACTGTATTTCATATATTTGTTTTCATTCGACAGGTAGCGAATGAGTCATATATTTCCAATTACTCTGCGTACCGCACCCACATATTACTGTCTCTTATCTCAGCCGTATATCAACTGTCTCTTTTTCATTGATATTTTTCTATGCATTCTATTCAGTTCTGTTAAATCACAGGAACAAACATTTAAAAAGGTGGGCATCGATTTGAGACAAGAGTGCTTCCTTCACTCATGGACGACTATATGTCGGACTTTCTAGAGCTGCGAGTCCAGAAAAACAATTTATTTTGCTGCCACAGGGCAACAAAACCATAAATATTGTATATAGAGAGGTTAGAATAATTTAATGAGGCCTACATTAGCTGCTGTGAAGCGGAGCGAGCACAGGTTGCTAGTATGAATATAAAGGGAAGGTGTGTGTGTGTGCGTGCGCTCGTGTGCGTGCGTGTATGAATAAAATATCTCAAGAAAGGATTAACATATAAAGTTAAAACGGGACCTGACACAAACATTTGCATCAAAATCGGTCAACTAGTAGTTGTAGAGTATTCGTCGAATTTTTCTCATAAACGGCTCCTAAGCTTTTTTTTTTAAAATCGCCTCATTCACTACATTTTTTACACTCTACAAGATAGGATAACTGCCATATTTGCTGAAATTCTTGGGGAGGGGCCTGAGCAAAAAAAAATAAAATAAAAGTTGTAGAACATTTTCAAACCTACAACTTTTATTTCAAACATTTTTTTTGTACAACACTTAGTTTAGCGACATTTAATGATTTTCCATATTTTTTCATCAAAATCGGTTAAAAAATAAGATTTTTTAAGATAGTGGTATTAGTATACAATATACAACAAAAACTTATACAATTAAAGTAATACAAAATAAAAAATTTACAACTTTTATTTCAAGTAGTTTTTTTCTACAGAGCTTAGACATCAAATAGACTAGCGATTTTCTGTATTTTTAGTTAAAGTAGATCGATTTTAATTTTGCATCATTCACTCATGATTAAACTTTTAATTTCTCTTGCCTATATGAATATATAGGAAGGAAAGTATTGTTTTCATGTCGATTTTTCGAAATCGAGTTTTCACCGGATCTATACGTTTTCAGACCCCCTGAACCCAAAAAAACATATTTTTAGCGATTGGTGTGTGTGTGTGTGTGTATACAAAATATCTCAAGAACGGAACATCGTATGAACTTGAAACTTGAAACTTAAGTTACATACCACTACCGGACCAGACTCGAACATTTTCATCAAAATCGGTCAACCGGAAGTAGTAGTTTATTCGTATAATTTGTCACTTTTTTGCGATTTTCTCAAAAACTGGTCCTACGATTTTTTTTAAAATCGCCTAATTTACTCAATTTTTTATTCTCTACAAGATAAGGTAGGCGCCATCTTGGTTGAAATTCTTGGTAAGGGTGTTGTCATGTAAAAACTTTGTTTTTTTAAGATTACAGCTTTAATATGCATTTCAGTGCAAAAATATATATAATAAAAGTTGTAGAGAATTCAAAATTCTACAACTTTTATTTCAAACATTTTTTTGTATAACGCTTAATTTAGCGGTAATTAGCGATTTTCTGTTTTTTCTCACGAAAACGTGTGAAAAATCGATTTTTTTAATATTTCGGCTTTAGTACGCATTTTATGACAAAAGTGTATAAAATAAAATTTATAGAAAATTAAAAGATCTACGACTTTTATTTAAAGAATTTTTTCCTACAGAGCCTAGTTTAGCGTGAAAGAGTGATTTTCCATTTTTTTAAGCCAAACTGAGTTCGATTTTCATTTTGCGTCATTCACTCATGATTAAAATAAGGTTATGTTTTTGTTTATTTCTAATATTTTATTAATAATTTTAGGTTTATTGTTAATTATTTGCATTGGCAAGAGAAAGTTGTGTGAGTGTTTCACACCAGATTTTTCATTGTGTATTCATAATTAAACACAGGTTACATGGTTCATTATTTACATTGGCATGAAAAAATCGTGTGAGTGTTTCATATGAGATTTTTATTTAGAGGTGATGATATTCCCTCTTATCATATTATTTTAAATCATGCTATACGTGTAACACTGGATCAAGAGAAACGTCATATTAGTTGATATACAAAAAGTAAGATAATATAGGGTGATTCAAAAAGAGCGCCGGTTTTGATATATCAAATTAAGAGATTTATTTTATTGAAAAACTGAAAATAAATACATCAACAAGTTCATCTTACCTTCCGATTTCATGTATGAAAAATGATGTCATGCATGTATCCTCCTCTACTGCGCTGGCACGCATCAACTCTGTCCATGAAATTGGATATTACTGCACAAGTTTCGACTTCCATTTGCCCGATAACCCGTCGAATTTCCTCCTTCAAGTCATTGATGTTTCGGGGTTTATTGGCATACACCAATGACTTCAGATGACCCCAAAGATGAAAGTCACAAGGCGTCAAGTCACACGACCTTGGTGGCCATTGATGGTCGGAATTGCGAGAAATGATGCGATCCTGGAACCGTTCACGGAGCAACAACATTGTTTCTCGTGCAGCAACTGAATTTTATACGGGTGATATTGGAGATCGTACCGAAGAATTCTCCGTACAGAAGAACATCGTAAACCCAATTGTTGAGAACGGCGACGTATTGATTTTGCTGGGCTAACAGCCACACTGTCACGAACCAACGCAACGTTCTGCTCAGTTCGGCCAGAACGACGACGTCCAGAACTTTTAAGGTCGACTGTTGAACCCGTCTCAAAAAAACTTTTTCATGAGCCTGCGAACTGTTGATTCATTCGGTGCTTCATTACGTCCTAGAGTACCGCGAAGTCGCCTGACAGTAGCCGCATAACTCTCTCCACTCTGGTAAAATGTTTTGACGATTAACACTCGTTGTGCAATAGTAAACTTCTCCATGGTTAGACACAGACTGCGAGAGTACTACACTGCGAACAAGAGAAACTACAACTGAATCGTCAATCGGAATGTTCTCCGAAATAGAAATGAGGTCTAACAATGTTGCCAACCGATAAACAAAAATTTACCAGCCGTTTAAAAACCGGCGCTCTTTTTGAATCACCCGTTATATCGTATGATGGTTTATAGTTAAATTACAACAGTAGTCTATACATTTATCTATTTGTATTTATGTATTCGTTGCTGTATGGTATGTGAAGTATAAATTCAAGATAAATTTTTATCTTTTTCTAATACGTTGTGTACATTGCTATCTCACTCACTCTTTTTGTCTGGTGTATACCATTACCTCACTCTTTTTTTGTCTGTAATTTACCCCTCTAGTGGTGTTATGTTTATCTTTATTATATGCTTTTTATTAATTAGTCATAAAACCATTGTTGCTAATTATAATTAAATTTGCCTGTAATTTTAATTTAGTTTGGCTTTGATCATTGTGGTATGCATTTTGTGTTAACTCAATAACTTTTATATCATATTTTATTTAAGTAAGAAAAATTTTATTTTACTATTTACATTATTATCTAGTGTAATTTGTGTTGTTTTGTAATTATATAATAAATTTATTAATTCCATTAGTTATTATTAAAGCAATGTACTTCTATTAAACGATGTTGTATTTATTGTAAACGAGAGGATGTTTTTGTATTGTTTGAAAAATAATTTTCAATAGTTTGTCAAAATGTTATTTTTTCTGTCCATTAAAATCGGTGCAATTTTTTATGGTAGAAAATTATACAACACTCTTATGGTAAAAAATCTGGTGTAAAACACTCACACAACTTTCTCTTGCCAATGCAAATTATTAACAATAAACCTAACATTAGTAATAAAACATTAGAAATAAACAAAAAAATTAACCTCAATATAAATAACCTAATTTTAATCATGAGTGAAAGACGCAAAATGAAAATCAACCTCAGTTCGGCTTAAAAATACGGAAAATCACTTTTTCACGCTAAACTAGGCTCTGTAGAGAAAAATGCTTTAAATAAAAGTTGTACATCTTTTAATTTCTTATAAATTTTATTATATACTATTTTGTCGTAAACTGCATACCAAGCCGAAATCTTAAAAAAACGATTTTTCACATGTTTTTGTGAGAAAAAACAGAAAATTGCTAATTACCACTAAACTAAGCATTATACAAAAAAATGTTTGAAATAAAAGTTGTAGAATTTTAAATTTTCTACAACTTTAATTATACACATTTTTGCGGTAAAATGCATATTAAAGCTGTAATCTTAAAAAAACAATTTCTTTACGTGAAAACAGCCTCACAAAGAATTTCAGCAAACATGGCGCCTACTCTATCTTGTAGAGCATAAAAAATCTTGTAAATTTAAAAAAAAAATCATAGGACCAGTTTTTGGGAAAATCTGAAAAAGTAAAATATTACACGAATAAACTACTACTTCCGGTTGACCGATTTTGATGAAAATGTTCGTGTCTGGTCCGGTAGTGGTATGTAACTTAAGTTTCAAGTTCGTACTATGTTCCATTCTTGAGATATGCTGTTTACACCCACACAGACCAATCTAGCTAAAAATATGTTTTTTGGGTTCAGGGGGTCTGAAAACGTGTACATCCGGTGAAAGGTCGATTTCGAAAAATCGACTTGAAAACAATATTTTCCTTCCTATATATTCATATAGGCAAGAGAAAGTAAAAATACATTTTAAGATTCCAGTCTTGCATTTCAAGGCAGAAAGTATATCATGAGCCCTTTTATTCCGATCCTCGCATATCCAAACATTAAAAGAAAGGCCTAAATTAACTAAATTAATATGGCATGGATACAAAATTGTTAAAGGAATTAGAAAAATACAATGAACAATACTTAAGTAACGTAACTATTCTGATTATTATGTTGTTATTATTATTAAGTTGTATTAATAAATCTTTTATGTATTAACATAATGTATTGTATTTCAAAAGTTCAAACATCCCATTTTGTATTTCCTGTACCGTATTTTCTCGTATCTGGCTTACCCTAGGTGCGAATTGACCCGTATAACGGGGTTTCCACTGTTTATTGAAATTGTAGAAAATTACAATACAACTTTTATTTCTAACATTCTTTTCTAAAACTTTTAGTTAAGCATTTAATAGTGATTTTCTGTATTTTTCTCTACAAAATCGGTAAAAGTATCGATTTCTTTTTAAGATTATGGCCTTAGTTTAGCATTTTACGATGTAAGTTGTATAAAATAAAAAAACCTAATATTTTTACAATTTCAAGAATTTTTTTTCTATAACGCTTTACTCAACATGAATGTAAGTGATTTTCCATAATTTCATAAAGTCCATCAGAGGCCAATTTTCAATTACTGTTATTTAATCATGATTAAAATTAGTTAATTTTTTGTCACCGGATGGCGACATTAAGTGGTGAGTTAAAACCTTTAATTTTTGGTGGCTCTGAAAAGGGCCATTTAAGCGGTGGTCATCTTGATGGGAAGCATCGGTCGTAGTCATCGTGGCGGTCGAGGAGCTGGGTGACCGGCGTGTCGTCATCCAGCGGAGACATCATCTTCTTCCCTCGCAGTATTGCGTCGATGGCTGCTTCGTCGGATCTGGTGGGCGCAAGGCTCGGTCGAGGGACCGCTGTGGGCATCGCTCACATCAGCGGGTGATGATGGTCCGGTTGACGGCTTACGGTGACGGGCCGGCAAGCAAAAGCATCATCTTCTCTCTTGCGGGGGGTCGTTGATTAGTCTTAGCTGGAGTCCTGTAGCCGTGCGGCGTGGTGGACATCTTGTCTGCTGTCTGGATCAGAATTGAATCTCTTTTGTGTAGATCGAAATTGAATCTTCCTGTGTCTGGATCAGAATTGAATCTCGGCTCAGTGTAGCGCTCTTTATATAGTTGCCGAGAGCGCTGTGGTAGAGGGCAGTTACTTGCTCGGCCTTGATGATAAAACCCTCTGTCGGTGCGCAGCCGAAAGGTTTGTTGGTACACTGCCAAAGGGCCTACCGTACTGACAAGGGCCGGGAGAAGTATTGAAGGCCGGCAACACAGTAAATGATTAATTAGAAGGGGTGGCGGTGACATTTAAAAAATTTATATTGTTTACTCATGATTAAACTAAGTTGTTTTTCATTATTATATTAACAAGAGAAAATCATGCTAGTGTTTTACACTAGATTTTTCAATATTTACCTGTCCTGCTTTCATTATAGTAATCATCTTCTTTTCCTTGTGATGTCATCTCTTCTCATAAGCGGATAATAATTCAAGAATCTTTGTCAGAAATCATGGATAATTAGCTGCAACATATATTTCATAAATATAATAATGTTTTTTTGTTTATTCGTAAAATTATTATGTTTTTCTTTAATTTTTTTTAAGGTGTCTTCAGTAGCTGGGATAAATATTGAATATAAAAATGGAGATTACACCAGAAGTGGACATGAGTGATTATGACAGGTTTGGATGTTTACATGAAATGTTCAAAGTGCAAGCTCAAAGAACTCCAAATTCTGTGGCTATTTGTACTGCAGATAAGCAACAGGTATGGAAAAGCTAAGTTATTTTGTATATTACAACAGTATTACAGGTCAGATTTATTTCTTATAAGGTTTATGAAGAAAACTTTCTCGGATTAAACCACAGCTAACGAAATGTATGCAGAAACTGCACGGTAGTGAAATGTACGAGTAGTGTCTTACTGTTGAGGTTGGCAGCACTGTCATATTTTCAGTTCCCTTTTTCACAGCTCATCCAAACGCAAAAGGCAATCTCGTGACTTTAGTATCTATATTAATGATAATTATTGTAGCATAAAAATTTTCTTTTTTTTTAAATAAAAAGAAAATTAATGTTATTTGTATTATTTGTTTATGGCTATATGGTAGTACAACTAAATTGGTTTATTATTATGTTTTTTAATTTTTATTTTTTGTTTGCATCAGTAGTTTTATTTATTTATTAGTTTCTTGTATAATTGAAGAGTTGAGTGGATGAAGGTCCTATGTAACATTTTTTCAAAAATTTTTTTTGTGATTGCTGAAGGTGTTACGTGCATACTTAGTTACGTAGATGACATAGAACACTTTATATCTACAGTTTACGGAAATACTACGGGATGAACGGACTGTGTACTGCTTAATGTTAAGGTTTGTAGAGGATTAAGATGTTAAGATCATTTGACACCTTCTTCGACCAGAATTCACTATAACCTATTAGACATCTTTTTAGAATAATAACAGTTAAATCTAGTAATGAACACCTATCAGCATCATTAATATGCATTATGTCTTTCATTAAAAATATCTCGTATAAAGTCGTCGTCAAAATCAGCTGTTTAACAGCTGATTTTCGGAGACGAAGGTTCCTGGTTCAAATCCTAGTAAAGGTAGTTACTTTTATACGGATTTGAATACTAGACAGTGGTTGCCGGTGTACTTTGATGGTTGGGGTTCAATTAACCATACTATCTCAGGAATGGTCGGCCTGAGTCTGTACAAGACTACACCTCATTTTACACGTCATACACATCATCCTCATCTCATTGGGTCATGGGGTTGCTTATTGTTCTGAATTGAACAGATTGCAACGTACACATATTAGGAATCTTTACGAGTATTTTGTATTATTAAATTGCCGTTAATTCATTTGTAGATGATAGAGTGTACAATAAAGACTTTTAGTTGATGAAAATGTTGTATACGTAAGAATAAGTGTTGTGAGGTGTTATGGCAATGGTAATCGATGCTTAATAAATCTAGTTATAAAGTGACAATATTAAGAACTTTTAATTGCATAAGCCAAAATTTTCATGAAGGGATAGTATAGTCACTTGATTCACGAGTTTGCCCGTGTTTGCAACGAGGGGTAAAGGGGGAAAAGCATTAGTTCGCATGCGGGACTGCTTTAATTTCAGTACGACAAACGTAACAACTTATACTATACCCAGAGCATAGTCTATACAGTATATCGCGGAACCTTTTGTAGGTTAACGGTACGAATATAACACTGTTTGTTACTGTAAACAGAAATGTTAGTTTCTCAAAAATGTGGGCAGACTATTCACAGTGCTGAACGAAGTCTAATACGCAGAGTAATAAAATGCTGTGAAGTTGAAACTAAACAAAAATAGCTTTCACTGCCTCTTAACAAAAGCCATGAGCAAGTGGCTAACTACTGTGATGTTTCTCTTCCCACAATTCGAAAAATAAAGAAGGAAATAAAGACATGAAGAAGCTATTGTTCAACAGTTTTGTTAACACCTGGTAAAAAAAGGAAACGGTTAGGTAGATACTAGTGAGACTGATAGTGGAGATGCCGGTGACAACGATAGTAAACAAGGCGATTCATTCGTAGAAAATTTGTTCCAATGGAAAAAGGTAGAGCTGGTAATTACAGTAAATGAATCATTCCTAGTCATGTTATTAAGCTATAGACATTATTACGGGTCAGATTAATTTTTTATAAGGTTAATGAAGATAATTTTCTCGGATTAAACCACAGCTTACAAAATGTACGTAGAAACTGCACAGTAGTAAAATGTATGAGTAGTGTCTCACTGTTGAGGTTGGCAGTACTGTCATATTTACACTTTCGTTCCTCACAGCCCATCCTTACACAAAAGGCAATCTCGTGACTTCAGTATCTATACTTTCATAGCAATTTCCACTAAACTATATTTTTGTTACATAGCACCTTCATCCACTAAGCTCTTCAATTATTTATATTTTTATCTTTTTTGTTACACTGCATTGAACTACTAAATAAGATAAGATATGAGATTTATTATTATTATTATTATTATTATTATTACTACTACTATCACAAAGTGCATTCGTATTTTTTAGTTATTTTTAGAATGCATCATGAAAATAATAATTTTATAATGCATTTTGTATTGTAATTTCTTTTCTCAATTAAAAATTTTTTTGTGTGTGTTAATTTATTTAATTTCATTTAAAATATTTTGTTTTGTGTATTAGTTGTTTATTATATTACAAGGTGGATTTTTGGTGGTTATTTTCAAAATTATCATGCATCATTTTCCGATGTCCATCCATCACAACCCAATGTTAGAAACTAATGGGTGTTTTATTAAGGACGCAACCCTGATTATAAGAAGATAGAAGTAATACGTCCGTAAATTTTCTGTCCCCCGATCGGTAAGTTGGTAACAGTGTACTCAAGGCCAACTACCTAAGACAGTTAAAATGTTCCAGTCAAGCATTAGTGTGGTGACAGCAGTCGTTTCGTTATATTGTGTCAGCAATGGTTTTTTTTTCAAGGAAGAACGCGTGTTTATTGTAGAGACTTACATAGCGAGTAAATCTTACAAATGTGTGCAAGATAAGTTTCAGTTGAAATTTTCCCGTTCTGCCGTTCCGAATAAATCGTCAATATTGCGGTCGATAAATAAATTCCGTAGAACTGGGAGTGTACTCGATGAGAAACCACCTCGCCAGCCAACAAAGTTAACCGCGGAAGTTCTCGAAGATTCTTCCGTGAAGAGCACTAACGATGCACAGCTAGCAGTGCCTACCCTCTATCGTGAATTGGACTGATTGGAGGGGGATTTAAGCGGCTGCACTGGACTGCAAGTCGCACTCGCCATCCAACAACTCCTATATGGAGAACAAGGAAGAAGGGCCCAGCCGAGACCGAACGCACCATCCCTGGTCTACACTACTGTTGGTGGACACACATTCCCGCACCGGTCAGTCTTTGCCAACCACGGTGAAGAGTGAATTCAGCACTGGACCGGAGAAAACCACCTCGGCCAACCCAACTTGGTGGGACTCTGTGGACCACCACTGTCATGCTGCAGTGAGGACTCAACTGCCGCTGAGGAAGAGCTAGGTCTGAACCCGATAGCCGATCCATCACTCTTCGGGCACCGTTCTCTACACGCCGGCTCCCCGCTTCTGACTTCTACAACGGCCCTTTTCAGGGTCAACAACAAAACACACCCGGCTCTTTTCAGGGCCACCACAAAAAGCCAAACGGCCTTTTTCAGGGCCACCACTGTCGCAACCAAGGTTTAGCCACATGACATCAGCCCTGGTCTGCAACAGTACATAGATCGGATCAGAAAGTATTAACAAAACAATATTTTATAGATATAAAAATTACAAAACAGAATTGATGGTTCATAGAAATAAAAAAAATGATTAAGCCGGTAAAGGTTATAGAATTGAGGGTTAAACATATTTAGAAAAAAAAGATTTGGTGCCAAAAAAATTTGAGAAGTTCCAAAATAAAGAGAAGATTATAAATGACAACAACGATTTATTGGTAAAAAATAAGTTAATGAACCACCGATAAATAAACACCTTGTAACTCTTCAAAACGGTTCAGTTAAGTGCAGTATGGTTAAAAAGAATAGTAATGTGCACTTTTCAAAACATGAAATTTTTTATTACTTACCTAAATAATACAGTCAACGTTAATTTCAAAAAAGTAGCCTGTAGTCATTTATTTGTGAATGATATATAATTATTCTATCACCAAATACTATTTACCACTTCATCAACATTCAATAAATAAAATAACTAATTTCAGTTCAATGTTCATTTATCATTAAAATAATATTTATTTTTGATGTGAGGTTATTAATTATGTATGTTTTAAATGTATTCCAACTTAGAAAAAAGTCTTATTATCTGGTAAGATGTATTTTAAACACTTTATGGTCATGTTATTTACTTAATTCATTTTTTAAATGGGTTCAAAATTACATTTTTTATGATAATGGATAACTTAATTTACCTATCTGTTGTCTGTAATTTAATTGAATTTATTAATGCACTGTTACTTAAGTTAATGGTTCTGATTATTTTTACTCCCATTAGTGATTAAAATTATAAAAAATGATAAAATATATTTATTGGTTTTTGTTCTCGTATGGGGCCAATTTTAGATCACATGAGGTGACTAGATATTTATGGAAGCTCTTTTTTCAGCCCACATTCTCAGCAGTCGTTCACTATATTTTTTCTCCTTTCTTCTGTCAATCCTATGTTGTTTTGTTTTTGCTCTTCATGGAAGCCCCTAAAGTCCATAATTTGTTTCGGTTCATTTTGTTTTCTCAGATTCTTCTGGTTTTCTCAATATCCTTTCTGACTTCTTTAAATCATTTAACTGATACCTTAGATCTGTTGTTTAGTGTCTTAAAAATTTGTTTTGTCAACCAAATGTCCATCTATTCTGTACAAGTTTCCATGAAATTTTAGTCTTATTTTTGTAAACATTTTCACACTCTGTACAGTTTTTCTCAACCTCGTAACCTGTATTCATGATCTTGTGGAGAATCTTCTCTTAAATTTCTCTGGTTCTCTTAGACCAGCCTTCCCAGTCGTTCTAAGGCACTCTCTTGCGTGTAGATACAGGTTTTTTAACAGTATTTATTTTAAATGTTTTATATTAAAATAAATTTATATTGATATTCATAACCTCAAAGTTGAAAATTCTCTTTTGGAATACTTAAATTTATTAAATATAGATAAAAGTTCTTCGTCTGTCATCATCATCACCCTTTTTATCCCTCTTACCAGTTTTCTTGGGTTGGGCCCTACACAATTCCTTTCCACCTCTTTCTAACGCTGAAAAATCTCTCCTCCATTGCTCTTTTAGTATCACATCTTTTTCCCAATACATCGTCGTCGTCGTCGTCTTCATGGATTAGGCTATTCAAGCCTGCTCCGGCGTCCATCTTTTCCTCGGCCTACCAATATTTCTCTTTCCGATTGGTTTATAAAGCAGCGCAGATCGAGGGAGGTGGTCTTGTGACATTCTTACAACATGATCTGACCAATTTTTCCTGTAGGTTCTCAATATGCTCAAGAGTGGCTGGGCATCACACTCTCTCCTTATCTCCTCATTTCGGATTCTATCCTCTCTTTTACAACCTTTCACCTGCCTCAGGAATCGCATTTCTGCTGCCTGAATTTTTGATTCTTGTTTCTTTGTAAGGACCCATGTCTCGCTTCCATAAGCCAATGCTGGGATCGCCATTACTTTATAAAATTTGAGCAGGGTGTTCTTTCTAGCTCTACTCCTGAGGGATCGGTTTATTGCCCCACATATCATGTTGAACCTCGATATTTTTTGTTGAGGATCCCGGTCATAATCATGCGTTATGTCACATCCCAAGTATTTAAAATTTGACACTTGCTCCAAGATTTTGTTTTCGACTACTATTTTAGATCTTATAGGCCATTTTCCACGAAAAGCAATGACTTTTGTTTTTCCTGCTGCTATTTTCATATTAAAGTATTTGCTTATGAGGCCGAGCCTATGCATCGCAACTTGCAGCTTGTCCTCAGATTCCTGTATGATTACAGTGTCGTCAGCAAACATTAAATGGTTCAGGTAAGTATTTCGGGTGAGAGAAATACCCTTGTCAACTTGGTGCTGCCACACAAACATAAGCTCGTTCACATAAATGTTGAACAAGGCAGGTGAAATTGGACATCCCTGTTTCACTCCCTTATTTGTCATTATTCTGTCCGTTAATTTTCCATCCTTCAGAGTAATCCTTATTGATGTTTTATTGTATAAATTTCCAATGCTGCTAATCAGATGTTTAGGGTATCCATACTTTGTCATTATGTTCCAGAGCAGCTCTCTATCCACATTATCGAAGGCTTTCTCCCAGTCAACGAATGCCATGTAGGTTTTGTAATTGTGTTCTCTGCGTTTCTCAATAATCATTTTCAGTGTAAACACTGCATCAATGCAGGATCTTCCTTTCCTGAAACCCATTTGATTTTCTTGTAGTAGAGATTCAGTAATAGCCTGCAATCTCCTTGCTAGGATCGAAGCATATAGTTTGTATGCTGTATCTAGAAGACTTATTCCTCGATAATTTCCTGGGTTTGATCGATCACCTTTTTTAAATATTGAGATCACCTTCGACATCATCCACTCTTGTGGCACTGCATGATTTTTCCAGCAACTATTAAATAAATGTAACAACCGCAAGTGAAGTAGCACTCCTCCATATTTTAAAAGCTCCATATTTAGACCATTAAGTCCTGCTGCTTTCCGATTTTTAGAGGCCTTAATTGCTGCTTGTAGCTCTGTCATGTCAATTTGATCTACTTGACAAGAAACACATTCAGTGGGAATAGTATTTTCATTTTTTCCATCAAACCAGGGTCCATCTGGCTCCGGATGGTAGCACCCTGTGAGGGCCCCTGCCTAGGGTTACTAGGTGAAAAATGGTCAACGACTCTGACGGCGGAAGAGGGAAACTTTTCCCAACGGCAGATGAGGCGGAGGAACCTGGGGGAGTCAACCCTGAGAACAAGTCCTCCGGGTTTGGAAGCAGCGAGATGGCGGCCCCATCACCAAACTTGCTCAGCGCAGCGTTCGTACCGCGGCCTGGGGACTTTTCTAATACTGGCAAGCGTCAAATAAAAGCCTCGGATCAGGACTGGACTAATCGGATTTCCCAATACATCTGTAACTAAAATATTCATTTCAGTCTTGGTCTACACCTTGGTCTTTTTCCCTCCTTCCACGAGTACAGCATCCTTTTGGGCAGCAGCTTACTAATATTCTGAGCAGATTTGTTGCCATTTGTACGCTTATTACTCTCCGCCATCCCCAGCCCTAGTTTTTGAGCCAGTATGTTCACATGACATTGGTGGGAATTTTATGTCCTCTAATGTGTGAGTGAATGACGCCAAGTAGACATGTTCTGGATTTTGTTCATGGTAGTTTACATGTTTACCTATCAACAAAATTACAGATCTGTTTTGTTTATTATTCATTGGTACTTTAACCCTTTCAGTGCTGAATCAATATTTAAAAGTTTGATCGTAACTGCCATTTAATTTGAATAAGGGTGTACAAAAAGTGCCTGCTAGCTCTTATTTTCAAAACTTGCAGGCTTAAGCCTCCCATTGCCAACCAAAATTTCAACGTTACAGAAAAAAAATTTCCTATTAAAAATTAATTTTTATTATGTTCATAAAAAAATCGTTGAACACTAAATGTATTCAAAATAGTTTTTTTTTTAGTTTATTTAAAGTCGCATCGACAGCTTGGCCATTAGCGACTAATGTAGGTTTTGGTACCTTAACGGTGGTTTTAACATGTTAAAATTTCCAACCCTAGCCGGGAATTAGCCGGCCGCATTGGCATAGTTGGTTTTTTTTTTTTTTGCGCCTTGGAAACTCCAGGAGGAGTATAGGACATGTCGGATATAACACCTTAAATACATATAAGAATCACACAATGTATCACTACTACCAAGAAAGAAATTCTTGTACACTATAAAAAGTTTCACCGATCAAGTAATTTTTCAGATTTTTTTTTTAAAGGAATTCAAATCTTCACAACATTTTAAAAATTGGGGTAATTTATTCATGAATTTTCTCCCTGGATGAGTAGGTTTTTGTTCGAACAATTTTGTGGAGTGATTAACCACATAATAATCATTCCTGTTTCTCGTGTTATGATTGTGAACATTGAAATTCTGCATGAAATTATTTTGCCTAACATACATAATCACCTCAAAAATGTAGAGAGAGGGAACTGTAAGGAATTTAAGCTCCTTAATTAGTGGCCTGCATGAGGTTAGCTGGTTAGCTCCCACCATACACCTAATAGCTTTCTTTTGAATTTTAAAAACCCTATTCATATTACCCATGCTAATTACCCCATACTAAGATGCCATAATGGATACGAGACAGAATGAGGGCATGATAAGCTGCCATTAGTAATTTTTAATCATTTAATCTGGCAATTCGTAACGTGCTCGCCTCTCATCATGCGGTCATGGGTTCGAATCCCATTCAGGCACGGCATATTTTCATACGTTACAAGAAAATCATTTCATCCTTCACCGTCTGCATTAGTAATTGCAAAACAGTCGGATGTTAAACCAAAAAAAAAAGATAGCCGGGAATAGAACCTGGAACTTTTAGCTTTGCAGGCTAGCTTGCTAATCACTAAGCCACGGTTTCAAAGTACATTATTCCATTAATTTTTGTTTAAAAGTTCTTTTTGTAAATTTTTGGTTATCTGGACGTTGGCACTTTATGCATAACTTACGGACGTTTGGTAAACTGGATTTTGTCACTATGTAAAATATATCAAAATCCTGTTTTCCGGACGTTGGTACTGAAAGGGTTAAACTCATAAGTACTTTATTTTGGTATTTATTTAATTTATAGTGTTAAATATGGATGAGATCTTAAAAAAGGATTACTTCATGAAAATTAATAAGAACAAAACGAAAGTGTTGTGCAGCAGCAAGAGTGGTTTAGAAGAGATGGGAAATTTAAAAGTAGGCAACAAAAACATACAGGAAGTTGGGGAATTCTGCTATCTAGGGAGTAAAATAACAAAGGATGGTAGAAGCACAAGTGATATCAAGAGTAGAATTGCTCAGGCTAGAATAGCCTTTGAAATGAAAAAACAGCTTACTGACTACAAACATTGATTTACAGATTAGGAAAAATTTCTTAAAACATTATGTTTGGAGTGTAGCATTATACGGAAGTGAAACGTGGGTGATAGGGGCTGTAGAAAAGAAGAGGATAGAAGCTTTTTAAATGTGGTGTTATAGGAAAATGTTAAAGATTAGGTGGGTCGACAAATAAGTTATTTAGAGGTTCTTAGGCGAGTGGATGAAAAAAGAAGTATATGAAAACATCTTACCAAAAGAAAGGATAGGCTAGTGGGGCATATCCTAAGACATCCAGGTATTGGGCTATTAATAATGGAGGGTAATATTCTTCTTCTTCTTCTTCTTCCAATTTACGGATTAGGCAAATTGCCTGTTCCCACATCACACCATCTTTTTCTTGGCCTTCCCAAGCTTCTTACACCATCTGGTTTGTAATTTAGGGCTTGGAAAGGGGTCCTTTCAGGAGTCATTCTGTATACATGTTGCTGCCACCTTTGTCTATATATCTACATTTTATCCAAGACTGACTCCTCTCTTTCTAGTTCTTGCAAGATGACACTATTTCTAATATGGTCTCTCCGACTGCAACCCTTCACCGCCCTCATGTATCTCATCTCAGCTGCTGCAATTCGACTTAAGTCTCTCTTTCTTGGCACCCAGGTCTCACAACCATATAATAGGATCGGCACAGCCATCACATCATACATTCTAAGCTGTGTGTCTTTCCTGGCCCGATGTTTAAATGTCCTGTTGATGTAGCCACAAACCAGTTGGAATCTACTTATTCTATTATTTATTTCCTCATCATAGCTATAATATGTTATGTCCACCCCAAGGTACGAGAAACGTGACACTTGTTCCAATACTTTATCTTGCAGGACTATTTTAGTTCTTATTGGAACCTTACCCTGAAAGCCCATTACTTTGGTTTTCCTGACTGACACGGCCATGTTATATTCTTTACATATATTACTAAGAATATTTATAGAACGCTGCAATTCGTCTTCCGATTCTTGAATGATTACTTGATCATCCGCGTATAGTAAAGTGTTAACAAAGAAGCTGCTACTCAACTCAAGACCTTCATTTGCATACTGTTTCCACTGCCTACAAATATCATCCATGTAAATGTTAAAAAGAGTTGGTGAGAGGCCACAACCTTGTCGTACCCCCCGGTTAATATTTTTAAAACCTGTTGTCCTGTTGGAGGGTAATATTGTGGGAGTAAATTGTAGAGGGAGGCAAAGATTAGAATAGGCTATATAAAGCAAATTACAAAAGATGTAGGGTATTACAGGTATGTAGATATGAAACGACTTGCGCAAGATAGAACAGGTTGGAGAACTGCATCAAACCAGTCGAGAGACTGATGACAAAAAAAGTGTTAAATTGGGGGATAGGAGTTTACTCTGTTCTTGATAACGTAAAAACGCACAAAAGTACAGATCAGAGGGATCAAAGCAAAATATAGTTTTAAATGTTTACTTTTTGCAATTTTCTCGAAATTGGAGCCTATGATTTTTTTATGCACATTTATTTAAGGTCGTATCGACTACAAGATTACTAGCGACCAAAACACTACAATTTTTTTTTTTTAAATTAACCTCATTTACTACAATTTTTATGCTCTACAAGATAGCGTAAGCGCCATGTATGCTGAAATTCTTGCGGGGCCTGTGCTCTCATGGTAAAATTTGATTATTTTTAAGATTACTTTGATATGTATGTATGATATGTTTGATATGTATGTATGTTTGTTTGTATGTATGGCTTTGATATGTATTCTAGATCAAAAGAGTATATAATCAAATTTGTAGAACATTAAAAAACCTACAACCTTAATTTAAATCAATTTTTGTACAATGCTTAATTTAGCACCAACTGCAGATTTTCTGTATTTCGCTCATCAAAATCGGTAAAACATTGGAATTTTTTTTAATATTGCAGCCTTCTTATGCATTTTATGACAAAATTGTACAAAGTTATAGGAAATACGAAAATATTTAACTTTTTTTTTCAAGCATTTTCTTCTACAGAGCCTAGTTTAGCATCAATTTGTGATTTTCCGTATGTTTAAGTCGAAAAAAGTTTGGTTTTCATTTTGCCTCATTTACTCATGTAACCTACCGGGTTGGGCTAGAGTTAAAGTCGTCGCTGCGAGTCAGCTGTTTAACAGCTGATTTTTGGAGACTTAAGGTTTTTGGTTCAAATTGTACTAAAGGTACAGTGGTTACTTTTATACGGATTTGAACACTAGACCGGGGTTACTGGTGCACTTTGTGATGGTTTGGGTTCAGTTAGCCATACTCTCTCAGGATGATCGGCCTGGGTGTGTACAAGGCTATACCTCATTTACACGTCATACACATCTTCCTCATCTCATTGGGTCATGGGGTTGCGTATTGTTCTAAATTGAAACAGATTACAACGTACGAACATTAGGAATAAAAAACATTGGTGTGGAACACTCACACAACTTTCTTTTGCCAATGCGAATAATTAACAATATAACCTAACATTAGAAATAAACAAAAACATAACCTTATTTATCATGAGTGAAAGACCCAAAATGAAAATCAACCTCAGTTTGGCTTTAAAATATGGAAAATCACTCTTTCACGCTAAACTAAGCTCTGTAGAGAAAAATTCCCAAAATAAAAGTTGTATATCTTTTAATTTCCTATAAATTTGATTATATACACTTCTGTCGTAAAGTGCTTACTAAGGCCGAAATCTTAAAAAAATCTATTTTTTACACATTTTCGTGAGAAAAACTAGAAAATCGCTAATTACCGCTAAACTAAGCATTATACAAAAAAATGTTTGAAATAAAAGTTGTAGGATTTTAAATTGTTTACAACTTTTATTATGTAAATTTTTGTGCTAAAACACATATTAAAGCCGCAATCTGAAAAAAAACAAATATTTACGTGAAAAAAAAACAATTTTTTTACATGAAAACAGCCTCATCAAGAATTTCAGCAGACATGGCGTCTACCCTATCTTGTAGAGCATAAAAAATTTAGTAAACCAGGCGATTTTTAAAAAAATCGTAGGACCAGTTTTTGAGAAAATCGCAAAAAAGTGAACAATTACACGAATAAACTTCCAGTTGACCGATTTTGATGAAAATGTTTGTGTCAGGTCCGGTAGTGGTATGTAACTTAAGTTTCGAGTTCGTATGACGTTCCGTTCTTGAGATATTCTTTTCACACACACACACACACACAGACCAATTGCTAAAAACATATTTTTTTGGTTCAGGGGGTCTGAAAACATGTAGATCTGGTGAAAACTCGATTTCGAAAAATCGACATGAAAACAATACTTTCCTTCTTATATATTCATATAGGCAAGAGAAAGTAAAAATTCACTCATGATTAAACATGGGTTATATGTTTCATTATTTACATTGGAAAGAGAAAGTCGTGTGAGTGTTTCACGCTATATTTTTATGATTACAGATAACATTTGGTGAGTTGGACGAGATGAGTGATGTACTGGCGGCTACTCTACAAAAGAATGGAGTTACCCTCAACACAGTTGTCGGCATATTAATGGAACGATGTCCTGAATATGTTGTAGCTGTCATTAGCATACATAAAGCTGGTAAATTATTATTATTATTTTCTTTCGGTTATAAAATACGTGGACGTATTGATTCCAACCCCTTAAGTTGAAAAGGTTGCTCAACCCTTAAACCCGATATTTATTGTTCAATAAGTTCCAGACGAGTTGCATGGCTGAATTTTGGTGATGTTATTTATATTGCAAATGACAAAATCACCCCATATTTAATTTCCAAAATACTCCTAAAAGTGACTGAAATGGGTGTTTAACCATGAAACCAATATTTTTGAAGTGAAAACTTATATAAGCATGTTGGGTGGGTTTTTGGATGGGTAAAATCTTATGAGTTCGCATCACCATTATCAAAAGCTACAGTTATCTGTAAGCTTTAAGTGCAGTTTGTATTCTACTGCTTTCTACAGGTCCGGTAGAATAATCTGACGATTTTGGAGGGTCAATAAAAAAAGCACGATTCATAGTACAACAAAGTTTAATGGGTCAAATGAAAATTCAAATTATACAATTTTACTTACAGCTTTTCAATAGTTCACTTGAATATTTCATTTGAAAATTATGTTATCCAAATGTTTCCCA
This sequence comes from Catonia carolina, assembly GCA_035578175.1. NCBI lineage: Eukaryota > Metazoa > Arthropoda > Insecta > Hemiptera > Achilidae > Catonia > Catonia carolina. The sequence continues at coordinate 13,395,980 of JAQMRL010000008.1, forward strand.
TTGTTCCTCACGCACTCATTCAACCTCATATGAAAATTTCTTGTCGCTTGTTCAACCATCGCTGGTGAAACTGCTGCAATTGAACGTGGTCAAACACGGTAAACTCTGTCTTTGAGATAGCCCCAAAGGAAATAATCACAAATTGCTAAATCAGGTGTTCGTGCTGGTCATGGAATATTGCCGTGTCGTGAAATTAGACGTCCTGGAAAAGTTTCCCGTAAAACATCCATGGAAATTCATGCTGTATGAGCGGTTGCACCATCTTGTTAGAAGAACATTTCATTCGATCCAAGGTCAATAATTTTTGGTATCAAAAAGTTGTGTAACATTGTCACGTACCGATGAGACGTTACTGTTACTCTGCGATCTGCCTCCTTAAAGAAATATGGGCCTATTATGCCTAATTTTGAAATTGCCCAACATACTGTAACGTATTCACTATGAAGTGGTCACTGGTGAACTTCTCATGGGTTAACAGCGACCCAATACCAAAAATTCTGCTTGTTAACATATCCAGACAAATGAAAGTGTGTCTCGTCGCTTGAAAACATTATGGCGTCTTGGTGGACATGTTCGAGAATTAGCTCACATGCTGTATTTATATCATTATTCTTTATAACAGAACATTTTAAATTGTACTTCTGTTTCAGGTGGAGCATATTTACCATTAGAAGTCTCTTACCCTCAAAATTTATTAGATTCTGTCTTAAAAGATTCTCGACCAATAGTTGTTCTTACGAAACTAAACTTTACTGAAAGATTCAGTAAGTACAGTAATAATAATAACTCTAAGAATTACACAATCATCAAAATGGATAACTGGAAACTAATATATACCAACCAATACAAACAAAATTTAGCTTCTTTTAAACCAATTAAAGTGCAATTGGATGATATGGCATACACTGTTTATTCTTCTGGAACGACTGGAAAACCCAAAGGTATGTTGTGAAGAACCAATTAATTTATAAATTTAATTTATTTAAAAAAATCTGGTGTGAAACACATGACTTTCTCTTGCTATTGTAAATAATTAACGGAAAATGACTGATGCTAAACAAAGCAATCTAGAAAAAAAGGGCTTGCCTCTCATCATGCGGTCTTGGGTTCGAATCCCATTCAGGAACGGCATATTTTCATACGTTAGAAAATCATTTCATCCTTCACCGTCTGCATTAGCAGTAATTGCAGAACAGTCGGACGTAACGAAAAAAAGGCAGGTTTTTAATTTTCTACAACTTAAATTACACTTGCTTCCTAAAATGCATAATATGCATTTTAATATGCCTATTTATTATTTATATTTTAATATGCCTTATGTCATAAGGCCACCATCTAACAAAAACCATTTTTGTTCCTCAAGAATTTTACCAGACATGGTCTTGTAGAACATAAAACATCTTGTAGACATGGTCACTGTCTTGTAGAACATAAAAAATGTAGTAAAGGAGGGATTTTTAAAAAAAAATTGTAGGAGCAGTTTTTAAGGGAATTGCAAACACTTGAAAAATTGCATGAATAAACTACTGTTTCCGGTTGACCAATTTTGATGAAAATGTTCATGTCAGTTTCCCCTTGTGGTATTTAATTTTAGTTTAAAATTTCAACTTGATACCCTATACTGTTGTTAAAATATTATTGATTTGCAGACATACACCAATCGCTAAAATCATGTTTTATTTTTTTTGGTTAGGGGGCCTGGAAACGTGTATTTTCAGTGAATACACTATTTTAAAAAATCAACAAGAATTCAACACTTTCCATCCTATTTATTCGTATAAGGCAAGCGAAAGTAAAAAAAAACAATAATTAACCATATGCCACATTAACATTTCTAACAGATAAGTTTCAAAATTTTGGGACGCTACAAAATTTTGAATTCTCAATGTGGGTGGTGGGTAAAAACGTTTGAGAATCTATGGCCTAAACCATGGTGGATGATGATTTAATTAGTCTGTTATATGTTTAGGTATACAATGTCCACATAGAGGTGCTGTTTTTTCCTACACTTGGAGACATAAAGCATATCCTTATGGATCAGATGATAGAGAAGCTTGCAATGTATTCTTCGTATGGGAAATGTTACGACCTCTTCTGAAAGGTAAGACTTATTTAAGGTGTTTAAAATTATATAACTAACGGGTGTTTTATTAAGGAACCCTGATGATAAGAAGATAGAAGTAATACATCGGTAAATTTTCTGTCCCCCAATTGGTATGTTGGCAACAGTGTACTCAAGGCCAACTACCTAAGACAGTTAAAATGTTCCAGTCAAGCATTAGTGTGATGACTGCAGTCGTTTCGTTATATTGTGTCAGCAATGGTTTTTTCCAAGGAAGAACATGTGTTTATTGTAGAGACTTACATAGCGAGTAAATCTTACAAATGTGTGCAAGATAAGTTTTAGTTGAAATTTCCCCGTTCTGCTGTTTCGAATAAATCATCAGTATTGCATTTGATAAATAAATTCCGTAGAACTGGGAGTGTACTCGATGAGAAACCACCTCGCCAGCCAACGAAGTTAACCACGGAAGTTCTTAAAGAATTGAAAAATCGTTTGACTCAATCACCTAAAAAATCGCTTAGAAGATTATCATCGCAAGGTGGGCTAATATTAACTACTCTTTTCAGAGCTACGAAAATGTTACATTTGCATCCTTATCGTATTGGCGTAACTCATGAACTGAAAGCTACAGACCATCAGAAACGATTACAATATTGTCGGTGGTTTCGATTTTTGGTTGAAGAAAATGGTATTCAATTGTTGGATCATTTTTATTTTAGTGATAGGCCCTAAGGCTTGGTTTCATTTAGATGGCTATGTGAATAGTCAGAACTGTAGAATATGGAGTGCAACAAATCCTCATGCTTTCCATGAAAAAGCATTGCACTCACGTAAAATTGGTGTTTGGTTATGGAAAGAAAGCATGAGAATTTGTTCTTCCTTGGGAAAACCATTGCTGACACAATATAACGAAACGACTGCTGTCATCACACTAATGCTTGACTGGAACATTTTAACTGTCTTAGGTAGTTGGCCTGGAGTACACTGTTGGGAACATACCAATTGGTGTAAACATATGCTATTGGATTGTTGATATCTAGTTTACTTTTCATGGTGTTGTGTTTTTAGTACAACGTGTTGAAGTGCTAGTGACGATTTTTGTAATGTGCGATATTCTGAGCAAAAATACAACGGAAAATTTTGTGTGAAACTTTCACAGAAACATTTGAACTTTTAAAACAAGCTTATGGAGATGATTTTCTGAGTTGTATGCAATGTTTTGAATGGTTTTCTCAATTTAAAAGTGGTCGCCATTCAATTGAAGGTGACCGTCGACCAGAAAGGACTTCAACTGACGACAATCATGTTAGGAAAATCCATGAATATCTAGCGTGCAAATCACTAATTGACTGTCGGAGAACTTTCAGAAAAGGTTGGCATCTCAATTGTATCATGCTATGAAATTTTGACTGGAAAATTGAATTTGCATCGAGTTGCAGCGAAGTTTGTTCCCCGTTTGATGGCTGTACAGCAAAAAGAACATCATGTTGACGTTTGTCGGCAAATTCTTGAACAAGCCAATGATGATGCTAAATTCACGCGAAGGATCATAACGGGAGACGAAAGCTGGGTTTATGGCTAGAACATTGAGACCAAAGTGCAATCTTCACAATGGGTTGGCAAAAATTTCACATTACAAAAATTGTCGCTAGCACTGAAACACATCATACTAAAAACACTACAACATGAAAAGTAAATGAGATATCAACAACCCAAGAACATGTGTTTACAAAAGAAATGATGTAGAACAGTGTGCTCCCAACTGCACGTCGCTAAATATCCCCGTTAGCGCGTAATTCAAAAAGTTCGGTTATTGTTTGAATAGACCTCTCTTACATATGATATGTTTTGCATATATAATGATATATGAGGATAATATGTCATACATGTCATCCTCATTTCATTGGGTATTGTGGTTGCTTATTGTTCTTAAAGTGTTGTGCAGCAGCAAGAGTAGTTTAGAAGAGATGGGTAAAAGTAGGCAACGAAAATATACAGGAAGTTGGGGAATTCTGCTATCTAGGGAGTAAAATAACAATGAATGGTAAAAGCACAAGTGATATCAAAAGTAGAATTGCTCAAGCTAGAAAAGCCTTTGAAATGAAAAACAGCTTACTGACTACAAACATTGACTTACAGATTAGGAAAAATTTCTTTAAACACTATGTTTGGAGTGTAGCATTATACGGGAGTGAAACATGGGTGATAGGGGTGTAGAAAGGAAGAGCTTTTGAAATGTGGTGTTATAGGAAAATGTTAAAGATTACGTGGGTCGACAAATAAGTTATTTAGAGGTTCTTAGGCGAGTGGATGAAAAAAGAAGTATATGAAAACATCTTACCAAAAGAAGGGATAGGCTAGTGGGGCATATCCTAAGACATCCAGGTATTAGTCTATCAATAATGGAGGATAATATTGAGGGAGTGAATTGTAGAGGGAAGCAAGGGTTAGAATATATAAAGCAAATTACCAAAGATGTAGGGTGTTACAGGTATGTAGATATGAAATGACTTCGGCAAGATAGAACAGCTTGGAGAACTGCATCAAACCAGTCAAGAGACTGATGAAAAAATAAATTGTTTTTAAATTTAACAGATTACAACATACATAAGCCATTAAAAAATATATATTTTCCGGATGGGAATTGAGTCAAGTAATGGCATACTGTATATCATAAACAACCTATACTTTGGGTTTTTTAACTAATACCAGAGCTTCTTTTGGAAAAAAGATGAAATAATAAAATTTGATGAAGAAAGGTGTAAATTTTTGTGATTTTTGGGCTGCCACAACGTCCCAGTTCGCCTCTCAGGTGACTGTAAAGTTGATGAAGTATAAAAATAGGTCAAAGAATGCAGTAGGATCTGCTTTAGCTGTAGTAATTCTGTTCCTAATATTTGATTGTGTCAGGTATACTGTATCAGTCGTCTTTGACTTACATCATCATGGTTCCAATACAATGGAAGACAGCAAGGATAATCTTTTTTCACTCAGTTGGTATTTCTGTGTCGGTACTATCAGGGATTTTGTATAAGTACCATTCAGCACGTGTACCGAGTTATACTGGGAACAGAAAAACCCACTTCAATCCAAGATTAATTCCAGGATGTTCAGCTTAACAGTAGAGCACAAGATCAATTAAAGAGTCTAAAGCAGTTTATGTTGCATATGTAACACTTTGAAGACTGACTTTTTACTTTCTCTTGCCTATATGAATATATAGGAAGGAAAGTATTGTTTTCATGTCGATTTTTCGAAATCGAGTTTTCACCGTATCTATACGTTTTCAGACCCCCTGGACCCAAAAAACATGTTTTTAGCGATTGGTCTGTGTGTGTGTGTGTGTGTGCTGTGTGTGAACAGAATATCTCAAGAACGGAACATCGTACGAACTTGAAACTTGAAACTTAAGTTACATACCACTACCGGACGCGACACGAACATTTTCATCAAAATCGGTCAACCGGAAGTAGTAGTTTATTCGTATAATTTTTCAGTTTTTTGCGATTTTCTCAAAAACTGGTGCTACGATTTTTTTTAAAATCGCCTATTTTACTCAATGTTTTATTCTCTACAAGATAGGGTAGGCGCCATGTTTGCTGAAATTCTCGGTGAGGCTGTTTTCACGTAAAAACGTTGTTTTTTTAAGATTACGGCTTTAATATAAATTTTAGCGCAAAACGTTATATAATAAAAGTTGTAGAGAATTTAAAAACCTACAACTTCTGTTTCAAACATTTTTTTGTATAACGCTTAGTTTAGCGGTAATTTGCGATTTTCTGTTTTTTTTCTCACGAAAACGTGAGAAAAATCGATTTTTTGTAACATTTCGGTCTTAGTATGCATTTTACGACAAAAGTGTATATAATTAAATTTATAGAAAATTAAAAGATCTACAACTTTTGTTTAGAGCATTTTTCTCTACAGAGCCTAGTTTAGCGTGAAAGCGTGATTTTCCGTATTTTTAAGCCAAACTGAGTTCGATTGTCATTTTGCGTCATTCACTCATGATTAAAATAAGGTTATGTTTTTGAGGTTAGTTTTTGTTCATTTCTAATGTTTTAATACTAATGTTAGGTTTATTGTTAATTATTTGCATTGGCAAGAGAAAGTTGTGTGAGTGTTTCACACCAGATTTTTTTTGTAGTTTTGCCCCTGTGGACTGCCATTTTTCAGGGATTTTCAAAAAATTGTAACAAATCAACCGTTGGTCATAAATTCAAAAAGTAAGAATTAAATTAAAGATCATAATTAGTAGGTTACTTTTCATTTATTAGGTCATTAGGGTTACTTACAGTATAATAATAAAGATGTTTGACTGAAGAGAGGTTTGTTTTCTTGAATTAAAAAGAATTTTCACCATATATTGATAATAATTATATAAGAATAATAAAATAATTATATGAGTTTAATTCTTACAAACTAATTACCTATTTCTTAATACCTATTTTTACTTTCTCTTGCCTATATGAATATATAGGAAGGAAAGTATTGTTTTCATATCGATTTTTCGAAATCGAGTTTTCACCGGATCTATACGTTTTTAGACCCCCTGAACCCAAAAAACATGTTTTTAGCGATTGGTCTGTGTGTGTGTGTGTGTGTGTGTGTCTGTGTGTGAACAGAATATCTCAAGAACGGAACATCGTACGAACTTGAAACTTGAAACTTAAGTTACATACCACTACCGGACGCGACACGAACATTTTCATCAAAATCGGTCAACCGGAAGTAGTAGTTTATTCGTATAATTTTTCAGTTTTTTGCGATTTTCTCAAAAACTGGTCCTACGATTTTTTGTAAAATTGCCTATTTTACTCAATTTTTTATTCTCTACAAGATTGGGTAGGCCCCATGTTTGCTGAAATTCTCGGTGAGGTTGTTTTCACGTAAAAACGTTGTTTTTTTAAGATTACGGCTTTAATATAAATTTTAGCGCAAAAACTTATATAATAAAAGTTGTAAAGAATTTAAAAACCTACAACTTTTGTTTCAAACATTTTTTTGTATAACGCTTAGTTTAGCGGTAATTTGCGATTTTCTGTTTTTTTTCTCACGAAAACGTGAGAAAAATCGATTTTTTTAACATTTCAGTCTTAGTATGCATTTTACGACAAAAGTGTATATAATTAAATTTATAGAAAATTAAAAGATCTACAACTTTTGTTTAGAGCATTTTTCTCTACAGAGCCTAGTTTAGCGTGAAAGCGTGATTTTCCGTATTTTTAAGCCAAACTGAGTTCGATTGTCATTTTGCGTCATTCACTCATGATTAAAATAAGGTTATGTTTTTGAGGTTAGTTTTTGTTCATTTCTAATGTTTTAATACTAATGTTAGGTTTATTGTTAATTATTTGCATTGGCAAGAGAAAGTTGTGTGAGTGTTTCACACCAGATTTTTAATAACCAATTTACTTTTTTATTTCTTAAGTAAAATTAAAAAGAAACTAAGTATTATAATAACGAACTAATAAATAACAACAACACGCAGAAGTACCGGCAGATCGCTTGCTCACGCTTGATAACATTGATGCTGTAAAAGTCGATATATTCAATAATCTGACAGCATTAGGACTATGAGTGTACTCTGTTAGATTCAGAATGAACTAAATTAAGTGACAGCATAGATGGCAATCATATACAATACAAGGTAATGGATATGAAACCAAGTGCAATAGGCGCCCGTATCGTATACGGGTACCGTCCAGAAGTGTTAAAGAGGATGATCTGTTTCAAATGATTTCAGGTATGCCGTTATACGTAATACCAGATGATGTGATATACGATCCACCTCGTTTAGCTGAATTTATAAGACAATTTAAAATCACAAGAATGTTATTCACACCATCATTGATGCAAGCTGTTTTGGAATTCCAGGGATTGGATTTAAAAAATTCTTTTAAAAGTTTTAGGTATCTATCTATCTATTTATTAAAATGACTTAAATAATTGAATCGTGCATTTCCAAAATGCTTTAAGTGCCATTTTGGGTGAAATGTGTTTTGTTAAAAAAACAAGTTCTAATAGTATATTTAACAAAGCTGCAATCGATTGTCTCCCTATTACTGATGCTAGGGACAAAAATTTGAACTCTAGAAACAGTTGTTCAGGTCAAAACATTGTAACCCAATAGTCATGGGACGGCACAGTAAAATAGGTGAGCTAGCACACCCCACTCCGCACACTTGAGTGAACGGCACAGAGCATGCCGTACAATTGAACGATGAGACGGGGTGAACTGTGGCAGTGAGCTAGTAGATTCTAATACGTACAGCACTGAGCTGAGCTATATGAATAAACTGACAGTGAGTCGAGCTGAGGGTGACTTTCGCTCACTCCTTCGCACACAGCATGTTGTGTTTGCACGTGCGTCAACCTGAACGATCATACATCCCTTTCCACAAATAAATGTTTGTCGTGTCTTATCTTTGTTTCGTACGCACGTGGTAAAATTGTTACTGTACAGTACAATGGTATTTTACAACCACTTGTCTCAGGGTTGTAGTAGTATAGTATGAAAGAATAATGACCCCTCTCCACACCCTCTCAAACAGAGGCAGAGTTTGGTACGATATGTATACTTTCCATGCAGCGTTTAGGTAGCCCTTGCTATGATGCGACTAGAGAAAAGTGGTTTAATCGTGGAGGGAGTGTACAAGTCAGCTCTGTGCGGAGAGCGTGCTGCGTGGGGAGAAACGCTCGGTGTGCTGGTCATTCAAAATAAAAGGTGGTAGCTCACTGCTCAGTTAAAAGAGCTAGCTCTTTTGTGCAACTCGCTCATGAGCATCACATCTTTATAACCTAAATTTGTTTATTTTATCTGCAAAATTTTGTTTTTGTCATGTACTACGTTGCGGAATGCATAATTCAATTTTTCATAGTTTGCTTTAAGGTTAGTCCATAAAGATTATTGCTTATTTATTTACAATACTGTTTTACTTTCAAGTTTCTTTAAAATGTTTTAAGTGGTGGTTGTTTTAAATGCATGGAACAGCAGAGCTCATCGACCATGAAACGCATTATCGAGATAGTTTTATAATTGACTTACTTCATTAGATCTTACTTAAAAATTACATTCAATTATTACTTTCTCTTGTCCAATTTAAATGTATAGAGAAGGAAAGTATTGTTTTCAGGTCGATTTTTTTAAATCGAGTTTTTGCTGGAAATACAGGTTTCCAGGCCCCATGAATGCAAATCATGTTTTTACTGATTTGACTGTATGTGAACAAAAAATCTGAAGAACAAAATAGCATACAAAGTTGAAACTTGGAACTTACATTAAGTCCCAAAAGGGGACCCGACACAAATATTTTCATTAAAATTAGTTAACTGGAAATAGTAGTTTATTCATGGAATTTTCTCAAAAATGACATGATTTTTTTTAAAATTGCCTCATGTACTACATTTTATGTGCTTTACAAGATAGGGTAAAGCACCCATATCTGCTGAAATTCGTGGGGCTATGCTCTCATGGTAAATTTTTTTTAAGATTGCGGTCTTAATAGGCATTTCAGAGCAAAATCATACAGTCAAAGTTGTTGGAAATTAGAAGACCTACGTACAACTTTTATTTCAAGAATTTTTTCTACAGAGTCTAGTTTAGCATCAATTATTAGTGATTTTTTTTTTGTATTTTTAAGTGGAACAGAGGTTGACATTCATTTTACATCATTTAATATGATTAAACATAGGTTATAAATGTTTAATTTATTTACATTGGTAAGAGTCATGCGATTGTTTCACGCCAAATTTTTTTTATTAATTAAAATGTGTGTTTACAGAGAGATTATCTTTTGTGGTGAAGTTGTGACAACTGCCTTAAGAGATAGGGTTGCTAATTTACTGCCATGGATCCGTTTATTGAATTTGTACAGTATTTCGGAATGTCATGATGTTGCTAATTCTGGTAAGTGTTTACAATTATCATATTCAACTGTTTCAGTGTCGAAGCAATATTTAAAAGTTTGAGCCATTTAATTTGAATAAGGGTGTACAAAAAGTGCCAGCCCTTATTTCGAAATTTTGCAGGTGTAAGCCTACCATTGTCAACCCAAATTTCAACGTTACAGAAAAATAAAATTTCCTGTTAAAAATTAATTTTTTTTGTTCATAAAAAAATCTTTCCAACACTAAAATATTCGAAATTTTTTTAGTTTATTTAAAGTCGCATCGACAGCTTGGTCATTAGCAGCTACTGTGGGTTTTGGTACCTTAACGGTGGTTTTAACATATTAAAATTTCCAGACCCTAGCTGGGAATCAAACCCGGGATCTTTCGCTTTGCAGGCTAGCGCACTAGTCACTAGGCCACGGAGGCAGTTTCAAAATACATTGTCTTCTTCTTACTATCAAGGATTAGGCATAAGCCTGTTCCAAACTCACAAACCATCCTGTACGTCTACACAAACACTGTACATCTCGACTACTGCCATCTTCTTCGAAGTCTTCCCACCTCCCTTCTTCCAACTGGAACAATTCCATCACTTTTAGAGGTATTCTCTCCTCTGGCATCGGTTCCAAATGTTGCCTCCATTGATTCCGGTACTCCTCCACTTTTTCATTCAAGCTAAGTACACCCAACTCGGATCTAATTTCCTCGTTGTGTATTAGATCCAGCCTCGAGCAGCCCTTCACTCTTCTTAAAAACCTCATTTCAGCTGCTTTGATCCTACTTTCTTGGCGTTTTGTGGTAACCCATGACTCACTTCCATAAAGAAGGACTGGGGCTGCCATTACCTTGTAGAACTTCAGTACTGTATCTGTTATAGCTCTGTTACCCAGTGTCCTGTTAATGGTACCACAAATAGCTTGAAATTTATTTATTTTATTTTCAACATCCAAGTCCCTATCAAAGCTCACATCGCAGCCCAGATAGTTATAGTGAGACACTTGATCTAATACTACATTGTCTAGAACAATCTTTGAACAAGTGGGATACTTCCCTCTGAATGCCATAACCTTTGATTTAGCAACCGAAATACATTATTCAATTAATTTTTGTTTAAAAGTTTTTTTGTAAATGCTCGGTTATCCAGACGTTGGCGCTTTATCCATAACTTATGTACGTCCGGTAAACCGGATTTTGTCACTACATAGAATACATCGACGTCCTGTTTTCCGAATGTTGGTACTGAGAGGGTTAATTTATTTCTAATAATAATTATTGGTAAATACTTCTTTCATATTTTGAACCTTTATAAGGTGCTTCTTCTTCTCCTCCTCTCCTTCTCTCCTCTCTTCCTCCTATTAAAACTTGATCATCAGCAAATAAAAAGGTTTTCAGGGAGATATCATGACATTATCAATGGTGGATTGTTAAACTATTTTTCTTTCTCTTAAAAGGTGCTTCATAATTAACTAATTTTAATTATAAATTAGCTGTATGTGTTTGTTTTGTCTTTATATTTCCATATATTGTTACTTATCCGTATTGTGATGTTTTTCTTGCTCCACAGATATCTCGAAACCAAATTGCGGTGAACCAAGAAAATTTTGTCCAGTTGGGAAAATATTTCCACTTGTACATATTGTCGTAATGGACGAGGAAAAGAATGTTAAAAATGTCGGAGAACCTGGTGAGGTAATATAGACTCAACACTTTTCATTAAATATATTAAGTTCTCGTCAATTCTAACTTAATTTTTCTCAAGCAGATTGAATTAATAATTTCTTTATTCTATAGCATGTAGTACTATTACTGGAAGAGAAAATAATCTGATTGGTAGTTTTTCTGGATGTAACACCCAAGCACTAGATTAAGTGTGGCATATGTATTTTTCGTACAAATTAGAATGAATGCTACCAGTAAGTCACTCTTAAGAGTTTACTCTCATATAAACAACAATTTCTTAAATAATTTTGTACATAGTTGGTACATCAATATTTCCTGTCCTATTTCTTAAGCTATTGTGGATACTGAAATACCCAAGAAAATTTGACATAGGCAGGACACTAACCTGCTGCACAGTCCCCCATCCAGGAATTTTTTTTTTTTGTTGGTTTAACGTCTGACTGTTCTGCAATTACTGCTAATGCAGACGGTGAAGGATGAAATGATTTTTTGTAACGTATGAAAATATGCCGTGCCTGAATGGGATTCGAACCCAAGACCGCATGATGAGAGGCGAGCACGTTACCAACTACGCCAATGCGGTCGGCCCCACCCAGGAAGACCAGGGACTTTTCTGTCTGGGTATATAATTTGTAGTATAACATTGGCACTTGAAAGGAAAAAGGCCCAAACTGATACTTAAATGTATCTAATAACGGGCGTTTCATTAAGGACGCAACCCTGATTATAAGAAGATAGAAGTAATACATCGGTAAATTTTCTGTCCCACAATTATTGGTATGTTGGTAATAGTATACTCAAGGCCAACTACCTAAGACAGTTAAAATGTTCCAGTCAAGTATTAGTGTGTTGACAGCAGTCGTTTCGTTATATTGTGTCAGCCATGGTTTTTTCCAAGGAAGAACACGTGTTTATTGTAGAGACTTACATAGCGAGTAAATCTTACAAATGTGTGCAAGGTAAGTTTCAGTTGAAATTTCCCCGTTCTGCCGTTCCGAATAAATCGTCAATATTGTGTTTGATAAATCAATTTCGTAGAACTGGGAGTGTACTCGATGAGAAACCACCTCGCCAGCCAACAAAGTTAACCGTGGAAGTTCTCGAAGATTTGAAAAATCGTTTGACTCAATCACGTAAAAAAATTACGCCAACGCGATAAGGATGTAAATGTAACTTTTTTGTAGCTCTGAAAACAGTAGTTAATGTTAGCCCAGCTTGCAATGATAATCTTCTAAGCGATTTTTTAGGTGATTAAGTCAAACGATGTCACCACATTAATGCTTGACTGGAACATTTTAACTGTCTTAGATAGTTGGTCTTGAGTACACTGTTGCCAACATACCAATTGGGGGACAGAATATTTACCGATGTCTTCAGGGTTGCGTCCTTAATAAAACACCCGTTATTTATATATTATGGAAGTGAGGCCTGAGTGTGAAGGCAGAAGTATGAGATTTCGATCCAGTCTGCTGGAATTCTTTTTACTTTCTCTTGCCTTTATGAATATATAGTATAGAAAGGAAAGTATTGTTTTCTTGTCATTTTTTCGAAATTGAGTTTTCACCGGATCTACACCTTTTTAGACTCCTGAATCTATAAAACATGATTTTAGCGATTGGTCTGTGTGTGTGTGAACAAAATATCTCAAGAACAGAACATCGTACGAACTTGAAACTTGAAATTTAACTTACATACCACTACCGGACTCGACACAAACATTTTCATCAAAATCGGTCAATCGGAAGTAGTAGTTTATTCGTGTAGTTTTTCACTTTTTTGCGATTTTCTCAAAAACTGGTCCTATGATTTTTTTAAAATCGCCTGGTTTACTAAATTTTTTATGATCTACAAGATAGGGTAGGCGCCATGTTTGCTGAAATTCTTGATGAGGCTGTTTTCATGTAAAAAAATTGTTTTTTTGAGATTACGGCTTTAATATGCATTTTAGCGGAAACATTTATATAATAAAAACTGTAGAGAATTTTAAATCCTACAACTTTTATTTCAAACATTTTTTGTATAATGCTTAGTTAAGCAGTAATTAGTGATTTTCTGTTTTTTTTTCACGGAAACGTGTGAAAAATTTATTTTTTTAAGATTTCGGCCTTAGTATGCATTATATGACAAAAGTGTATATAATCAAATTTATAGGAAATTAAAAGATCTAAAACTTTTATTTAAAGAATTTTTCTCTACAGAGCCTAGATTAGCGTGAAAGAGTGATTTTCCGTATTTTTAAGCTAAACTGAAGTTGATTTTCATTTTGCGTCTTTCACTCATGATTAAAATTACGTTATGTTTATTGAGGTTAGTTTTTTATTTATTTCTAATGTTTTATTACTAATGTTAAGTTATATTGGTCATTATTTGCACTAGCAAGAGAAAGTTGTGTGAGTGTTTCACACCAGATTTTTTTGAGAAGTGTAAATGGCTGTGAAACACGGGATTGGTTAACAAATGAGGACGTATGGCAAGAGTTTAAGTGTTGGTTCTCTTTAAGAGACAGTTATGGAGTACCACCAGAATTGGACATATCATCTTCAAAAAATGTTTCCTCAAGGGACTTCTAGCCAAAGCTTACAGACCAATTGGAAGGTATAATCAGTGGCTGGATTGGTCCTGGAATCTAATTCTTGAATATTTGAAGAAGAAGAAAAAGAATGAATAACCAAGGCCATCTGAAATTATACCTAAATCTAATAAGAAAAAAATTTTTGTTTTCGGTAATTTGTGTATTAAACGTGGTATCTTGATATAAATCAGACAGAGCCCATATCAGGCCGAGACAACGATTTCCAATAAAAATCTCTACTTTACTTCATATTTCTGTATATTACCACAAAGAGAAAATTTTATCGACTTTTTCACTTATACTCATTTTATCGAACACTCTAGAAGATTAATACACATTTAGAGGAATTGTTCACTTTTCCAAAATGTGTTCTCAAAACCTGCTGGACCAATTTTTCTAAAATTTTCACATAATATTTAAAATGATATGTGCATACGTGCTGTTTTTACTATGAAGAATATTAAAGAATAGATGGTTTCAAAAAATGTTTCGTGTAAATTTTTACGTCTTCAAACTTTCAAATAAAAAAATTGTTGTAAAGGTTCTGTAAAGACCTCTCCAGAAAAATTAAGGTTATGTAAGAAAAAATTCTGTAAAAATTTAAAAGATACGAGGTGCGGCTAGAAAAAAACCGAACTAGCACAGGTGAAACAATAAAACGAATGCAATAAGGCTGAAAGTCGCCTGGCCTGTCTTGTGACTCTTGCTCCGCCTACTGCTCGAGTTTCATCTGCCTCCTGCACTCAGTCTGCCCGTGGCGTCTGTTCTAAGTAGTTGACGTTTTGTCTGTGCGTCGGAAAAATGTTGAGTGTACAGAAAGAACAGCGTGTTAACATCAAATTTCTTTTCAAACTTGGAAAATCTGCAAGTGAAACGTTTGTAATGTTGCAACAAGTTTACGGCGATGATTGTTTATCGCGAACACAAGTGTTTGAGTGGTTTAAACGATTTAAAGATGGCCGCGAAGACACAAGTGATGACGCTCGCACTGGCAGACCATTGTCAGCAAAAACTGATGCAAACATTGAAAAAATCGGTAAACTTGTTCGAGAAGATCGCCGTTTAACAATCAGAGCAATGTCTGAGTTGACAGGAATTGACAAGGAAAGTGTTCGGCAGATTCTTCATGAAAGTTTCAACATGAACAAAGTGTGTGCAAAAATGGTTCCAAAGTGTCTCACAATTGAACAGAAGGAACGCCGAAGAATGATTTGTTCTGACATCCTAGAAAACATTGAAACAGATCCCACCTTTTTACAAAATGTTATTACTTGTGATGAATCATGGTTTTTTACTTACGATCCCGAAACCAAACGCCAATCGATGCATTGGAAATCTCCTGATTCTCCACGACAAAAAAAAGCACGAATGTCAAAATCGAAATTCAAGGCAATGATGATTGTTTTTTTTGATGTCAAAGGGATTGTACACATTGATTGGGTACCAGAGGGACAAACAGTGAATCAGCATTACTACATTAGCGTCCTGACTACCCTACATGAGCGAGTACGGAGAAAACGGAACGATTTGTGGAAAAAAAAGACATGGATCCTGCACCAAGACAATGCCCCAGCTCACAATGCGTTGTCAGTGAAGACGTTTTTAGCCAATCACAACATTCCCATCTTAGACCATCCACCCTACTCACCTGATTTGGCCCCCTGTGATTTTTCTTTTCCCTAAAGTCAAGTCAGCTTTGAAAGGAACTAGATTTGAGAGTGTTGAAGCAGTAAAAGAAAAAGCGACGGAAGTAATGTATGGACTTACCGAAAATGATCTGCAGCATTGCTATGAACAGTGGAAAATTCGTATGGAGCGGTGTATAGACCGAGGAGGAGAGTACATTGAAGGAGATAACATCAAATTGTAAATAATGGAAAATAAAATTTTTTTATAGCATCAGTTCGGTTTTTTTCTAGCCACACCTCGTATTGTTTCAGCAATTTTCAAGAAAATGTTCCTGATGTTAAAATGGAGTAAGATAGGTATTACCTACATATTATATTAATACAATGTTAATGTACTTACATACATTTTTTCACTTACTGTCCTGTCGAAAATTCAAAATTAATATTATTTATCGTAGCAATATTTAACGCACTAGATCACTTTAAAATTTTATTAATTGTTATATTTTGTTGAATATAAATTATTAATTTTTTAAGTAAAATTTAAATAAAGATGTACCGTTAGATGATATGAATTTTTGAATATTCAATAACCGTGTGTAATGTAATATCTGATATATTGTAATATGTGTGGCTTCTTTCTCCCTTGTACTAATTTTCTAAATAATTCACTTGTGTACCAGAACATTATAATCTAGTAAACAAGTTGTGTCATACCTGTATCCCTACATAGATTGTTATGTAACTGTCTAACATCCAATTTTAAGAGTTTTATTGAAAAATCTAGTATGAAAAGTTCCAAGTAAAAAAATCTGGCGTGAAACACTCATACCACTTTATCTTGCCAAGTTAAATAATAGAACATTATAACCTCTGTTTAATCATGAGTAAGCAATATAAAATGAAAAACAACCTCTATAGAATTGCAAAATACGGGAAATCATTAATTGACGCTAATCTAGACTCTGTAGAAGCAAATGCTTGAAATAAAAGTTGTAGGTTTTTTTTAATTTCGTATAACTTTTACTAATACGCTTTTGTCCTAAAATGCCATAAATATTATGCTCTAATATAAATATTAATACTGTAGCTACAATATTAAAAAATCCTATTTTTTTACAGATTTTTATGAAAAAAATACAGAAAATCACTAATTGACACTAAACTAAGTGTTTTATGAAAAAAATGTTTGAAAGAAATGTTGTAGGTTTCTTAACTTCCTATAACTTTTACTAATATGCTTTTGTTCTAAAATGCCATTAATATTATAGCTGCAATATTAATGTTAATACTGTAGCTACAATATTAAAAAATTCTATTTTTTACAGATTTTTATGAAAAAAAAATACAGGAAATCACTAATTGACACTAAACTAAGTGTTTTATGAAAAAATGTTTGAAATAAAAGTTGTAGGTTTCTTAACTTCCTACAACATTTACTAATACGCTTTTGTTCTAAAATGCCATAAATATTATAGCTGCAATATTAATATTAATACTGTAGCTACAATATTAAAAAATTCTATTTTTTTTACAGATTTTATGAAAAAAATACAGAAAATCACTAATTGACACTAAACTAAGTGTTTTATGAAAAAATGTTTGAAATAAAAGTTGTAGGTTTCTTAACTTCCTACAACATTTACTAATACGCTTTTGTTCTAAAATGCCATAAATATTATAGCTGCAATATTAGTATTAATACTGTAGATAAAATATTAAAAAATTCTATTTTTACAGATTTTTATGAAAAAAATACAGGAAATCACTAATTGACACTAAACTAAGTGTTGTATGAAAAAATGTTTGAAATAAAATTTGTCTACAATTTTCATTTTAAACATTTTTATACAACTTATCACTTTTTTTGTTGATATACATTTTATACATTTTTTGCCCTAGAATGTAACTTAAGGCCGCAATCGTAAAAAAAAAAAAATTTTACCACAAGAGCCTCCCCAAGAATTTCACCAGACATGGCACTTACCCTATATTGTAGAGCATAACAAATGTAGTGAATGAGGCTTTTACTAAAAATGGTTCATTTAAAAAAGGTGGAGGTCTGAAAAGGAGAATTTCTGGTGAAAACTCAATTTCAAAAAATCAACATGAAAACTATGTATTCCTTCCCGACGTATTCATATAGGGCAAGAACATGTAAAATCAAACCTTTGAAACTGAGGACTTGCAAAGTTACAGAAGGACAGAGATGAGAGAGTATTAAGAGAGGAAGATGTCCCTAAAATGATCTCCCCAACTTTGGCTTGATTTGTTGGAATGTTGGCCCTAAAAATATAACAAGTTAATTGACAAACCTCTGAAATGGAGGACTTGCAAAGTTACAGAAAAACAGAGATGAGAGAGTATTAGGAAAGGAAGATGTCCCAAAAATGATCTCCCCTACTTTGGCTCAATTTGTTGGAATGTCGGCCTAAAAATATAACAAGTTAATTGACAAACCTCTGAAACTGAGGACTTGCAAAGTTACAGAAGGACAGATATGAGAGAGCATTAAGAGAGGCAGCTGTCCCTAAAATGATCTCCCCACCTTTGGCTTGATTTGTTGAAATGTCGGCCTAAAAATATAACAAGAAGGAGAGAGATGAGAGAGTATAAGGAGAGGTAGATGTCCCAAAAATGATCTCCCCAACTTTGGCTCGATTTGTTGGAATATCGGCCTAAAAATATACCAAGTTAATTGACAAATGGTTAATTGTAACAAATAGTTACTTACTTGTCATGTCCGACAGGTCTCCAAGTGTTCCTATCCCAAACAACCTCCTCGACTTGTGTGAAGAACTGGTAACATTTTCGACGTTAGGTGATAGATAACAGATGAATGTCACCTATATAAGTTAGGCCCAGTGAACTTATCCCTAGGTACTTTATACTAGAATTTTTTTTAAATTTTTTATTTCCAGGTGGTGACACAGGGCTGTTCATTTAATCAGATTTATTTTAATGATTACCTACATTAGCAATCGGGTACTTAAATCGACCAGACCTTAATGCAGAACGATTTATTGAACGTCCTCAGAATGTTGACCCTAAAGTCGGTCCAAGACTATATCGTACTGGTGACTGGGGATTCATGTTAGCTGATGGTAGCCTGGAAATATGTGGCAGATGTGATACTGCTGTTAGAATTAGAGGTTACAATGTTGAACTACAAGTAAGTGTATTATTTTGATATACCAGGTGGTCTTAAATTATTGAGTCAAATCCTACAGTTACAATCATGTAAAACACCGTAGTTGCTAATAACTGAGCATTTTTGATGCTACTTTAAATAAATAAACATAAAAAAAAAATCTGGTGTGAAACACTCACACAACTTTCTCTTGTCAATGCAAATAATTAACAATAAAATAAAACATTAGAAATAAACAAAAAACTAACCTCAACAAACATAACCTTATTTTAATCATGAGTGAAAGACGCAAAATGAAAATCAACTTTAGTTTGGCTTAAAAATAGAGTTATAACCGCATTTGAAAGCTTGAATGGTAAAGGTAGGTAAATTGTTCAATGTTGTTATTATAGCAAAATCGGTTGAGTTGTATATGAACTGTAAAAGGGAATAAACGCTCTGAAATTTGTAGAATAGCCTATTCAGACATTCTTTATAATGGAACTAAAATGTTCCAATATTATCCTTTATAATATTTTCTATACGCAGGTATTGACAAAATTCGGGGTTTTCATATAATAACATATGTCATATAAATAACTGTAGGAATGGGTCAATGACATCACCTCAAAGAGAGAAATTTTTTCGGCCTGTATTTTACCCCAGAATCCTTATTCACTTTACTCTTTCATACGCTTGAATAGTCGTATAATGTAGTAAGCTAGGTGTGTTTGATACATCAAATTTTTCTCTAGACATTTATCTTTAATACCAGACTAAAAAAAAATTATATAAAATATTTATTGCCAAATTTTGACAAAAACGCACAACTTTTCATAAATTACAACAAATTTTTCATAAATTCGCTGTAACTGGCGTAAAAAGACGGAGTTTCATGTTTGTTTTTGTAAAACATCTCTCAAAGTTTTCTTAATGTCTTCTAAAAATTTTAAATTTATTGGATGAAAGATGGATAAAGAAGCCAAATCTATCGGTGCGATCTCGGAATTAGTGTTTGCAGAGTTAATAGTAAGAGTAAGCAGTAGCAGAAACAAATTTTTGGTGGTAAGTGATGAATTTATCATTGCGATTGACTTGTTGTTTATAAGTTATATCTTGACATGTCTTATATACATGATTCATACAAACATTCAATAACTCTTTATTCTTAATTGAAAAGTTAAAAACTAATTTTTGACTCCCTTTTGGAGTCTCCTGGTTGCAAAAAAAATAATTCTAAAACCTATCAGTTGCAGAAGGTTTAAGGAGCTTAAATTGCTTACAGTTCCCTCACTACATTTTTGAGGTGATAATGTACGTGTATGTTAGGCAAAATTTCAATGTCCACGATCATAACACATGAAACAAAAATGATTATTACGTGGCTAACGTCAACACTAAATAATTGTTTGAACAAAAACCTACTTATGCGGGTAAAAATATATCGATAAATTACCTTAGATTTTAATTTGTTGTGATAATTTGCATTCCTTAAAGAAAATCTGAAAATTATTTTATTGGTAAAACTTTTTATAGTGTGCAAGAATTTCTTTCGAACAGTAGCTAGTAGTTCAATGTGTGAGTGAATTATGTATTTCAAGTGTTATAATTTTTTGACATGTCTTATACTCCCTCAGGAGTCTCCCGGACACAATAAAAAAAAAAATCTGGTGTGAAACATCACACAACTTTCTCTTGCCAATGCAAATAATTAACAATAAACCTAAAATTAGTAATAAAACATTAGAAATAAACAAAAAACCAACCTCAAAAAACATAACCTTATTTTAATCATGAGTGAAATACGCAAAATGAAAATCAACCTCAGTTCGGCTTAAATACGGAAAATCACTCTTTCACACTAAAGTAGGCTCTGTAGAGAAAAATGTTTTAAATAAAAGTTGTAGATCTTTTTATTTCCTATAAAATTAATTATATACACTTTTAACGTAAAATGCATTCTAAGGCCGAAATCTTTAAAAAATCGATTTTTCACACGCTTTCGAGAGAAAAAAAAACAGAAAATTACTGCTAAACTAAGTGTTATACAAAAAATTGTTTGAAATTAAAGTTGTAGAATTTTAAATTCTCTACAACTTTTATTGTATAAATTTTTGCACTAAATTGCATATTAAAGCCGTAATCTTGAAAAAACCTATGTTTTTACGTGAAAACAGCCTCACCAAGAGTTTCAGCAAACATGACGCTTACCCTATCTTGTAGAGCATAAAAAATTTAGTAAACCAAGCGATTTTAAAAAAAATTGTAGAATCAGTTTTAGAGGAAATCGCAAAAAAGTGAAAAATTACATGAATAAACTACTACTTCCGGTTGACCGATTTTGATGAAAATGTTCGTGTCGGGTCCGGTAGTAGTATGTAACTTAAGTTTCAAGTTCGTACGATGTTCTGTTCTTGAGATATTCTGTTCACACACACACACACACACACAGACCAATCGCTAAAAACATGTTTTTTGGGTTCAGGGGGTCCGAAAACGTGTAGATCCGGTGAAAACTCGATTTCGAAAAATCAACATGAAAACAATACTTTCCTTCTTATATATTCATATAGGCAAGAGAAAGTAATAAATAAATAAAATTTAAAGAAAACTGAATTTTTGTTTCTTTTACTTAATATTCAGTGTAATTAAATTACAATATTCTCTAAATAAAAGATTTATGAAAGATTTTAAATGTAATTTTTACTTACTTGTTATCTAACGTACTCATATTGTTGAACTTTATTAGAATTTTCTATATCTTTTCTATAACTTGTTGTTTCTTTTGATGTTCTATACAAACAAACATACCTATACGTTGATCAGTGTTCAGCATTTGAATTATTTATCATTTTAGTTCTGACTAATACATCGTAGAGTATGAAATCAATAAAAAGAAATTACAATGCATTAGATTGTTATTCAATTTTACGTAATTTAAGTTTTGTCTGTTTAAAAATTTATTAAGAAAATCTTTTCTGTAATTTTTTTTCAGAAAATTAGCTTTTTATTTTTCAGTTAAGAATAAAGAGTTATTGAATATTTGTTCATGTTTATGTGACTACTGTAACAATACAGAAAAAAATCTGGTGTGAAACACTCACACAACTTTCACTTGCCAATGCAAATAATTAACAGTAAACCTAATATTAGTAATAAAACATTAGAAATAAACAAAAAAACTATTCTCAATAAACATAACCTAATTTTAATCATGAGTGAAAGACGCAAAATGAAAATCAACCTTAATTTAGCTTAAAAATACGGGAAATCACTCTTTCCCGCTAAACTGGGCTTTGTGGAGAAAAATGCTCTTTATAAAAGTTGTAGATCTTTTAATTTCCTTTAAATTTGATTATATACACTTTTGTCATAAAATGCATACTAAGGGTGAAATCTTAAATGAAATTGATTTTTCACATGTTTTCGTGAGAAAAAAACAGAAAATCGCTAATTATCGCTAAACTAAGCGTTATACAAAAAAATGTTTGATATAAAAGTTGTAGCAAATTAAATCCTTTACAACTTTTATTATATATGTTTTGGCGCTTAAATGCATATTAAAGCTGTAATCGTAAAAAAACAATTTTTTTACAAGAAAACAGCCTCACCAAGATTTTCAGCAAACATGGCACCTACCCTTTATTGTAGAGCATAAAAAATTGAGTAAACCAGGCAATTTTTAATAAAATCGTAGGACACGTTTTTGAGAAAATCGCAAAAAAGTGTAAAATCACATGAATGAACTGCTACTTCCGGTTGACCAATTTTGATGAAAATGTTTGTGTCGGGCCGTTAGTGGTATCTAATTTAAGTTTGATATTTCAAATCGTTGGATGTTCTGTTCTTGAGATATTATGTTCACACACAGACACACACAGACCAGTTGCTAAAAACATGTTTTTTTGGGTTCAGGGGGTCTGAAAACGTGTAGATCCGGTGAAAACTCGATTTCGAAAAATCGACTTGAAAACAATACTTTCCTTCCTATATATTCACATAGGCAAGAGAAAGTAAAAAAACGGTAAATAAATGACCAAACATTGGTAATTTTGAAGAAGTTTCTCTGTAACTTAATTTTACTTTCTCTTGCTGTGTATGAATGTAATAACGAAGGAAAGTATTATTCTCAATTCAATTTTTTAAAATTTAATTTTCATCAGAAATACACATTTTCAGGGCCCCAGAATCAAAAGTACATGTTTTTAGCAATTGTTGTGTATGTCTGTGTATTTTTTTTTTAACATCTGACTGTTCTCCAGTTTCTGCTAATGCAGTCGGTGACAAGGATGATAGATGAAGATGAGTGATGAAAAAATGCCAGACCTGATCGGGAATCGAACCCAGGACCCCGGCTTAGGGGTCGGTTGCACTAACCACTACGCCAACAGGCCGGCGTGTGTGTATGAACAAAATAGCTCAAGAACTTACAGAGTTGAAACTTGGAACTTAAATTAAGTACCATAAAGCAAGCAACCCGACACAAATATTTTCATTAAAATCTGTCACCTGGAAGTAATAGTTGGAACGTGCAATTTTTTTTGCAATTTTCTCAAAAACGGGTCTACAGTTTTTTTTAAATTTCGTCATTTACTTAATTTATGCTCTACAAGATAGGGTAAGTGACATTTCTGCTGAAATTCTTAGTGACCGTGCTCTCGTGGTAAAAAATGTTTTTTTGTAAGATTGTGGGCTTAATATGCATTTTAGGGCTAAAAGATATATAAAAAAATTAAAAATCTACAGCTGTTATTTCAAAAAATTATCTACTATACTTAATTTAGCGTCAAGTAGTGATTTTCTCTTTTTTCTTATCAAAGTCAGTTTAAAATTGCGACTGTAGTATATATTTTATGACAAAAGTATATATCAAAGTTATAGAAAATTATATAACTTACAACTTTTATTTGAAGAATTTTTCTATAGAGCCTAGTTTAGAATCCTAGATTAGTGATTTTACGTGTTATTAAGTGAAACAGAGATTGATTTTAATTTTGTGTCATTCACTCATGATTAACCCTCTTGCAGCGGACTGTTTCACGTAAAACAGTAAAACCGGTTTCATATAACCGCGACCTTATTTAAAATGTTTTATCTAGCGTCATTACTAATGAAAAATTATGAAAAAATTACAGCTAATTCAAATAAAACGTACGCACATTTTGAATATAATAACATGAAAATCGCTTTATTATTCTTTGCGTTTAGAGCGAGCGAAATGTTCACCCGCGAAAATTTGGTGTTTACTTTAGATTTTTTACTATAACGGGCTTAAATTTCAGTTTAACAAAAATTTGTATAAAACATGTTTTGTAGGTAAGAGTTTACTGAATAAATTGGTATTTTTCATTTTATTTTCCGTAAATATTTCACGGAGTTACAGAGTTTTCAAATTATTAACTAGATCAAGAATTGAACGTGCAAGCAGTAAACATATATTTCACAACTTTTGAAGTGACGTCACACAAAAAACATTATCTTTAGGGTGCAGCTATTATATAAGATATATATAGGAAATTGTTTTATCTACAAAAACCTGTTTTCAAAACGTTTGTAACGTGCCAGACAAGGAAGAACATACAATTTACTTTTTCCCTGTTTTTACTATTATTTTTTGTTCCTGGAACTGAGAAACCCCTCCACAGAATAACATTGACCTCTCCGTCTGTCAGAAAGAGCAAGGTTCTATTCAGAAATGCCCTTCAACAAGCCAGACCAATCAGAATTCATCTACGTTCAATTTGTCATGTACACCACATGAATGAGTCGAAAAAGGGAAATTCTATAACCTTGGCTCTTAACATCGCACTGTACAGGGAATAAAAAATTTCCCTTTTATGATATCTTTATTCTGAAACGCGTATCACACGCTTTAAGAAATCTACTACCAATTTCATACCATATTTTTTGTTCTACGATGTATACTGACTGTGATGTCATGCATTTAGTGAATGACCCCGCGATTCAACCGGTTTGCCACAATTGTGGCGTTGCGGTGTATAAGGGTTAAGGTTATATTATTCATTATTTACATTGGCACGAGAAAGTTATGTAAGTGTTATACACCAGATTTTTTTTCTTGTAGGATTATAAATTTGATATTTCTTTTTGCAGGCAATTGAACGAACTTTGTTAGATGCAGAGGAAGTAAACGCGTGTTGTGTTTTGGCGCACGGAGAAGAAGGAAGTGAAAAATATGTAGTCGCTTTTATTGTTCTTGATAATGAATTCACCAAAAGTAAAGAAGAGAAAAATGTGAATTTAACGAGAAATATAAGGATAAAATTAAAAGATCGTTTACCTAATTATATGATACCGTCTCAGTTTATATACTTGGATAAGTAAGTCAGATTTTAAATTTGTTTTTATAGATTGGCAGTTGTAAAATGAATTTTTTGATCTTTACTGGTTGATTTTATTTATTATCCAGTATTAATAAATTGATAATTATGTTGTATCAGCAAATTTCAGTAGTTGAGATTTAAAAACAACTTCATTTTTTGTAATCTGGATATAGAAGACTTCCCAAAGGAGTATACATATATATTTTTAAAAGGGCCAATTTTAGATCTTGTAAGGTGACTAGACGCTTCTGGAAGCTCTTTTTGCAGCCCACATTCTCAGCATTCATTCACCGTAGGCTTTTTTCGTTTCTTCTTTCCACCCGGTGTCCAGTTTTTGTTCTTCATGGAATATCTTAAAGTTAATAATTAATTGTATGAAGCAGTCTTTTTGTTTATTCAATTACTCAACAAAAAATTATTGAGTTATCCAGTTCAATCGATTAATTTATCAATTTTATGAAGAACTTGATTCTACCCATGACTATAAGCTTATAGTTAACTGCAACTACGCTAATTATATAAAAAAAATGTTCATTTTAATTTTGTGAAAATAATTTACTATTGGTTAAAAATTATTGTTGGTGGTGTTTAAGTCAGCTGAAAGGCTAGTTTGAACCTCTAGAGGCTCTATTAAAATAAAAAGAAGAGTGAGGTGGTTTTTTAATGTCTTTCTCACTAAGTGGAAAGTATGCTTATCAGCATGCTCGGACCTCTGAAAACCATGTACTTTCCACCCTGCAAATGACACCTTCACTTCACTCACCACAGGGTCTGGCTGTATAATGGATTTCACTACTCTCAAATAAGATAACTCTTGACTAGTGTATTTTACACCTGTACCTATTCTATTCTTAAATGCTTCAGTCATATAATTGGCTGACCAAGTAATAAGAAACAGAACTGTTTTATGTAGTCGTGGAACTAGCAGATCGACTGCAAATAATTTAACACTCCACCTGCCTGTTTTGGGCATTAAAAATTATTACAAAAATAAAATTTGACGATGTGTATAATTTTTTTTTAGAATACCTATACTAGAAGCATCTGGTAAACTGGACAAAAAGGCACTTATCCAGTTGACATCTGACTACCAAAAGCAATTTGATGCAAATAATAAGTCTAAGAAATATGAAGGGTTGGATCTGACAGAAACGCAATTGAAGATTGCCCTTATATGGGAGAACATACTGAATGTTTTCTTTGCCATTGATGTTAATGAAAATTTCTTTGATCTTGGTGGGTACGTAATTGTTTTTGTTTTGTTATGTATTTACTTTTAACTGGTTTTTTTACAGGATGTGGTAGAACCAATTAGCAGTTTTAAAGGGTTATAAAAAAACTATCTGGGTGTATAGAGAGAAAATGTTTTTATGTTCAAATTTAGTCGTACATACCATTTCACATTCCACCAGTTTTGAAAATAATTTCCTCAAGATGGCGGCCGTTAGGAGTATTTCACTTTTGGTGACGATTTCTGAAGTTTTGAGTATCTCAAGCTTAGATATCGCGGGGTATTGCATTCTTTTCTTCATTAATCCACTCCCGTAGCTCTAGTAGGGTGTAAGGCCGATGTTTAAACATCTTTTTCTTCCGATAGCCCCAAAGAAAGAAGTCAGATGGTCAAATTAGGCGACCGCACACACCAGCCCATATCACCCCTCAAAGAGACTGGACGCCCTGAAAAGATGTTTAAGTTTTCTTAAAAATTAAGTGAATTTTGGGCTGTGTGAGCTGTAGCCTCACCCTGGTAGAACCACAAGTCTCCCAATCCCTCTTCTTCAACAATTTATTCAATTCTGGGCTGCAGAAAATTCACGGTCACTGTTACACCTTCTTCCTCAAAGAAGTGAAGGCCTATCACGCCAAATTGTGAAATATCACACCACACCATTAGTTTAGAGGAATGTAGCGGTCTTTCTCGAATAACTCGGTGGGGTTATTTTTAGCCCAGTAGCGGAAGTTCTGTTTGTTTGCGATTCCATTGACGTTAAAATGTACCTCATCACTACTGGAAATAGCTGCCGCCTCCGGAGGGGTCTTTGCAAGCATTTGCTCACACAGATTTCGGTGGTTGGTGTATTCTGCTGGATTCTTGCTCTGGTCCAAACCATGTTGGCTACTGAAATAATCCACATGGGGTTTGGGATCCATTCCACCACCGCCTAAGCAGTTATCAGTCAAAACTGGTTAGTCGGTTCTGCCGCGCCCTGTACTAAATAACTAGTTCTGCTATTGGAATCCAAAATTATTTGGGTTCCTTTTTTGTCTGAGAACTGTCGTGGAAAGTAGTAAATATGAGGCCGGTTCGGAAAGTAACCTCTGTTTGGCTGTAATTAAAAAAAGTAACAGAAAAAATATTTTAATAATTTACAGTACAGTCTTGATTATCCAACTAGAAGCGGGACTGACAGATGGGTCGGATGAGCAAAATGTTAGATAATTCAGCACCTCAAGATAATTTAAATAAATGGTTTACTTAATAGTTTACCAAAATTCAGGAGAGTATACAACAGGGTGTATACCGATGAAGACCGGTGACAAAGATCAGAGCGTCTTAAGAAAGTGTGGGCCAAACGAAAGGAAGGAGGTCTCAAGAGAGCATGCTTCTCAAAGAAACCCAAACCTGAATTTGAACTAAAGTGATCCTATGGGGTCTCAAAAGTAAAAAAAAAAAAAAAAAAAAAATGTATATAAGTTTTGCAAAAATTATGATAAACAATTTTAAGTTTTAAATACTGCTGGTGAAAATAACAAGTTAAAGTAGGTACCTAAATACTATCTACGATTTAAAAAAAAAAAATAAGGCCTAATAAGTAAATACAATATGTTATACGAAGTGTGGCTATTAAATAACGAGACTGAGGTAAAAAAAATTATTTTAATTTTATACATAATCACTTATTGTCACCTTCAATATACACTCCTTCTCTATTCCTACAATGCTCCGTGTAAATTTTCCTTTGTTGGAAACAGTGCTGGAAGTCATCTTTTACCAGCTCCTTCAGGACACGTGCCGCTTTCTCTTTTACAGCTTCTACAGGCTCAAATCTTCCCCGTTTTAATGCAGATTTCCCCTTGAACATGCTCTGACTAAACGATGTTGTTTACAGAAGCGAGATTAGCTGCATACTAAAGAGAAAGGTTCACACTAAACAGCTGTTGATTAATGGCAGTTGACGCATGCCTCCTTGATCCACAGCAGCGTCAGTCTCGTTATTTAATAGCCACACTTCGTATTTAACACATTTATTGTTATAACATAAATAAAATGTTCAGCAGTAGGGCTAGTTACGAAAAGATTTACTACTTTTGGAAAAACTCTTGTTATAGATGATTCCTTATGTGACGTTTACGTTAAAGACATGTGCCCTTTTCTTGGCGGCAATATCAAGTCAGTGCCTCATCACCATTATGTTAGAGAGGTTATTTCTTGTTATTTTTCAATGTAGGCTAATAATAATTATTTTAATAGCTAATTAATAATTATGCCTTCACTTATCAATTCACATTCAGTCTGTCTCATCGGATGAGCGAAGGTTGGATAACCAGGATTGTATTGTTCTTCTTAAAGCTACAGCGTTTTATTATTTTTTAAAAAAGTCACAAGAGAGGAATTTTGTGGGAAATAATGGATAACAGAGGTTACCCTAAGCATCTTATTACCGCTATTAAGTCATGTTACCAAGATACAAGGATAATTTTGGACATAGGAGAGGAACCATCTGAAGAAATTTGTATTAACCGAGGGGT
Source organism: Catonia carolina (assembly GCA_035578175.1). Classification (NCBI taxonomy): domain Eukaryota; kingdom Metazoa; phylum Arthropoda; class Insecta; order Hemiptera; family Achilidae; genus Catonia; species Catonia carolina. The sequence goes on from JAQMRL010000008.1 coordinate 13,425,042, forward strand.
GTGCCAAGGCTGTAGTATGTCTCCTACACTTTTCAATATTTATATAGATGACATGGTTAAAAGATGGAAAACGTGGGTAAAGATGGGAATTGCTATAGGAGAGATGGTGAACTTGAATACCGTACTATTTGCTGATGATCAAGTAATAATTCAGGAAAGTAAGGAAGCTCTGCAGAGATCGATATTCCAACTATAAAAGGTTTGTGCAGCCTACAATATGAAGATTTCCTTAGAAAAAACAAAATCCATGGCCTTCTAGGGTAAATACCCAGTACGTACGAAAATATCTGTTCACAATAAAAATATTGAACAAGGGTCCCATTTCCGATATCTTAGTTGCGACATCACTTATGACATAGATATAGACATTGACTACAAACTTAGTAAGTTCCAGACCATTCAACGAGCGCTCTCCAAGAAAACTAGGAGGGAGACGACATTAAAATTTTATGAGGTGATGGCAATACCAACATTATTGTTTGGTTCAGAAACATGGGTGAAGAGTCTGAAACAATTAAAGAAAATTCAGGCATTGGAAATGAATTTATTAATGTCAGTAAAGGGCTGTACAAGAGTAGATAGATTATATAATGAAGATGTGTGTAAGGAATTGAACATCTTCAAGTTGGAAGACCGAATAATAGAAAACAGGCAGAGATGGTTGGCACATTTGGAAAGAATGCCTGATGGGCATATACCTAAGGAAGTGTGGAGGTATAGGTCGGTTGGCCGAAGAGATATTGGAAGACCCAGGAAAAGATAGTAGCTGTCCTTAAGAAAATTTCAAAAAAAAAACTGAGACCAGAACAGGCGATTTGCCTAAACCCTGTAGTGAAGAAGAAGAGAAGAAAAAAGTCACGATTAAAATTCATTTGTCATAGCACTTTACTGATTTATAAATTCCTTCTTTAAAAAATTTAGTTGCATGTAGGCAATCTTTCACGACTATGTTAACAAAGTTATTATTTGTGTTCGCATTAATTATTTTGAGGCTTATTTACCCCAGACAAGAAAATAACATTTTTTCAATTATAATTAATTTTTTGTAATATTAGGTAGTATATATTTTTTTTAAATTTTTGAAAATAGCATACATTATTAAGAATAAAGATATGAAAATGAAAAACTGTTTCACGTGTCAATTTTTTCCAGACATTCATTAGCAGCAACTCGTTTGATAAGTGAAATAAATGAAGAATTTAAAATGGATTTTGATGTGCGAACTGTATTCCAAAATCCTACAATAGCTGAACTGTCATCTGTTATTGATGGAAATGAATCAAACTCGGTCCGTCAACTAGATTTAAATGAAGAATTGAAATTACACTCATTATTCTTACCTCAACATACTGAGTAAGTTAACTTTTTCTTGTACTTAAATGATTTTCTTCTGCAAGTGGTTGTGAAAAATTTATACTTGCATTTTACTCTAATCTTTAAATTTATAGGTAAATCACTACATAATTAAATTTATTGCTTACCTTTTCTTTGATTGACCTTCAGTTTAAAAAACTTACACACATTTCAGTGGTACCACTTTCTTCAGAGTAATGTTAAATTTGAATTTAAAAGTAAAATGCAGAATAGTATTTCCATTCAAAAATAAATCCTTATAATGCATCCTGCAGCTTGAAATTAATTGTATTTTTTATAATAAATTTATGCAATAAATTTCACTAACCTTTTTTAAGCTGCCTTAATTTTTATTATTCACTTATACGTGTTTCAGTGGATCCACCATCATTAGAGTATAATAATATCTTTGAAACTAATTTTTTTTAAAAAATCTATAGAAGATGTTACATCTTTAGTCATTTGTAATAAAACTGATTTAAAATTTTTCTTCTGCCTTTCAAGGATTAGGCATCTCTGCCTGTTCCGAACCTCTCAAATCTGCCCATCTCTTTCTCAGGCGTCCTTGTTCTCTCCTGCCCTCCGGCTTATAGCCCAGTGTCTGCTTAGGTATCCTATCCTCCCGCATTCTGTTTACATTCTCTAACCACTGCATTCTGTTCTGGGATACCTTATTGGCTGTAGAGAAGATGTTGAGTTCTTTCCTTATCTTGATATTCCTGTACCGATCTTCTCTACTACACTCATATGTATGTCGAAGAAATTTCATTTCAGATGCTTGCAATCTGCTCTCCTCTCGCTTTGATAGCACCCAAGTTTCACTGCCATAGAGTAGGGTCGGCACTCCTAATGTTTTATAAAATCTCACCCTTGTGTTTTTGCTAGTGCTATTTTTTAAAGTGCGGTGGATAGTTCCACATATTTGATTTAAAATTAAGTTCCTCTTAATTTATCCATTCTCATATTTACTACAGATAGCAGTAGCAGTCAATATCACATCATCATTCTTAAATTTGATTTGTTCATTTCAAATGTCCTGCTTTTGCTCTTTTCAATGTTTATAAATATGGAACATCTCATAATTTGAATGTTGTTTGGGAAAATATTTTCTTTCATGCAATTTTTGTTAAATTTTATGTTTATATTAGTTAAATTAATTTTTAGTTTCAATTTTTGATACTTAAATGCCATTTAAATAATATTTTCATTCAAAAATAAATCCTTATAATTCATCCTGCAGCTTGGTCCTGCAGCTTCAATGCAATTAATAGCGTTTACAGAAATAGAATGTATTGTAAGGGAAATATTTTATTATCGTTTTAGTGTGAAGGGTAGGCTACTAGATTGTTGAAATTTTTTTTATGTAAACAGATATCGCATGCAGTCCATCCATAGGTCAACATACAAACATGTTTTTTAGTTTGTGTGAAAGCTGTGATGTTTTTCTACAGGAATTTGCTTTTGTTACAAATGGTTGGATCTAATGTATGAGGTGTGGCTATTAAATAATGAGACTCACATAAAAAATTTTATTTTTGTTTTATACATATATATTGTATATACAGGGTGATTCATGAAGTTCTCCCCCCACTTCTACAGCACATTGTACTAGTAAAAATAATGAAAAAATGTTATATAAACATAGGTCCGAAAACGCTTCGTTAGCGAGTTACAGCTAGCGAAAGTTTCGCCTGGATTTCAGTTCACCAGGTGAAATGAGGTCTTCCTGGAATTGTGGTAAGGTAGATTAAGGGGCGAATTCAATCATTTCTTATGGTTTTTGATCTGATAAATTGAATAAAACAGGTCCCAGAACTGTAAGTTAAATAGTTTTTGAGAAAACCAGTGTCAAATGCAAAAAATGGAGTGAAAATCACATTTTTTCATCTTTGGGCAAGAATAACTTTGTTATTTCACCAAGAAACAGTTAAAATTTTTCAATAAAAAATGTAGAAAATTTTATTCTGAACAAACCGGTGTAAATAAAGTACACAGAAAGCGAATAGTTTTTGAGAAAACCAGTGTCAAATGCAAAAAAATGGAGTGAAAAAAACACATTTTTTCATTTTAGTTTTTCCGGTTAATTTTACTTTGTACTCTTATGAATAAAAACTCATTTAATCAAACATCTATTTGCTTTCTGTGTACTTAATTTACACCGGTTTGTTCAAAATAAAATTTTCTACATGTTTTATTGAAAAATTTTAACTGTTTCTTGGTGAAATAACACAGTTATCCTTGCCCAAAGATGAAAAAATAAGTTTTTCACTCCATTTTTTGCATTTGACACTGGTTTTCTTAAAAACTATTTAACTTACAGATCTGGGACCTGTTTTATTCAATTTATCAGATCAAAAACCATAAGAAATGATTGAATTCGCCCCTTAATCTACCTTACCACAATTCCAGGAAGACCTCATTTCACCTGGTGAACTGAAATCCAGGCGAAACTTTCGCTAGCTGTAACTCGCTAACGAAGCGTTTTCGGACCTATGTTTATATAACATTTTTTCATTATTTTTACTAGTACAATGTGCTGTAGAAGTGGGGGGAGAACTTCATGAATCACCCTGTATATGTATATATTTTTGTTATATGCATGACTAATTGTCACCTTCAATATATACTCCTTCTCTATCCCTACAACACTCCATGCATATTTTCCATTGTTGGAAACAGTACTGGAAGTCATCTTCTGTCAGCTCCTTCAAGACACGTGCCGCTTTCTCTTTTACAGCTTCCACAGATTCAAATCTTTTCCCTTTTAATGCAGATTTCACCTTAAGGAAAAGGTAGAAGATAATAACATGTGATGAAACATGTTTTTTACTTATGATCCGGAAACGAAGCGCCAATCCATGCACTGGAAGAGCCGAACTTCACCGAGAGCTAAATGAGCTAGTCAAAATTTAAAGGAATGATGATTGTTTTTTTTTTTTAATATCCATGGGATTGTGTACCTTCACTGGGTTCCTGAATGTCAAACAATTAATCAATATTACTATCTTAAGGTACTTTCTAAACTACATCAAAGAGTTAAGGAAAAAACGCCCCGAAATGTGGAAGGACAAATCATGGGTTCTCCACCAAGACAATGCACCAGCTCATTCCGTGTTATCTGTCAAAAGGTTCCTAGCCCAGTCTCAGTGTTAGAACATCCACCTTATTCACCAGATTTTGCACCATGTGACTTCTACCTGTTCCCTGAGGTGAAATCTGCGTTAAAAGGGACAAGATTTAAGTCTGTGAAAGCTGTAAAAGAGAAGTGGTATGTGTCCTGAAGGAGCTGACTGAAGATGACTTCCAGTACTGTTTCCAACAATAGAAAATTCGCATGGAGCGTTGTAGGGATAGAGAAGGAGTGTATTTCGAAGGTGACAATAAGTGATTATGTATAAAACAAAAATAAAAATTTTTACAACGTCAGTCTCGTTATTTAATAGCCACACCTCGTATGTTGCAGCTAAGGTATGTTGTAGCTAAGGGGGGAAGGGATAGGCGCACGACAAAATATTACCTGCAGTATTCCCAAACAAGTCACCCTCATATCATTCTCCTGCTACCTACAGAATTGTGAAACACACATATTTGTTGATAAAATTATGCTTTACAAATGGTTTTTCATAAGTTAAATCTAACTATATGAATGTGTGTGTGTGACGTCTTTGGAAGGAATGTAATATGGCTGCTGCGTACTAAGAAGTGAAACAGCACGAAACAGCTGGAGCATTAAAGGGTTAAGTATAGTTTTTATCCATTAAATTATACATAAAATTTTTAAAAAAGGTTTTAAAAATTCTTTTACATATTAAGGCTGTCCTTATGAACTTACGCATTTATAATTAAAAGTTATTATTCTTGAGGTTTTATAAAAAAAATTAAATTTCCTAATTTTTTTTGTACATAGTATAAATGTGAAATAATTAGATTTTAATTTTTATTATAGTTAGTTTTTCAGGCTTTTAAAAACTGAGCATAATTTTCGATATAAATCGGGTGGAAACTGGTTCTCTGTTCATCGCCAATTTGTACAAATAATATCTTCTCAGAATCCCAAATTACATTTCATATATCATTTATACTGTTTTTGTTTAAGGGTTATTTTAGTAACCATGGGATAAAATTTAGATTAAAATGATATTAGTTATTTTCTTTGAATAAATAATTTATTATTGTTTTGGTCCAAACAGTTTAGATAAAAGGTTGTCTGCGTTTTGGAAATTGATGAAACTGAATGAAAAGAAACTGTGTAATGGCAGTGTATTGTTGACTGGTGCGACTGGATTTCTTGGTTCACATCTGCTTCATGAACTTATTATTAAATCTCAGGTTTGTAATTATCTCAGTTATTGCATGATTTGTAATGTATAAGAATTTTTAATATTTGTTTTTATAAAATTAACTTGGCTTTGAACTGCTATTTGATAAGCTACATTCCTTTGGAATTGGTAGAACTGCTTTTGAATGGGTAAAATCATTTTGTGATAAACAGGAGGGAGTATCTTGTGGTTCAGAGGGAGGAGAGTGATTGTGTTGGTGAAATATAGTCAAAGCTGAGGTGGTAAAAACACGGAGTCCCCTAAGGATCAGTTTTGGGACCACTGTTGTTTTTATTATGTTTTGTTGTTGTTTAGGTCATCAGCCGAATGGCTGGTTTGAACCTCTAGAGACTTTATTAAGAAAAATGAGAAGTAATATGGTTTACCATTGCCTTCCTCACTAGGTGGAAAAGTGTGCTTATCAGTATGCCAGCCCCTTTGAAAAGCATCAACTTTCCACCCTGCAAATGGCACCTTCACTTCATTCACCACAGGGTCTGGTAGTATAATGAAATTCATCACTGAACAGAGATAATTCTGATTAGTGTCTTTTACACCTCTACCTCTTCTGTTGTTAAATGCTTCAGTCATATAATTGGCTGACCATGTGATAAGAAACAGAACTACTTTTTATAGCCCTGGAACTATCAGATCAAGTGAAAATAATTTAACACTCCATCTGGCTGTTATGGGCAAGTTTTTATGTTATAAAAAATTTTATGAAAATTTATATTAAATTTTATAAAATAGTAATGTAAAAGACACTAATCAGAGTTATCTCCTCTGAAAGAAATGAATTTCATTATACAGCCAGACCCTGTGGTGAATGAAGTCAAGGTGTTATTTGCAGAGTGGAAAATATGTGCTTTTCAGAGGGCCTGGCGTGCTGATCAGCGTACTTTTCCTCTCAGTGAGGAAGGCAAGTAAACCACCTCACTCCTCGTTTTACTTAGTAAAACCTCTACAGGTTCAAACCAGCCTTTTGGCTGATAACTTCAACACACATTAAAGATATGGGAAGGGGATTTGCTAAGATACTTAGTAAATATGCAAATGACACAACATTGATCAATTCATTGAATTGCCTAACCAACTTTCACACTATTCTATCACTCATTGCGCTTTCATTACAAATCTCTGTAATCAGCCAATGAATTTCAGCACCTTAACATTCCTTGAGTTAAAATATCAGATAACAGAACAGATCTCACAGTCGGCATTCATCTATTGTTTTAAACGTTGTAAACAACTGGAGTAAACATAAAAGACGAGACTAATCAATCCGTAATTTCATCAGCACAAAGGTAATACAACTAGAGAAAGTAGAGTGCATACACAGAGTACCAACAGTAGCCCTGCGGTATCATTCGAATGAAACGGTACTTACTTTTTGGACACGCCTTGTATTTTCTCCCTATTTATGTAAGATTTTGTTTGAACAAACAATTAATTAAGCTAATTTGTGGCAATTTTTAAAATTTCCATCTATCATTTTCCTTTGTCTGTCCGTCCATCACATCCAGGTGTCAGAAACTACAAAAGATAGCAACAAACGGTTTTTAGATTCGTAATCTACGCAAAAATTTAGTGGCCCTGGATTGGATTTGAAATTCCGGTTTTGACCGGAAGTCAAGAAATTAAAGTCGAAATTTGGAAACAAAATAGTGCTATTTGATTGCTCTTAAAGAGTGGATAGAGAAATCAATAATGGTTTTTGCGATAAATCAAAGGTAAGCATTTGTCACCGGATGGCGACATTAAGTTGCAAACCTTATTTGTTTGGTGGGCCTGAAAAGGGCCGTTTAAGCGTTGGTCATCTTGGAGAGGTGGCGGTCAAGGAGCTGGGTGACACGGCGTGCCATTATCCAGCGAAGACGTCATCTTCTTCCCTCGCAGTAGTGCGCCGATGGCTGCTTCGTCGGGTCCGGTGGGCATAAGGCTCAGTCAAGGGACTGCTGTGGGCATCGCTTGCCGCTCGCATGGCGGTCCGGTCGACAGCTTACGGTGACGGGTCGGCGAGCGGAAGCATAATCTTCTCTCTTGCGGGGTCGTCGATTAGTCCTCGCTGGAGTCCGGTAGCCATGTGCCGTGGTGGACGTCTTGTCTGCTGTCTGGTTCGAAGTGAATCCCTCAGAGTCTTGATCGAAATTGAATCTCCGGCTCAGTGCAGCGCTCTTTATATTGTCGCCGAGAGCGGCTACTGGCTTGGCCTTGATGACAAAGGCCTCTGTCGGTGTGGAGCCGAAAGGTTTGTCGGTGCGCCGCTAAAGGGCCTACGGTGCCAACAAAGGCCGGAAGAAGTATTGAAGGCCGGCAACACAGTAAATGATTAATTAGAAGGGGTGGCGGTGACACTTTTTTAAAAAAATTTTAATTTTTTTAAATTGCCACCAGCAATGAGGCGCTATATCTCATGAAAGGGATTTTTTCATTTCTTGAATCTCTGCAAGATTTAAAGAAGTAATGTTGGGTAAGGTCATCAGTGAGGGCTCAGAGATTTATATATGTACTATTGATTTTGTTAGCTTGTAACTGTTGGATTTTTTAAAATTATAATGCTGATTCTTTTTATATTTTTCCCCAAAAAGTGTACAGTATATGTGTTAGTGAGAGATAAGCCTGGCATGTCTGCTTTGGAAAGAATTGTAGAAGCCCAGAAAATGTATGGATTGCCTCCTCTCAGAGAAGATTTAATTAATGAAAGAAGAATTATTCCATTAAAAGGTATGTATGAATTTAATTAAATATTTTTAATGAGTTCAAATATGTGATATGTGAAAAACTTGAGCTATCGGAAATATGAGCGTATCGTAGGTTATATTGAGATTAATAAAATTATGATCAAAGAAGTATGATGAAGATTAATTAATGAAGCAGAAGTCCTTAATACAATGAAGAGATGAAAATTGGAATAGGTACTTATGCATTAAATCTACCAACCCTGTCAGGTTACTCAGGTACTTCAGGTTTCTGGAATAGTTCAAATTCGACTGTACATTGAACCAGGTAGCACAATAATTCCTGACTGTTGGAAGGGATTCAAAATGGACAAGTTAGAAAACACGGCTTTTTAACATTTCATGGCAAATCATAAGTATAATTTCACTGACCCTGAAACTGGAGCGAATACACAGTGAGTAGAAACTATTTGTGGATTAGCGAAATCAGAAACACAGAGGTACAGCTCACCATCACTTGAATTTTTACCTCGGAGAATACATCTGGTCGGCAGCGGTGGCTAAAGAAGGAATCGCTACTTAACACTTCTCAATGACGCAGCTACATTCTGGGAGTCAAGATATGTAAATAATCATCATAAACTCATGTAAATTGTGAAGTACATTATTAACCCTTTCTAACCCAGTGTGACATAGAAGTCATGTTGTTGTTTTGGTCATCAGCCAAAAGGCTGGTTTGAACCTGTAGAGGTTTTACTAAGTAAAACGAGGAGTGAGGTGGTTTACCATTGCCTTCCTCGCTGAGTGGAAAAGTATGCTTATCAGCATGCCGGGCCCTCTGAAAAGCACATATTTTCCGCTCTGTAAATGACACCTTCATTTCATTCATCACAGGGTCTGGCTGTATAATGAAATTCATTACTTTCAGAGGAGGTAACTCTGATTAGTGTCTTTTACACCTCTACCTCTTCTGTTCTTAAATGATTCAGTCATTTAATTGGCTGAACATGTGAAAAGAAACAGAACTATTTATTTAAGCCCAGCAACGAACAGATTGAGTGTAAATAATTTGACACTCCACCTGTCTGTTATGGGCAGAAGTCATATTGGAGTGAAATAACAGACCTCAAAATTTTAGATGTTAGAGACAACTTTGGATTAAAGAATCCTGGGTGTGAAGTGTAATTTATTTTCTGTACCCTACCCAGGATTCGAACCTGAGACCTCTGCTTTGCATTGTAGTATGCTGACCATTGTGCCACGGAGGCAACCATTAATTTATTTTTTAAGTTAATTTTGGTTTTAGAAGTTAGTGTTCATTTACTAAAATAAAGTAACATTTCTTCGAATATGTTGTGTGTATGTGCAAGTATATTTTTTAAACTGTTCCTAAATAGTGATTTTCTCCATTTTACCAATATTTTTTAATTGTAATATTTTTGAAGTCTTAAATAATATTAAAATCATACTTAGTTCTTTTTGCTACAAATCTAAGTAAGGGAATATTATATTTTGTTCAGGAAGCCTGGACATGATTTGACTTATTCTTATTGTTGGGAACTTTCATACCATCAAGTCCTAATGGGACGTATGTGTCACACATTTTTGTCAGGTCATCAAAAGGGTTAAAGGTCTAAAAGCGATTTTATTATACTTAAATATCAGTAAAAATCTGGTGTGAAACACTCACACAACTTTCTCTTGCCAATGTAAATAATTAATAATAAACCTAACATTATTAATAAAATATTAAAAATAAACAACAACTAACCTCAAAAACATAACCTTATTTTAATCATGAGTGGAAGACGCAAAATGAAAATCGAACTCAATTTGGCTTAAAAAAACGGAAAATCACACTTTCACGCTAAACTAGGCTCTGTAGAGAAAAATGCTCTAAACAAAAGTTGTAGATCTTTTAATTTTCTATAACTTTTATTATATACACTTTTGTCGTAAAATGCATACTAAGACCGAAATGTTAAAAAAATCGATTTTTCTCACGTTTTCGTGAGAAAAAAAACAGAAAATCGCAAATTACCGCTAAACTAAGCGTTATACAAAAAAATGTTTGAAACAGAAGTTGTAGGTTTTTAAATTCTCTACAACTTTTATTATATAAGTTTTTGCGCTAAAATTTATATTAAAGCCGTAATCTTAAAAAAACAACGTTTTTACGTGAAAACAGCCTCACCGAGAATTTCAGCAGACATGGCGCCTACCCTATCTTGTAGAGAATAAAAAATTGAGTAAAATAGGCGATTTTAAAAAAAATCGTAGGACCAGTTTTTGAGAAAATTGCAAAAAACTGAAAAATTATACGAATAAACTACTACTTCCGGTTGACCGATTTTGATGAAAATGTTCGTGTCGCGTCCGGTAGTGGTATGTAACTTAAGTTTCAAGTTTCAAGTTCGTACGATGTTCCGTTCTTGAGATATTCTGTTCACATACACACACACAGACCAATCGCTAAAAACATGTTTTTTGGATTCAGGGGGTCTGAAAACGTATAGATCCGGTGAAAACTCGATTTCTTAAAATCGACATGAAAACAATACTTTCCTTCCTATAAATTCATATAGGCAAGAGAAAGTAAAATGTATGAAACAATGTACACATATTTTTTTTCTGTTTAGTTTAAAAATTTGGGATTGAAAGGGTTAAACGTTTGTTAAGTATAGTTTGTTCTGTTATTTTTAATGTATAAGTAACAAGAGGGTGGTAGTTGGTTTATTGGGTAGTTACCTTGGAATACTTCAAACTTGTCATGAGAAACCAAAAGTATATTCTGCTTCATATTAATCAAGGCAATTTAGGAGGCTTGTTATTGAAATTAGCAGAGAGTAGGAAAACCAAGTAGGGTATTGGATGAAATTGGGAAAAAAGTATTGTTTTGGTATGGGCACTTGAGAAGGATGAGTGAGAGCAGATGGCCCAGTAGGATATGGAATTGGACCCCAACAGAGAGAAGGAAAAGAGGCCGTCCAACGAGACGGTGGATGGAGGAGGTGATGGAAGCAATGAGCAAGAGAGATCTGCAGGAGGGTGATTGGCTGGATCGGGAAGCTTGGCGATTGAAATGCGAAAGACGGCTTTAATTGCTGTAGAAGTTCGCAAAAAAAAAAAAAAATTTAGGAGGAAACATGCCCCAAAATTGCAAAGAATATCTTTGTTCAAGAATCTCCATCAGTTGTATAGACTGAGCAATACAGCACTCTTTACACTCTGTAGAACAGCTGTAGACATAAATAAGAAGTATAGAAATCGCTACAATTCACATGGAAGTGTTTAAAAGTGCCATGAAAAGCCTTAAAATTCTCGCTTCCAGGAATGCATATGTTTGAACAGCCATCATCTTATGGACAGTGATTTTAGAAATTGTTTTTTTTTTTGCTCCAACACTTAATGGCATGTAATTTACTCGATGTTTTTAACAATAAAAGTTGTGAATTAATTTTTCTTATATTTTTGAGTTACTTCAAAGTTTCCCGTTTCCCTGTGCCTCCTGGTACTTGAGATTGGAGGGGTAAAAGAGCTAGGGGTAGACCAAGAGTAAATGATGGGTTCAGTTATGGATGAATTGGGAAAGAGATGCAAACCCAAGAGAGTAATGGAGGAGAGATAGTTCATAAAATATAGAAGAGGTGAAGAGGAGTTTTGTTGGGCCCGACTCAAGGAAACTTGGAAGAGGTGTAAAAGTGATGATGACAAAGCAGTTAGTAAATTTATGCATTCTTGGAATCGAGAACTCTTGAGACTTTTCATGGCAAATAAGAAGTAATTACTATTATTTTTTTAATTATTTTATTTATTTAGAGTTGCATCAACAGCTTGGTCATTAGCGACTACGGTGGATTATGTAACATTAACTTTGGGATTTAACTCGTGAAAATTTCCAGACCCTGGCCAGGAATCGAACCCAGGACCTCTGCATGGCAGGCCAATGCGCTAACCATGGCGCTACGGAGGCGGCCAGTAACTATTTTATTGTTAAGAAATTTGTTGTTGTTGTTGTTTAGGTCATCAGCCGAAAGGCTGGTTTGAACCTGTAGAGGTTTTACTAAGTAAAACGAGGAGTGAGGTGGTTTACCATTGCCTTCCTCACTGAGTGGAAAAGTACGCTCATCAGCATGCCAGGCTTTCTGAAAAGCACATATTTTCCACTTTTCAAATGACACCTTCACTTCATTCACCATAGGGTCTGGCTGTATAATGAAATTCATTACTTTCAGAGGAGATAACTCTGATTAGTGTCTGTTACACCTCTACCTCTTCTGTTCTTAAATGATTCAGTCATTTAATTGACTGACCATGTGATAAGAAACAGAACAGATAAGAAATTTATTGGATAATAATTTTATTGTAGATAATTTTTCATAATTTTCAGGTGATGTATCGTTATTAAATCTTGGATTGCCAGATGATGTTTATCAGTCATTAACGTATGAAGTAGATATGGTATTACATGCATCAGCTCACGTTAATCTAGTCCTTCCTTACACTGCATTATTTAAGGATAATGTAATTGGTACTAAAAATGTGATTCTGTTTGCATTAACGAATAAAATCAAATACCTTAATTACATCAGGTAAATACATTTATTTTACAAAGAAAATATTAGTTTCCAGATTCCTTATGTTTATAAATTACTCATCTTTTACAGATAGAAATGGTAACTAATTCTTGCTGGCTCCAGAGCTACCTATGTATTGGGTGTTTCAGGAAGAATTTCCCATACATCACAGGTGTATTCCTCTCATCAAAACAATGAAAAAAGTTCATATAAACACAGATCCAAAAATCCTCATAAGCGAGTTACAGCTAGTGAAAGATTTTGCCCCGATTTCAGTTCCCCTGGTGAAATAAATTCAGTCATACTGAATCTTTTGGGGTTCACTTTTTGTAACAAATTTTGAGAATTTATAATTATTTGATCTGAAAAATTTAATAAAACAGGTCCCAGAAGTGTATCTACAGTAGTTTTAAAGATAAATGACATGAAATACAAAAAAATGATATAAATACGTTTTTTATAAATTAATTTAAAAAAGTTATTCAGTTATTGATTTTATTTACATAAAATTGTTCAGAATTAAATTTTCAACAAATTTTATTGTTTATTTTAAATTTTGCAGTTATTATAGTTGAAACGTTAAAAAAATTAGATATAAGTAAATTAGAAGTAATTAATAACTTCCTTGGTAACTTATCTTGATTTAATATTTATTTTAAAATTACTCATCTGTATTTTTTTAACTTAATAACATTTATTACATAAGTTATTTTGTGTTTTATAATTTACTTTATTACATTCAACCAAAAACATGCACTCATTAAATGTTAATGTTCAAAACAAATATCAAATAACGATGCCAAAATAAATATCAAGAAAATGGTACAATAAAAATGTTTAAAAATTTAATTAGTAACAATTTGTTATTTTTAGTAACTTTTTGTCACTAAAAAGTGCAGAAATATCAAATGATAATACCTAATAAATTTTTATATAAAAATAAGAAAAAATTATGTAATTTTATAATACCTTGTGAAAAGCAACTCTGGAAATCATGAATAAAAGCAAATGTGAACCTCACTTGAGTACAAAATACTATTTTATGAATAATCAAAAAATTTTGATTCCTTACATGTTAAATAATACTATTTTTAAAATAATAACAAAATTATAAGGTACCACTTGATAATAAATGTTCAAACGTGACTACTTTCAAATGTTCACGAGATGTTCTGATTGATCGGTCACGTCATTATAGAACTTCATTAATGTGCCAGTTTGGGCCCTTCCCTTCAAATTTTGATGGTACATCATTGTCCTCTTCATATGACGCGTCACATCCTGAATAGTCAAAGTGGCTTACCTGTTCCAGAATCACTTCATCCACCATTATTTTTATCCTGACTGGATATTTTCCTCTAAAGGACATCACTTTTGTTTCAGCACTTGATATTTTTAAATTAAACTAACAATATACCTCACAAAATGTAGAGTTGCTCTAAAATAAATATTAAACATATTAATTGAAAAGAAATCTTATTTTTTGATAGTCTAACTGAATTGAAAATACAATCATGTCGATTGTTTCAACTACCAAATAATATTAACAATATTTCAAAATTTTCACAGTTTATGATTATTCATTTTGAATTTAATTTCATAGCATCTATATAATTATTCAAAATGCAAAATCGCTTCCAATGTATTTTAAAAAGGAATTCTATTAAGTCCTAAATACAGAGTTCTATTGAATGGATTTTTTATGTGGTTTTAAAGAGTGTTCTTTCCTGATTTGCCCAAAAGTTCTAATCTTGAAGTTCATGCTAATGTGAGCTTCATTTTACGAAATGAAAAAGAGTCAATTTCATTTACAACGTAACGGTAATACAGTGTAATTTAATGGAGTTCTTCCACATTTATCCCCTCCATAGCTAGTTTTCTTAATCAGCTGAAAGGCTGGTTTAAACCTGTAGAGGTTTTACTAAGTTAAACAAGAAGTGAGGTGGTTTATCATGCCTTCCTCACTGAATGGAAAAATAAGCTTGTCAGTATGTTGGGTCCTCTGAAAAGCACCTATTTTCTACTCTGCAAATGACACCTTCTCACTTCATTCACCACAGGGTCTGGCTGTATAAAAAATTCATTACTTTCAGAGGAGATAACTCTGATTAGTGTCTTTTACACCTCTATATCTTTTGTTCTTAAATGATTCAGTCATTTAATTGGCTGACTATATGATAAGAAACAAAACTATTTATTTTAGCCCTGCAACTAACAGATTGAGTATTAATAATTTGACACTCCACCTGTCTGTTACGGGCAGTATTTAATAATAGGAGTTTTAAAACCCAAGATCATAGTGCAAATTTATTCGCCTGGGTCCATTAACCCGACCTGAACGGAGATTTTTAACGATCCCGCGGACTGTCATTTTATGCCTAATAAAAACTCTTTTATTTCATTCAGTTTCATTTCTAAAAATTTCAAAAACCATTTATTTTATTTATTATTTATAAATTATTTTTATTTACTATTTATTTCTTTATTATTTATTTTTACCATTTATTTATAAAGAATTTGTTATTAAAACAATGTTTAAACCAAAATTTTCCATTTTCATTTACGACCAGAATAAAAATTGAATTTTAAGAAAAAATATTTTCTTTTAGTAATAGCACTTTAGTACGAAAAAGTGTCACAAAATCAGTAAAAAATACAAAAACATATGTTTAGCTATATATTCATAAATAAAGAAATTCATTGCAAAAAAAACGTTTAGGTATTGCAAATTGATAGACGCATTCAAAAGATATCACACTTTTTGTTCAACAAAGTAACATGCTGGATGAAAAAAATTGCGAAAAAATCACCTAAAAATAATGTGGTGTCTTTTCAATTTTTATTTACTCTTCTTCTATGCAAGTTCTATCTCTTTTGTGCCTGTTGCTTTGTGTATTATCCTTTTCTAAACAGGATAGCATAAATTAAAATATGTTATCGTTTATTTTGACGCTAATTGTAAGGTTTAACCGAGGGGTAGACAAGACGGGTAGTGTTAACCTTCTTTGTTCGATTTTAGGGTCATAAAATTTGTCGCCGGCACTTTTAATTTATTGATTTCGATTGTTACATTTTAAACTAACTGATAATGTCATTCCCAAACAAATATGTTTTTTGTTGAAAAGTTATGGATAAAAATGTTCAAATTTTAGTACTGGCTGTTCAAAAAAAAAAATACATTTTTTTCGCGTAACACCACGTCGTCAATTTTCATCGTACAAATATGCAAGATACATCAAATGAAAGAAGAAAAAAGTTTCTATCTAATAAAACTAAACCCATTAGAATATAATGAATAGTTGCGGAGATATTTGAGTTTAAAGAACGATGATGACGAATGGGTGATATTTGGCTTCCCGGTTAGTAAGAGTTAAGCTAGGTATATTTAATGCTTTGTATTTTTTCCAGTTCAAATGCTGTGTTTCCTGACAATAGTAAAAATTGTAAAGAAGACGATGATATGTCAAATTATGTGAATCAGTTGAATGTTAATGGTTCTGGTTATTCACAAACCAAATGGTTGGCTGAACAATTAATTACAAAAGCTGGTCAACTAGGATTACCATATGCTATATACAGGTTTGATTCATTGTTGTATTTATATACTTATTTAATTTTTTGATGAGGGTTATTCAGAGAGTAAGGTCTGAATTGCTGAATAACTAATTGAATGTCGCATGAACATTGACATGCGCATGCGCACTGACTCCCAACATACCTTGCTTGCCAAACGACGTTTTTTTCATTGGTATTGTTGCTGTGTGCTGTTTACCGTGTCAGTCTAAAATTTTTAAAACAATTCATCAGCCCGTAGACTGTGAAATACGATCAGTGATTCAGTTTTTGACAGCAAGGAATGTTTCAGCAGTGGAAATTCAGATAATTTAAAACAGATAAGTGAATTGTATGACCCCAGTGGGTGAGAGCTTTCAAGGACGAACGGGAAAATGTTGTTGATGAATTGTGATCAGGCCAACAATCA
Source organism: Catonia carolina (assembly GCA_035578175.1). Classification (NCBI taxonomy): domain Eukaryota; kingdom Metazoa; phylum Arthropoda; class Insecta; order Hemiptera; family Achilidae; genus Catonia; species Catonia carolina. The sequence goes on from JAQMRL010000008.1 coordinate 13,441,951, forward strand.
GTGACCACAGATAATTTGATCAATGTCGTAAACAAAAAGATTCATGACTCTGAGTGATTTCAGACTTTGCGCCAACCTCTATTGGTCCAAACCAATCTTTTGGTGTGTTGAACTGATTGTTAAACCTGAAATATTAAATAATTAATATAAAGAATGACAGAAATTGTGTATGAAATTTTTAATAGTTTCATTTTTTCAGATGTGGAAATGTGGGAGGCTCCACAGAGAAACCTTGTTGGAATCCATCTGATTTTATACTGTACATGATACAAGGTGTTTTGATCACTGGGCTTGCACCCGACATCAAATGGAAGGTAAATTAATTTGTGTATTATTTTTTTATGCGTCCCACTTTGTGCAACCTATGTATTCCAAACTAGGGATGTGTTGATACCTCGATACTGATTTTCTAGTTTTCGAAAATTGACAAAAATGCCATAATTCTCTAAGACAAACTGTATTTAATATAAATTACAGTATAATGAAATTTATCTTTACCTCAATATTACCCTTATGAAGGGTAATATTGAAGGAGTGAATTGTAGAGGGAATTGCAGGTGAAGACTTACGCAGCAAGAAGTTTGAAAAAAATTAAGTAGTGAAAAAAGTTATATCCAAATAGTTCAAAAGACTTCCAAGCTGCAGGAATCATAAAGTTCACAGAACTGTGGGACAAGTATCTAAATGTTGCTGGAGACAATGGTCAATAATAATGTAGAGTCTGTCTACGCTAAGAGTACTCCGACGTAGGCAACCAGCAATACAAGTGAGCATGCATATTAATTAAAAATTCGCACAGCATGATCAAAAACAACAATTCCATACAACACTAATTCACTCTAAGCTTAATAAATATAATAAAAAACACGTTCAATTCATTGGTTGGAAAATGTTTTACAAATCGAATATTAGTTTACCATTAATAACTAAAATTTTACTATTGTTATTCTTACATTGTTATTTTTCGTTACATTATTTACTATTATTATATTATTATTTATGATTAGTAAGTTTTTATTATAGACTCAGTTTTATTTTATTTTTGGTCACAAGTAATATAAGACTAATGCGCTTGAATTATAACAGGAGAGTAAACAATTCCAAAGATTCGTTGTTTATTATTTCAGATTGTTTATTTCATATCATTAAAATAATTAATGTCTATGACTAGTTTAATACAACTGTTTGCACTTGCCCGTGTTTAACTCATTTTTAGTTTCATCAGTTATCTTTTGGAATTGTATCGGTTTGTTTCGATTTTTTTCATAGACTGAAGTTGAAAAGTTTTGCTAACATGCATGATAGTGAATGTGTTGAGTTTTTGAAACATAAAAGCGGTAAACATTAAAAAGTAGAAAAAAATTGTTTTGTAGATGTAATGGTTAAAATAATTAATTAAAAAGTCTTTATGAAACTACAATAATTACGAGTAATCCGAACGGTATAATTAAAAACGCTTAAAGGATAATGTTTATTTTAGCTGGATGTAGATATTTTTATGATGAAAGTAGTGCAAGATAATTGTTTGGCGGAGAGGTAGATACGCGCCAACTAGTGTAAAATTTTCGTTTACAACCTATAGGCGCTTGCCTCACGCGGAGTACTCTTACAGTAGATGGACTATAAGTTCCAGTGTCATTGAATAAATAATTTTTTCCCTACATCAATTTGTTATTTTTTTAACATCCATCTTATAATTCTGTGAAACGTCTTTGATCACTTTAAAAAATTGTAGCAGCAAAAAATGTATTAATAAAATAATCTGATTCTTTTGTTTTTATTTAAAATATATTTCTACTCTTGGTATTATAAAACTGTTTACAGGTTGAATTGACACCCGTTGAATTTGTCAGGAAAGTTATTGTTAAATTAAGCCAAGATCTAAACTCATCTGTGGGAAGAATATTTCATGTTATCAATAATCAGTTACCAGACTGTAGGTAAGTCTCCAAATTCAGGGTGATTGTTAAGTTGCTTAACCCAATTTTTTTGCTTTGTAGTAATGAAGTTAAATTTGCCACAGTTAATGACACGCCACTGGGATAAAGTGGGTGTGGCACCAAGCAGTTTGTTTAGTCCGAGTAATCTCTTTTATGTAAGACAAATACGTCTTTATTATTGTGAGGTACTGTGAATCAAAATCATTTGGGAAGACTTAAAAAGATTTTTTAATAGTTTTCAGGATACAGCAAGTGAGGAGACTTTGTATTTTTCACACGTGACAAGAGTGAATTGAAAGCAGATTGACAAAACAAATTTTTGATAAATTCTTAAGTCTCAAAATCAAACCTGCAATGTACATAGAAACAATGAATGACCATAAAGATACAAAAATCAACACAGAAGACGTAAAGAATAGGGGAATTTTTAGAAAAATAAACCAGAGAGTGATCTTCAGGTGAGAAAATGAAAAGAAGAGATGTGAACCCCAGAACATTGAACAAATTAAGAAGGAAAGATCTGAATGAATGAAGAGATTGTGGGAGAAATGGAAATGTGAGCAGAACATAAAGAAGTAATTAAAACATTGATTTGGCGGGTTCTTGTGAAAGGAATATTTTTGGATAAGAAAGTATTTAGCCAAACTGTTCTCATCCTTCTCATTCAACAAAACAATAAAAAAATGGAAGACCTATTCCAAAACTTTTAATCTCGGTTCAAAATTTTGGGAACTCGCAAGACATTTTCAGTCTAATACGTACAATAAATATGAGTGATTAATCAGATTACGTTGTTTCAAATTACCCTTTAAGTTGGCAATTAACCTGATGAGAACTGCAATTTTAACGATCACGCAGACTGTCATTTTACACCTAATAAAAATTTTTATATCAATCAGTTTCTTCATAAAAATTTCAAAAAATTATCATTTATTTATAAAGAATTTGTTGTTAGAACCAAATTTTTCCGTTTTCATTTACGACCAGAATAAAAATTTAAATAAATATTTTCTTTTAGAAATATCAATTTACGTACGAAAAAGTGTCACTAAATCACTAAAAAATACAAAAACATATGTTTAATTATATACATTAATAAAACAATTCATTGTAAAAATAGTAAAGTTTCTTCTTCTTCTTGATGTGCCTATCCGTTACGAATGTTGGCGATCATCATGGCAACCTTCATCTTGTCTGCAGCAACTCGGAAAAGCCGTACCGAAGTTGTATTGTACCAGACTCTGAGGTTCTTTAACCAGGATGTTCTTCTTCTACCTGGTCCCCGCTTTCCAAAAATTTTCCCTTGCAGAATGGCTTGCAGGAGGGCATATCTGGTTGCATTTCTCATAATGTGCCCGAAGTATTGTAGCTTTCGAGACTTGATAGTGGCCAGTACCTCCTGATTCTTCCCCATTCTTCTGAAATTAAAGTAAAGTAAAGTTTAAATATTGCAAATTTATAGATGCGTTAAAAGGATATTACACTTTTTGTTCAACAACGTAACGTGCTGGATGAAAAAACTCGCCTCAAAATAATGTCATCTCTTTTCAATTTTTATTTACTCCTCTTCTATGAAAGTTTTTATCTCTTTTCTGCACGTTGTTTTGTGTATTATCCTTTTCTAAACATGATAGCATAAATCAAAATATGTTATCGTTTATTTTGACGGTAATTGTTAGGTTTAACCGAGGAATAGGTAAGATGGGTAGTGTAACCGTCTTTGTTTGGTTTTAGTCATAAAATTTGTCGCTGGCTCTTTTAATTTATTGATTTTGACCGTATTATTTAAAGCTAACAGATGATGTCATTTTCAAACAAATATCTTTTTTGTTGAAAAGTTATGGACGAAAACGCTCAAATTTTAGTACTAGCTCGTCAAAAAAAATCTCCTTCTTTCGCGTAACACCATGTCGTCAATTTTCGTTGTACAAATATGCAAGATACATCAAATGAAAGAAGAGAAAATTCTCTATCCAATAAAACCAAACCTGTTAGAAAATAAAAAAAAAGTTGTGGAGAAAATTGAGTTTAAAGAAAGGTGATTATGCATGCGTGATTTCTGGCTTCCAGGTTAGCAAGGGTTAAAAGGACAAACTGCATCAAAATTAATCAACAAAATGTTAAAAAAATCTATTACTTCTTAAATGAATTTTCTAAATAAAGTTTACAAAAAGATTAAATTTATATTAAAACATAATCTCTGTTTTATATGATGAATTTATATTATAATTTCACTAACCTTCTTTATAAACTGCGTCACTTTAATTTTTATTTTTACTTACACAAGTTTCAGTGGATCCACCATCATCAGAGTAAATAAAATAATTGAAACTAAAAAATTTTTATATCACTTAATTAAAATCTATAGAAGATGATACATCTTCAGTCATTTGTATAAAACTCTTGTGTTATACAAATGACTGGTGGATCCACCGAAACATGAGTAAGTAAAAATAAAAATAAAAGTGACGCAGTTTATAAAGAAGGTTAGTGAAATTCATCATATAAAATAGAAATAATTTCAAACTGCAGGATGCATTATAAAGATTTATTTTTAAAACATAATCAGAATTAGTAAATTTTAAATCATTGTTAATTGTGTATGATTTTAGTGAATTGTGGTCAACAATGAACGATTTTGGTTACAACATAAAGACAAATGTCAAATACAATGATTGGCTCATTGCAGTGTCTCAAAATGAATTATTACAGAAACTTCACCATATCTTACTTAATACAGCCACGTGAGTATGAAAATCTAAATTATTTGTCGAGGAATTTTGGATTGAAGAGACTTGCTTGATTTTTTAAAATTGGGGATTGTATCAAATGACTAAATAATAATTTCTTGTAAATAATCACAAGCTTTTTGGATATTTTAGATGAAAAAATTTTTTTCCTCGTATAGAGCCAATTTTAGATCACGTGAGGTGACTAGACTTTTCTGAAAGCTCTTTTTGCAACCCACATTCTCAGCATTCCGTTTATTCCAATTTTCTCAATATATTTTTTTTTTCGCCCTGGAGACTCCAGGAGGAGTATAGGACATGTCAGCTATAACATCTTAAATACATATAAGAAACACACAATTTATCACTACTATCAAGAAAGAAATTCTTGTACGCTATAAAAAGTTTCACCGATGAAGTAATTTTTCAGATTCCTTTTAAAGGAATTCAAATCCTCATAACATTTTAAAAATTGGGGTAATTTATTCATGAATTTTCTCCCTGCATAAGTAGGTTTTTGTTCAAAAAATTTTGTGGAGTGATTAGCCACATAATAATTATTTCTGTTTCTCGTGTTGTGATTGTGAACATTGAAATTCTGCATAAACTTATTTTGCCTAACATACATAATCACCTCAAAAATGTAGAGAGAGGGAACTGTAAGCAATTTAAGCTCCTTAAATAGTGGCCTGCATGAGGTTAGCTGGTTAGCTCCCACCATACTAATAGCTTTCTTTTGAATTTTAAAAACCCTATTCATATTACCCATGCTAATTACCCCATACTAAGATACCATAACGGATATGAGACAAAATGAGGCCATGATAAGCTGCCATTAGTAATTTTTTATCATTTAATCTGGCAATTTGTTTTAGTGCAAATACCCCAGATGATATTTTACTACAAACTTGATTGGTATAGAAATCCCAAGACAAAGATCTATCTAGACATACACCCAGGAACTTCACTGTTTCTACATGCTCTAAACTATTATTATGAATAAATACATCCACTTCTCTACTTTCTTTAACGTTACGTTTATTTTTAAACTGCAAGAACTGACACTTTTCCCATTAACTGTTAATAACATTTGATTCAAGAACTGTACTACGGACTCTATGTTAACATGTGTATTTACTTCAAGAGCATCTACCTGTAAACTGTTACTGATGTATCATCAGCAAACAACAAAGCTCTACCATTAGGTATGACTTCTGGTAGCCTATTAATATACAATAGAAACAGAATTGGACCTAAAACTGACCCTTTTGGAACGCCTGCTTTGACTTCAAGCTTTCCAGATACAACCTTTGTAAGTTTCCCTCTAACAACCCTAGTTAACTCTACACACTGTAATCTATTAATAAGGTAAGATTAAAACCATTTCAATTCTACATCCCTAACGCCTAATGACTCTAATGTTTTCAATAAAATTTCATGATCAACACAATCAAAAGCTTTACTCAGATCCACAAACACTGCCAATGCTTTCTCCCCGGCATCCAATGTATCAACTACTTGCTCCACAAGTGAAACTATTGCAGTTTTAGTTGATCTACCTTTTTGGAAACCATGCTGATCCTCTGAGATGATTAGGTTTTCAGTCAAGAAACTGATAAACCTAATAAATACTACCTTTTCAAAAATTTTACTGATTGTGTTTAAAATACTTATAGGTCTATAATTTTCAACTAACTGGCTATCTCCATTCTTAAATACAGGCAATATATTAGCCTCCTTCAGTTTGTTTGGAAATACACCTGCTTCGAGTGAGAAGTTATTGAAGTGAAGGAGAGGAGTAATTAAAAGATGTTTACATTCTTTAACAATTATACTAGAAATCCCATCTAACCCACATGTTTTCTGACTATCTTTTTTGACTTCTTGAAACTATTGGTATCTGACACCTTAGGTCTATTGTTTAACATCTTGAAAATTTGTATGGTCAACCGGTTGTCATCCATTCTACTGACACTTGTCCATAAAATTTTTGTCTTCTTTTTCTATTTGTATCCATTAATCGCTATTGGAAACCTTAATTACATTAAAATCTTGAAAAACCAGATAAATCATTTATTGAATTTCATATCAAAACTACTTAAATTTTTTAAATATTCATACAACAATAATTCTCTTAAACTTCTCGATATCTCCTAGACCAGCCACCCTGGTTATTATAAGACACTCACTCGTATACAGATACAGGTTTTAGGACCATCTAAATATTTAATAGGATAAGGGTTTTTTTGTCGCCTGTGGTCTCAGCTCCCACTGGACTTATTCCGGCAACCTTTCATAATATTTCTTTTTATCGCGGCCATCTAATCCAATTATAATAAATATTTTGTGTTTCAGAAATGAAGACTATTTTTCAAATTTGAGTGATTACAACAGAGTTTACTTAGATAAATATTTAGAGAAGAATAATCTTATTTATCCACACGTAAATAGAAAATTATTCTTAATATATTTGAGGCATCTAAGTGAAATAAATTTGATACCGTCTTCTCCAATTGCGCTTCCTATTGAATTAGATCATCAGTTTTACTTAAAAAGTGAGTTGAAATTTTCACTTTCTCAAGTCATCTTAACTGATTCTTATCATTTAGTTAACAATTTGAAATTAATAAAAACAGCTAATTTAACAAAAAAAAAAAAGAAACGACTGTGAAATTTGCTTAATTTGATTTATAACAGATAGTGCCATGTTATCATGTTGGATGGAAAAATGTTTTACCCAAAATTTGAGTATATATAAATGTGTTTTAGATATAAATCAATCAGGTAATTTATAAATGCTTGTTGAACAAACAGTGTATGAGATGTGATCAAAAAATACCATGAATAATTTTATTATGAACAAACTGCTGATGCTACATCCATTTGAAGTAATAAGTCAGATAGCCTGATTCTTTAAGACAGTCAGTCAATCAAGTTTGTACGAGTTGTGACTTTTCAGTTGGCTTCCAGAGTTGGACGAGTGAGTTCGTGTTTACAGTGTCTGTCGTGTATCATGGATTTTGAACAAGTTAACATTAAGTTTTGTTTTAAGCTGCAAAAAAGTGCCAAAGATGCTCATCTGTACTATTTTTCACGGCTAATGAGCTCTCTTTACGTATGCATTGCCCCCTACCCACTTTATAGCTAGCCAATGACTTGCCAGCAACATTGCCAACACTTGCTCTTGTAGCTCTGTTGATTATTTCGTCGGCCATTATTTTGGTCTTTCAACAATAACAATTATAACCTATAAACATACAATCAGCTGATTATTATTATAAATATTGTATGTTAACGTGCTCTATAATCGATGTGTTGAGGACTAGATGCAAGAAGAGAGTGAACTATTGCGGCTTTTATACACATTCACGCGTAATTTTTGTCAGGTACAATCTGACAATGCTGGCAAACGTTCTGATTGGTCTAAACGTGTGGAACAGCAGAGCTCATCAACCGTGAAAAGCATATTAGTGTTGAAATTAGTGTATGGCGATAATATGGTAACTCTGAAGACTGTTAATGAGTGATATGAGCGATTTAAAAGCGAAAATGAGTCGATTTAAGACTAGCATTGGTTGGGACATTCTTCGACCTCAAAAACAGACAAAAAGGGGCAAAACTAGTTCGTTCAAACAGATGATTGATATATCAAGAGCTTACCAAGATGTTTTAACATCTTGTACAGGTTCATGTAAAATTTATTCCCTGAATTTTGACACCCCGTGCCACACTTCGGTTCTGATCCACAAGTTTTTAGCCGAAAAAAAGATTTCTGTTTGTCCACATCTGCCTTAATCTCTGAATTTAGCACCATGCAACTTCTGGCTCTTCCTAGAAATGAAAACTGTGTTGAGAGGAAAACGTTTTGACACCATTCCTGATATTGAGAGGGCCATGACAGAGCAGCTGAAGCCCTTTTGAAAAAAGCCTTCCTGAAACCCTTCCAAGCATGGAATCAACTTTGGGATAAGTGATTTGCTAGCCAAAGAGAGTACTTTGAAGGAGATTAATTCAAATTTTACGTAAGCTTATTAATTTGTTTGTAGTAAAATTATTTACCATATTTTTTGATCGCACCTCGTATAATATACTAAAAAAATTTCAAAGATAATATTAAAAATCAAAAAAGCCACCATGAAATACTGTTAATAGGTAAAAAATTGTTTTTTAGAAAATAGCATGGATCATCTTGTTAGTTCGCGAGCTACAAAAAAAATAGTTTTGCTTCTTATCACATGGTCACCCAATTATATGACTTAAAATATTTAAGAAAAGAAGAGGTAGAGGTGTAAAAGATACTAATCAAAGTTATCTCCTCTGAGAGTAATGCATTTCTTATACAGCCTTATTATGGTGAATGAAGTGAAGGTGTCATTTGTAGAGTGAAAAGTAGATGCTTTTCAGAGAGCCTGGCATGTTGATAAGCATACTTTTCCACTCAGTGAGGAAGGCATTGGTAAACCACTTAGTTTTTACTTAGTAAAGCATCTAGAGGTTCAAACCAGCCATTCAGCTGATGACATAAAAAAATTTATTTTTTATGGGATTTAAAACTGTGTTTAATATTTTTAAATCTCTAATTCTTCTGTTTCATATAAATATTTCAGATATTGGTTCAAAGCTATCATCCAATCAGTCTCTTGAAGGTAAAATAGTGTTCTTAACCGGAGGGTCATCTGGAATAGGTTCTGCCATTGCAATTGGGTTGTGTTTCGCCAAAGCCAAAGTTGCGATCGCTGCTAGGAGAATCAATAGATTAAATGCTATCAAACAATATCTGGTGACCAATGGATGTTCAGATGTAATCACGTGTCAAGTCGATATTACAAATACTGATCAGGTATGTAACAGGTTACTACAACTTCAAAATATGAGGGTTGTTTGAAAAGTTTTCGATCTCTACATGAAGTAGTAGTTTATTCATGCAATTTTTCACGTCATTGTGATATTCACGTCACGTCCCCTAGTGATATCCCATTTCCAAGTTTCAACTTTGTATGATATTTGGTTTTTGTGATACTCTGTTCAAACACACACGCACTGACTGATTGGTAATAACATGTGTTTTGGGTTGAGGGGACCTGAAAACATGTCTTTCTGGTGAAAAATTGATATAAGAACAATACTTCCCTTCCTCTGAGTTATCCAAATGCATTGCAATGTACTTACAAAAATTTCAGCCATATTTGACGCTCAGTGTTGCTGTGTAAATGGACAAAATCGAGTATCATTAGATATTTGTTTTTGAAAGGCAAGCCTTTGCAGATTAAAGACAAGTTGGATGCTGTGTACGGCGACTCTACACGATCATTTACCACTTCAAAATTTTGGGTAGCTGAATTTAAAAGTGGCCATACCAGTTGGGTGACGATGAACATTTGGGATGACCCAAAACTTCAACCACTGATGATAACATCGCTCAAGTTCACCAGATGTTGCTACACAACCGTCGAATTAAGGTTAGAGAGAGTAAAAATTTTGTGAGTACATTTCATTGCATGCGCGAACATTCTTTTTCTGAGCTCAGGCTGTGCCTTTTTTGGAAAGTAATTTCTGTACATTGAGCTAAGAAATTGTACATATTATAAAATTAATATAATGGAAATAAATCAATAATACACCAGCGCAAATGAAATATGAGTTGGACTCTGTGCACAAGGACTCTGCACCATCATTTACTACCATGAAATTTTGGGCAGCTGAATTTAAACGTGGCTGTACCAGCTTGGGTGACGACGAACGTTTGGGACAGCCAAAACCTGCAACGACTGATGATAAGTTCACCAAATGGTGCTTGGATAACTATCGAATTAAGTTTAGGGTTAGCATCATTTGGTGAACTTGAGCAATATTATCATTAGGGGTTACAGTTTTTGACATTTGTGAACATTCATTATCACCTAAGCTTATATTGTAGTATTCGAAAGTCAGTTGCCATTGCGATATGTATCTACTGTCAGAATTTGGGGTATTAAAATCTTCAATTGGACAGATTCTCCATTTTTGAGTCTAGTTGGTATATTAATGATGTTTTGTTTTCCACAGTTGAAAAATCTTCTATTTACATACAATTTTCTTGTTTGTTCTTTTTTGTTTTTAAATTTTTATCCCCAAATCACAGAGAAACATGTGTAAAATTTATTTTAAATAATTCATTCGGTGTCACATATTTACAGGTGAAAATGGCTGTAAAAGAAGTTGAATCAAAATGGGGTCCAATCGATATATTGATTAATAATGCCGGTTGTATGTATTATCAGTTGATGAAACATTGCAATTTGTCTGAATGGCAACATATGGTACAATTAAATTGTGTAGGAACACTTAATTGTCTGTCAGTTATTTTAGAAAGTATGGTGAAACGTAAGTCTGGTCATGTCATTATGATCACGTCTGATGCTGGTAGAAAGGTACGTAAATTAATCATATTATTAATCTGTTAGTCAGGACTACAAAAAATAGCACTGTTTCTTATCACATAGTCAGCGAATTAAATGACTGAATAATTTAAGAACAGAAGAAATAGTTGTAAAAAACACTAATCAGACTTATTTCCTCTGAAAGTAATGAATTTCATTACATAGCTGGAGCTTGTGGTAAATGAAATGATATCATTTGCAGGGTGGAAAATAAGATGTTTTTCAGAGGGCCTGGCATGTTGATAAGCATACTTTTCACATCTGTGAAAAAGGCAATTTGGAACCATCTCACTCTTCATTTTACTTATTATAACCTCTAGAGGTTCTAACCAGCCTTTTGGCTGATGACATAAACGATAATCGTTTTTATTAATAAAAAAAATTATGCTTGCACTTCAACTCTTTAACATTGGAGCCTATCATTTATAATGAATTAATGAGACCACATCCTGGGAATTTTTAGCTATTTCCAAAAGATTGTTGTAAATTAATTACAAAACTTATCTCTAACTCTGGTGTACAAGGTGTTGCTATTAAATAATGAGACTGACGTTGTAAAAATTTTTATTTTTATTTTATACATTATCACTTTGTCACCTTCAATATACACTCCTTCTCTCTCAACAACACTCCATGCGAATTTTCCATAGTTGGAAACAGTGCTGGAAGTCATCTTCTATCAGCTCCTTCAGGACACATGCCGCTTTCTCTTTTACAACTTCCACAGACTCAAATCTTTTCTCCCTTTTAATGCAGATTTCACCTTAGGGAAAAGGTAGAAGTCATGGTGCAAGGTCTGGTGAATAAAGTGGATGTTCTAACACTGAGATGCTGTACTTGGCTAGGAACCTCTTGACAGATAACGCGGAATGAGCTGGTGCATTGTCTTGGTCGAGAAGCCATGATTTGTCCTTCCACATTAAACCACAAAAAATTATTGTACAGTTGTCACAATTTCCATTTTTTTTTTAAAAAAAAGTGAATAAGTTTAGGAACCATTTTGGTGTATAATTTATTAAATTGTTAGGTTGTACAAAATAATCCGTATAATTTTTGTGTATGCTTCGTGTGATTTTTCTTAAGATAACACTTGTAGGAGCAAATACGTAATAACATTGAAATGAATTGTTAATGTTTTTCCATTCCAGGCATTTCCAGGTTTGGCTGTGTATTCGGGTACTAAATTCTTTCTAGAAGGTTTAAGCTCAGCTTTGAGAATGGAGTTATCGACAGAGAACATTAAAGTTACTTGTATTCAGCCTGGAGATGTGGAATCTGAATTGCATTATTTTACAACTGATTTGGAGGTATGAATCTATTTACATACATCTTTTTAGTATCTCGGGCTTAGGCCCGAGTCTGACCGACTGCTTTTTCAAACTAACACACTTCTAAAGATATAATGGTACTCATCATGATCATTACTGCACTAGATTTTTTTTATTTATTATTGCTAAAAAGTACAATGAATCTTATCCTTTGTTATTTCGTAATACCCACATAGGTCTAGCCTGTGCGCGGGTATGAGTTGGTTTACTTTATTTATTCTATTATAGCTTTTTATATCTACACTAAATTTACAAAAAAGAAAGAAACAAAATTTACAAAAAAAAAACATTCAACAAAATTTCCTTACGTAAATATACAAAAAAACAGGATAATAGTATAAAAAATAAATTTAAAAAAAAATCATGTAATGGCAAAGGATGAAGCAGACTTTCGATGACAATGTTAAAAAAAAAAATTTTTTTTTAGCTGACACGAAAAAGAGCAAATTAGTTTGAATACATAGAACTAATTAAATCCTCAGACTACCCTCTCCCTAAATTAATCAGCCAGTTGGTTTCTTCTCTTTTGTATATTTGAGGAGTTACATCAGTCTTTCGGATAGCCTGTGGTAAATTAAGGTATGTGATTGAGGCTATATAATTTTGCAGAGGAAATAAACTGATTAGTTCCAAAAAGCTTACTACAATTTAACCTAATGCAAATACGTCTGAAAATTTGAAAAATATTAACTTATTTTAGAATCTCACGGCATAATGGTTAATCAAAAATATTTTTTTGTAACCTAGTGTAATTCTTTTGCAACCAGGTTTTTTTAATCGTAATTAAGATCGTCAAGAATATAAAATTTGTTTAATTGTTTCAGGCATCAGAGAAATACGATCTGAGTAAATCTATTAAAATTTTAAAACCATTCGATATTACACAAGCGGTCATCTACGCTTTAACTCAACCAGAATATTGTGCAGTGAATGAAATTTTAATAGAACCACAAGAAGCTCCGATATAATTTGTATCTTATCTATACGTAGGATAATTATATATTAATTTAGTTTGTGTTGTTATTTATTTTAATTAATCCATATTCTTATTAAACAATTTTAATTACAATGGAAAATATTTTACTCACAATTATTCATGTACGAGGGCAGTCCAGAAAGTCTGTCACGTTTTGCGTTGTAGCCGCTAGGGGCAGAGCTATCGTGGCCATTTTGGTGCCGCGTCGTTTCTCTGTTCAGCGGCTATCCAGCCATGCTAGCGAGAGGTCTGTGTCGCTGTTCATTGTTTTTCAACAAAAATTAAAAATGTGTGTCGCAATTCAAAATCCCGCCAGTTGTGAATTACAGTCGGTAATACAGTTTTTGTTAACTAAAAACAATAAACCAATTGAGAAACACTTGAAAAGTTAAGAAGAGCGATCCAAAACAAGCGCAGAGGAAAGTTGACTGGAAAAATTCTCTTTTTGCATGACTATGCCCGACCACACACGGCTAATTGAACACGAGAAGTCCTGGATGCTTTCAAATGGGAGGTTTTCCCACATCCGCCATACAGTCCGGACCTTGCGCCGAGCGATTATCACTTGTTCCCGACAATGAAGACATGGCTTGCGACGCGGAGCTGCAGGAGGGTGTGACTAACTGGTTAAAATCACAAGCGGTAGACTTTTATGACGCCGGCATTTCAAAATTAGTTCACCACTATGATGAGTGTCTTAATTTGTTTGGTCATTTCGTAGAAAAATAGCATTTTAGTTGCACTTTCAAATGTATATAAAAAAATTTTTTTCTTGTACTTAGTTTTTTTTTATATCAAAACGGGACAGACTTTCTGGACTGCCCTCGTAATAGCATTTGAAGTAGGTATATGAAAATTTGTGCGAGGTGGATCCTTTGCATCTTATTGATGTGCACAAATAGGGAAAACATGACTTCGAACAATTCAAGTGGGAAAATTTCAAACATTTACCCTTAGGGTAAGCGCACGGTGAAAGTTGTTTTCAGGTTGCTGGATGTCGCAGGTACTAATTCATGCTGGCGAGTGCACACAGTGGGAGCATGAACAGTATTCAGATGAACTAAAGTCCCCTAGCTGTGGGAGTGAGAGAATGCATAACGCTCTCACTCGCACAAGCCATTCCAATAACATTGCATAATTTTACTCATTGTTGTGAGCAAGCATTTATGCACACAGTAAACTAACAAGCAAGATAACGACTGTAGTATGTTTAAAGATTTGGATTATAATGGTAAAGACCTTTGGGTGCATGCGTAGTTATCCCACTATCTCTCTCTCACTCGCTCGGCTGTGTTGTTTAGGTCATCAGCTGAAAGGCTGGTTTGAACCTGTAGAGCAGCGGTTCCCAAACTTCTATCCTTTACGCCCCCTTTTGCCAAAAATAAAACTTCTCACGCCCCCTTACACAATTTTATTGGGCAATGAAAAATCACGTATTACATTGAATAACCATATATTTATTTTTTGTAGCATTAGAAATTGCAATTTAATTTTAATAAGAGACAAAATAAATCAATGGATGGATGACTTGCATTTTTTTTTAAAGGTTGCCCAACGTAAATCATTGATAAAACAAACATTGCACTGATGCTTTGTTTCTATTGTAACAAGTGCTGAAAACACTTTTTTGCACAGATAGGTGCTTGATAAAGATAATTACAATTACTGCCGCTTGCTGTTATATACTGGGGTAAACTTGCTTATACTTAACCCAAAATGATGTTTTGTCAATTTTATCGAAATCGTTTTTCGCAGCAGAAACATTTTTTATTTCTAAAACTTGTTTTTTAAGTAATTCGGGCAGGAAGTCTATGTTGACACTGAAAGGATCCGTTATGGAGGGTAAATCTATCTCGAAGTCCCGCGCCCCCCTTGACGTGTCTTCACGCCTCCCTTGGGGGGCGCGCCCTCCACTTTGGGAACCGTTGCTGTAGAGGTTTTACTAAGTAAAACAAGAAGTAAGGTGGTTTACCAATGCCTTCCTCACTGATTGGAAAAGTATGCTTATTAGCATGCCAGGCCATCTAAAAAGCACATATTTTCCACTCTGCAAATGACACCTTCACTTCATTCACCACAGGGTCTGGCTGTATAGTGAAATTCATTACTTTCAGAGGAGATAACTCTGACTAGTGTCTTAAACACCTCTACCTCTTCTGCTCTTAAATGATTCAGTCATTTTATTGGCTGACCATGTGATAAGAAACAGAACTATTTATCTTAGCCCTGCAACGAATAGATTGAGTGTAAATAATTTGACACTCCACCTGTTTATTATGGGCAGGTCTCGCTTGGCGATGGGACATTAATTCATCTGATATCTGTACATATCGTCCTAACATTGCGGTAAACTCGCAAATGTGCAAATTCTCAGTTTTATAGGAGAGCAAAACACAAATTTAATGCTTTCTTCTTTAACACACTTCGTGTATTTTCGTAATTTTACAAAGGCTTTATCTCCGAAACCGTACAAGATACATATTCGCAAGTTTATTACAACATGTGTTGGGTTGTATACATCAGCATGCACTAACAAACTCATATTCACAAAATTTTCACATTTGCGAGTTTACCGTTGGAGGGACAATATGCGTTTAAATCTTCATTTAGTTGTCAGTATTTCAAGATAAGTTCCATTAGTAGCAACATGATGAATTATTTCTTATGGAAAACGTTTAGACTAAATTGTTATCTTTTAAATATAATACCGTTAGTTTGAAAATTGTACAGCGAGTACATCATCTCTTTTTGCAATAATTATAAAAATCTGGTGTGAAACACTCACACAACTTTCTTTTGCCAGTGAAAATAATTAACAATAAACCTAACGTTAGTAATAAAACATTAGAAATAAACAAAAACTAACCTCAATAAACTTAACCTAATTTTAATCATGAGTGAAAGACGCAAAATGAAAATCGACCTCTGTTCGGCTTAAAAATACAGAAAGTCACTCTTCACGCTATATTTGGCTCTTTAGGAAAAATGCTTTAAATAAAAGTTGTAGATCTTTTAATTTCCTATGAATTTAATTATATACACTTTTATCGTAAAATGCATACTAAGGCCGAAATCTTAAAAAAATCAATTTTACACACGTTTTCGTGAAAAAAAAACAGAAAATCGCTAATTACCGCTAAACTAAGCGTTATACAAAAACATGTTTGTAATAAAAGTTGTAGGATTTTAAATTCTCTACAACTTTTATTATGTAAATTTATGCACTTAAATGCATATTAAAGCCACAATCTAAAAAAAACAATTTTTTTATGTGAAAACACCCTTACCAAGAATTTCAGCAAACATGGCGCCCACCATCTTTAGAGCATAAAAAAATTTAGTAAACCAGGCGATTTTAAATAAAATCGTAGGACCAGTTTTTGAGAAATTTGCAAAAAAGTGAAAAAGACACGAATAAACTACTACTTCCAGTTGACCGATTTTGATGAAAATGTTCGTGTCTGGACCGGTAGTGGTATCTAACTTCGTACGATGTTCCGTTCTTGAGATATTCTGTTCACACACACAGACCAATCGCTAAAAATATTTTTTTTGGGTTCAGGGGGTCTGAAAACTTGTAGATCCGGTGAAAAATCGACATTAAAACAATACTTTCCTTCCTATATATTTATATAGGCAAGAGAAAGTAAAAAGATAGACAGGTTTATTTTAAAATACAAGAGAATGACTCTGGAAAAGTTTATTTAGATGTTAACTGCATCCACAATATCATAAGTTGCCATTTTAATAAACAAGTTGTTGTTATTATTTATGAATACGTATTATACAATGCCAAGAACACTGTAACCTGCCAGCAGAGCGGCACGCAGGTTTATACAAAACAAACCCGTTAGCTGATACACACAGGTTCCCTCCACCAGCGTTACTGTGAGACATCTGATTAAAATATAATGGCATATTTCTGCCAGCAGGTTCCCACTTGTAAGCGACCAGCGTTCACTGTGCAATTGCCCTAAATCTCTTTCAAATTTTTATCTCATTCCAAAATTCGAGGACTTTTTGACAGGAATGAATTTTCAGGGATGAAGAACTGAAAGAAGATATGATTACCTCTCGTAATGAACTACCTGTGCAGGAATGTGAAGCTGGGAAACAAAAATTTATCATTAATAGAGAAGTAGTTTAAAGTATACTTTACAAATTATATTTTTATTTTAACTTTTTATGCATGTGTGAGAAACATTTTATCAAGTTTTGTAATTTTTCATTTGTTGTTTTATTGTGTTACTTCCAAAGGATTTTCTAGGAATTAAATAAAAATATTGTTCTGTAAATTTTGGTTATGGTATTGTAATTTATTTCAATTGCTATATTTTACCAAAGATAAACAAAATAATTTTTTACCATGAGAACACAGCTCTCCAAGAATTTCATCAGACATGGTGTGTACCCTATCATGTAGGGCATAAAAATTCAGTAAACGAGGCCATTTTTGTAAAAAAATTGTTGTCATTAGCTATTTTTGAGAAAATTTTTAAAAAGTGAAAAATTGCATAAGAAATTACTACTTCCGGTTAACCAATTTTGGTGAAAAAATTTGTGTCGGGTCCCCTTTTAACCTAACTTAAGTTCCAAGTTTCAATTTTATACGTTATTCTGTTCTTGAGATATTTGTTCACACACATACACAGACAAATCACTCTATCTAAAGACATGTTTTTTTTGGGTTGAAGAGGCCTGAAAACATGTTTTTACAGCAAAAACTGTACTAGGAAAAATCGACATAAAAACAATACTTTCCTTCCCTAGCTATTCTTAAAGAGTAAGAAAAAATAAAATTATAAACTTAAAATTTATAAAAACTTTATAGAAAAATAGAAACTACATGTAACTGTTAAATTTTATTTTTCTGTAAAAATAACATGTCCAATGTGTAAATTTATCTTGGAAAAATATAGCAATATAAATGAATTGCACTTACCAAAAACCGACAGAACAGTTACAAAAAATTGTAGAAAATGATTGGAGAGTTACACACAAGGAAATGCAAATATAGAAAGCTTTAGAAAAATTGTTGTCCAAATATTTTTCTCACATATATATTATGTTGACACTAAACTGAACCAACCTTCCTTTCAGGCTTAATTTAGCAGATAATCTTCTTTTTAAAGGAATAAAAAAATTCTCTTAAATGAGGAAAATAAAAAGTGATTTTCATATTGCAACATTGCTGTCAAATGCATTTAAAGGTTATATAAATAAACAATCTTGGACAAACCAATTGAAATTAGTTGTTCATAATATCACATTTTGCTTTTAACACTTCCAAATAAAGAATTACAATTAAAAAAAAGTTATGTGAGTAAATGAATAAAGTTTTTACTTAAAGTACGGAATTGGAATGCATGTAAGACCAGACATTACTTGGGAGTTGTCAAAGCATATGAAAACCTTGATCAAAAATACTTTAAAAAAGAACACGACTACAAATATGTTGAACAAACTAAGAGAAAAATAAAATTTACAGAATTTTTTATAAGTTCGTTTTGCACTGAAAAAAAGTTGTGATACATATATACAAATGGCCATCGTAAGGCTTTTATAAACAGTAATCTAAGTAATTATGATTTACGAACAATTTATAAAACTACGTTAGTAGTATAACATAAAGAAAATTATAACTTTATTTGAAAAAGTACATTCTCGCGCTATCTATTGAATGTCATTGGAACTACAATTTGTAAAAGTGCATTCTTATGCCATCTAGCGGATGGTGGAAAAACAAACATTTTCAAGAACGCTACAATATTAAAATTGTAACTTAAGATTGTCGGCATAAGACACTAAACGAACTATTAATATTGTACCACTGGAATAGTCAACGCTGTTAAAGAGATGTTGTCGACCGCTTCGCTGTACCCCACCCGCGCAAGCCCCGATCGGTATCTTTCTTAAATACCTGTTTTAATGTCAGTCTTACCTATTACAAAAAATTTACCTACCATTGTAAAAGTTTCCCTTTTACGTTTTTTGTTCCTATCTAATACTTCTATACAATAAATTGTGTTTCTTATTTTTACTTTTCCACAACCATACGGTAGATAGCATAATATGGTATTTGTTTAATACGTAATTTTCATTCAATAAAGTATCATTTTCCTACATGATGTCAATATTTATAAGTACTGCAGTCCTCAAAATTTTACATTTTTAAAAACTTCTATTTAATAACAACTTAGGTTTATAATCTGTTTTGCATAATCTGACAATCTTTCAAATCAAACAAAATGATACACAATCTGCGTATTGGGCGGAAATTTTTTATATCTAAAAAATTTACGTGATTTATGTATCACTTAAAAAGTGAAACCTTTGGACTCGTTTCTTTATTCGGAAAGCAGTATTCGTAAGAAAAACCCAGCCTTCGGACTCCGGTAATCTTAATATGATTAACGTTAGTCAAATCAGTAATTTGATATAACAATTTTTTACTCCTTCAAGCCAAAATTACCCAACTGTATAAATTATTTTTTCTTTGCTTTTATCATCGGGAACTGTACAGTATTAACAACCACCCAATCTGATTGTTTTTTGCTCGCCCGAAGGCCAGTTTATGTGTTTATATTTAAAATATTTTGTCTTCGAAAATTAGGTACGGCATTTTTGCCAATCTGAAAACTAGAAAATCGGCATCGAAGAATTGACTTTTTACCGTCAATTTTCGATACCGATTATTTTTTCAAGTATTGGTGGTATTAAGAGTCGACACATCCTTATTTATTTTTTATTTTATTTTTTTTTTACATTGCAATCTGCTGAATTCAGAACAATAAGCAATACCATAACTCAATGATATAAGGAGGATGATGTGAATGAGTTGTAATCTAGTACATACTCAGGCCGACCATTCATGAGAGAGTGTGGTTAATTGAACCCAACCATCAAAGTACATCGGTAACCATTGTATAGTATTCAAATCCGCATAAAATTAAACCTTTACTAGTAGGGTTTGCACCAGGAACCTTCGTCTCCAAAAATCAGCTGTTAAACAACAGGCGGTGGTCTAGAGGTGATGACTTCACCTCTAGACCAACCTGGTGGTTTCCCTACTTTTAATATTATTTTAATACCCACAGGATTGGTCTAGTTGGAAAGTTGTCAGTGCTAGTCGTATTTTTTTTAACAGTGATTTTTCAGAGATGAAGGTTCCATTTATCAAATCCTAGCGAACGCAGTATTTTTATACAGATTTGAATAATAGACAGTGGCTACTGATGCACTTTAATAGTTGGGGTTCAATTAATCGTACACTCTCAGGAATGGTCGGCCTGAGTCTGTACAAGGCTACACCTCATTTTCACATCATCCACATCTCATTGTTCTTAAATTGAACAAATATACACAACACTTTATGGATTTAAAAAAAAATATTTCAATATTTAATTCTAATGTATAAATATATTTAATTATTGTACCAACCTTTTATAGCTGCCTTGAGTTTTATTTCTTCACAATTTTACCTAAAACTTATATGTTTTGGTGGAAATACATCATAGTACATAAAATATCAATTTTAATCTAATCATTAAAATTTACAGAAGTAGGTTTAGTTGTTTCTTTACTCATCTGTATCAAACTATTTAATTTGAAATTGATATTTTATATATACACTAATGATGATAGATCCACTGAAACATGTATCAGTAGTTGCTCGTACCTTCAAAAATAGGTCAAAGAGTTGCAAATAAGTATTCGTGAGGCTCCCGAGAGTAAAAAAAAATGTAAAATACAAATGTATATGTGTATTTTACATTTTTTTTTACAAACAAAACAACTGTGTGACACCGCAAATACAAAACAACTAGAGATTGCAGATGAAGGCGGAGCATAGTGAACTAAATCACAGCACAGAGCCAATTGACTGTTGTTAATCGTATCCAACGTTGTGGTCCCGCTGTGGATGACAGCCTAACAAAAAGTCAGCTGGAGTTCGGTGGAACAGATTGTGACTTAGCGAAGAGACAACCTCACACCCGACCTTGACTTATTGGCTAGATCTTATCTGCAGTCTTTAGTTTGTTGGGATACAACATACATGTCATAGAACCTGCAGGTGCAGTAGGCTGGTCATCCTGCCAGAATCTCTTCACTATTTGGGGACAGGTGGACAGAACCTGGCATGCGTATTTGCCACTGACATCTCCGTTATCATTGGAATGCGTTTTGGAAACCATGCCCACAGGTAAGGGGTTTATATCAAAAAGTAGCCACAAGAAAACGTAACTTTTAGTAACAAAACATTTTTTCTATATTCACTAGTCTTTTATTTTTGACCTATTGGAGGTTGAAAAAAAAATGACCATTGTATAATGATTAAAAGGTGTAATAAAGAACAAGTCTACTTTATTTTATTTAAAAAATTATTTTGAAGACTTTGAACAGAAAAACTTAAAAATTAAACAGGATTTACAATAGAATATGTTTGAATAGATTCTAATAACCAAGTTAAAGGTAAAGTTTTAATATGTTTCATGTTATACTTTAATTGTGGCTCATTTGGTCCTTTTACGTACAATATGACGTGAGAACAAACAGCCATCGGTCCGCTTATATCTGCATGAAACATTACAGTCATTTCATCCGATGCTATCGCTTCCGCATCTGGTTCTCTACTCAGAATTGCAGCACCTCCATCACGAATTAAGTCATTCACAAATGATTTTGCTAGTTTTTCTGATTTAGGCCAATTACTTGTCCACAAGAAAATATGCAGTCCATCAAATAATCTCGGTAACTAAAAAAATAACAAGAAAACATAAAACTGTTGATAAATATTAAGAAAAAAACTGAAAACTTTGATTTTTGAAACTTAATTATCTTTCAAACAGAATAAATTGTAATCTACGAGGACTGTCCAAAAATGTACTTAAGTTTTGAAATAAGAAATAAACCAAGCAAAATTATAAAATATTTCTTAGATTTGAAAGGTACTCTACATTTTTCTACATAGTAGTCATTCAAATTGAGGCACTGATCATAAAGACACAATGCTTTTCAATTCCTTCGGTAAAAACCTGCTACCAGAGATTTTAACCACAAGAACACTGGTTATGTTCAGATTTTTGAACATAACCTAGCAATGGCGCTTAGGCCCATAGTAAAGCATTTTACTATGAAATAAATAAAAACAAACCCTACGCTGTACTTACGTATATTAATTTGCGTTTAATGAACAAGTAGTATAGGCATGTTGTTTAGGTCATCAGCCAAAAGGCTGGTTTGAACCTGTAGAGGTTTTACTAAGTAAATCAAGGAGTGAGGTGGTTTACAATTGCCTTCCTCACTGAGTGGAAAAGTACACTTATCAGCATGCCAGGCCCTCTAAAAAGCATATATTTTCCCCTCTGCAAATGACACTTTCACTTCATTCACCACAGGGTCTGGCTGTATAATGAAATCCATTACTTTCAGATGAGATAATTCTGATTAGTGTCTTTTACACAATATAGGCATAGTGTGTGTAAATAGGCCACAGTGTTAACTGTGTTTTATTTTTGCCATTCTCACGCAAATTAAAATATATAAAAAACCCTCAGATGACGTTCAGATTATCAACGCTCTACTGTGCATGCAGTTCTGCATCACTGCCAAACTTCCCAGTTAAAATTTTATGTAATAAACTTCATAAAATTTAAGGAAAAATGAAATAAGAGCTTAATAATTGTAAAGTGACAATTTTCACAAAATTTTCATTGTTATCTCTCACAAGGTTAGGGCGACCACTGCGTCCTTTACGTGAACATTAGTGTGCCCATTTTTACTTTCTCTTGCCTATACATTCATATAGGCAAGAGAAAGTATTGTTTTCATGTCGAGTTTTCACCAGATCTGCATGTTTCCAGACCCCCTGAACCCAAAAAACATGTTTTTAGCGATTGGTCTGTGTGTGTGTGTGTGTGTGTAAGAACAGAATATCTCAAGAACGGAATATCATACGAACTTGAAACTTAAGTTACATACCATTGCCGGACCCGACACGAACATTTTCATCAAAATTGGCCAACCGGAGGTAATAGTTTCGTGTAATTTTTCACTTTTTTGCAATTTTCTCAAAAACGGCTAGTATTATATTTTTTTAAATAGTTTCAATTACTACATTTTTAGGCTCTAAAAGATAGGGTAGGTGTCACGTTTGCTGGAAGTCTTGGAAAGGCTGTTTTCTCATGAAAAAATTGTTTTTTTTTTTTAAGATTACGGCTTTCATATGCACTTTAGCACAAAAATGTTTATAACAAAAAATGTAGAAAATATAAATTTCTACAACTTTTATTTCAAACATTTTTTTTGTATAATGCTTAGTTTATCGGTAATTAGCGATTTTCTATTTTTTTCTCACGAAATCGTGTAACTAATCAATTTTTTTAAGGTTTCTGCCATAATATATGGCATTTCACAACAAAAGTGTGTACAATCAAATTTATAGGAAATTAAAAGATCTACAACTTTTATTTAGAGCATTTTTCTCTACAGAGCCTAGTTTAGCGTGAAAGAGTGATTTTCCATATTTTTAAGCCAAACTGAGGTTGATTTTCATTTTGCGTCTTCCACTCATGGTTAAAATAAGGTTTTGTTTTTGAGGTTATTTTTTTTGTTTCTAATGTTTAATCACTAATGTTAGGTTATATTGTTAATTATTTGCATTGGTAAGAGAAAGACATCTGAGTGTTTCACACCAGATTTTTTAATATATTGCACCACTAATTTTACTCATTATTCCGTCTCTATACACATCAAAATAAAGTTGGATTTTTCTTGTTTTACATTTGACTGTTATAACAAAAAAAACCAACTTTGTGATGTGTGTGGAGACGGAATAATGTGTAAACCTGATGGTGCAATATGTTAAAAAATAGCCAAAATAATGTTCACGAAAAGGATGCAGTGGTCGCCCTAGCCTTGTGAGAGATGAACAAACAATGCACATTTTATGAAAATTGCTTTGCTTTACAAAGTTGCCAATGAAATTCAATTGGTTTATGGTTTATCACCAATAACAACCTAATCACTGAACACATTTCACAATTCGTGAGATTTTCTATTGCAGCATACATTTAAAAATTCATGATTAACAAAATAGAAACAACAGTTTAAGGGCTACCACAATTAGAAGCATACTGATTATGGGGACCCTTTAACACGAAAATGGCGGTTCTAGCCCTGCCCAACAATAGGCTACATCGAAACTTAAATTACTTTCTAGATAGCCCTCGCATATTTAGTGAAATAACAACTTAAAATTTGATAATTACCCAAAACAGGCAGGTGGAGTATTAAATTATTTGCACTCGATCTGCTAGTTCCAGTGCTACAGATAATAACGGTTGTTTTATTAAGGACGCAACCCTGATTATAAGAAGATAGAAGTAATTTTTTTTTAATTCCTAATTTGTGTACGTTGCAATCTGTTCAATTTATAACAATAAGCAACCCCATGACCCAATGAGATGAGGATGATGTGTATGACGTATAGTCTTGTACAGACCCAGGCCGACCATTCCTGAGAGAGTATGGTTAATTAAACCCCAACCATCAAATTACACCGGTAACCACTGCCTAGTATTCAAATTGGTATAAAAGTAACTACATTTACTAGGATTTGAACCAGGAACCTTCGTCTCCAAACATCAGCTGATTTTGGCGACGACTTTACCTCTAGACCAACCCAGTGGGTTGGTAATAAATTGGTAATAAATAAATAAAGTAATAAATTGGAAAATTTTCTGTCCCCCAATTGGTATGTTGGCAACAGTGTACTCAAGGTCAACCTCCTAAGACAGTTAAAATGTTCCAGTCAAGTATTAGTGTAGTGACACTAATGAACAGAAATGCGCACTAGCAGCCAAACATTCCATTCCTCATCTTTCCCATCAGTACAGTCACGTAGGCATACGTAAACAACCCTGCGCTGCATCTTGCACATCAGCATTTACAAAACCCCTTAGTTAAGCACAAGCCATACTGTACTGCATGTAACGCTGTAACCGCAACGTCTGTTTCACAGCTCTCAGCAAAATGCAAAAGCTATATACGAGGGCCATCCGGAAAGTAGTACCCGTTTGTGAAATAAAGACACAGAAGTAAATATTAACAAATGTAAACATTTTTATTGAAAAGAGCATACCTTAAACTACTTCTCCACATAATCTCCAAGCAAATTTAAGCATTTGTCATAACGTGTGACGAGTTTTTGTATTCCAGCATCATATTCCTCCGCCGCCAGCCGATCGAAATACGTAGTCACACCTTCTTTAAGTTCTTCATCGCTGTCAAATCTTTTTCCTGCCAAAAACTCTAAGTTTTGTAAAGAGATGAAAATCTGAAGGGGCCAAGTCCGGGCTATACGGTGGATGGTCGAAAATTTCCCAATTGAATTGCTGCAGAAGTTGTTGTGTTATCCCCGCTGCATGAGGCCTGGCATTGTCATGGAGGAGAATGACGCCATCAGACAATAGACCTCTCCGTCGATTTTGTATTGCCCGCCATAATTTCTTTAATGTTTCACAATACGCATTAGCGTTAATAGTGTCTCCACGGGCCATAAAATCAATAAGCAGTATACCACGTCGATCCCAGAAAATGGTTACCATAAGTTTCCTGGTGGACAGAACAGTCTTGAATTTTTTTGGTTTCTTTGGTGAATGAGGATGATGCCACTCCATTGACTGTCGTTTACTCTCAGGTGAAGCATAACAAACCCACGTTTCATCACCAGTAACTATGCGATTCAAGAACGCGTCTGCTTCATCAGAATAACGTTCCAAAAATGTTAATGCAGCAGCCATACGCTTGGTTTTGTGCTCATCTGTAAGCATGCGAGGGACCCACCTTGCGCAAATTTTTGAATAATGCAGATGGTCTTTGACAATTTCATGAAGAATTGTGCGAGAAACATTAGGGAAATGTTCACAGATGTCATCAATTGTAACGCGCCGATCGTGCCTCACGAATTCGTCTACTGACCTCAGCAGTTGATCTGTAATGACAGATGGTCTCCCTGAACGCTCATCGTCGTGTGTGTTCCCCCTCCCCAAGTTAAAATTACGACACCAGCGCCAAACAGATGACTCATCCATCACATCGTCTCCATACACTTCCTTTAATTGGCGATGAATATCACAAGGTCGAACGTTTCTTGCATTGAGAAATTTTATTACAGCCCTCACTTCACAACTGGCGGCGTTCTCAATTTTTTTAAACATTATGAACGGTCACAGAAACAAGACAGGCAATGCTAGCGTCGCGGAACTTGCAACAGAGAAGGCAGACAAGCCACTGAAGCGATCTGACCTTGACCGGCGGCTGCTCGCCTCGTCAGCGCCTCATGCGGCGGAAACGGGTACTACTTTCCGGATGGCCCTCGTAGTTACTAGTCACGAGTTTGCAACGAGGGGTAAAGGAGGAAAAGCATCAGTGCGCATGCACGACTGCTTTAATTTCAGTGCAACAAACACAACAACTTAGCCTATACCCAGAGCATATGCAGTATATCGCGGAACCTTTTGTAGGTTAACTAAACGAATATAACTGTTTGTTACCGTAAACAGAAATGTTAGTTTCTTGAAAACGTGGGCAGACTACCACAGTGCTGAACAAAATCTATTATGCAGTGTAATAAATTGCTGTGAAGTTCAAGGTAAACAAAAATGCCTTTCCCTGCCTCTTAACAGAACCCATGTGCAAGTGGCTAACAACTGTGATGTATCTCTTTCCACAATTTGAAAAATACAGAAGGAAATTAAAGACGTGAAGAATCTATTCTTCAACAGTTTTGTTGACAACTGGTAAAAAAAGTAAATGGTAAGGTAGAGATACTAGTGAGACTGATAGTGAAGACGTTGGTAACAGCGATAGTAAAGAAGGCGATTCATTCATAGAAAATTTTGTTCCAATGGAATAAGGTAGCTGGTAATTACAGTAAATCAAACATTTCTAGTCATGTGATTAAGGTATAGGCAATATTAAAGGTTTATGAAGAAAACATTTTCTCGGAATAAACCACAGCTTACAAAATTTCACTTCTCTTTCCCACAGCCCATCCATATGCAAAAAGCAATCTCGTGACTTCAATATCTATACAATAGACTTGGCTAACTGTTGTCAGCCTATAATTGCTGCTTCTGATCAACTATCTATTTTCGCACCTTCACACATCAGCATTGCGTATCTAAAAGGCGCTCGTCAATTTTTACTTTCCCTTGCCAATATGAATATATATAGGAAGGAAAGTATTGTTTTCATGTCGATTTTTCGAAATCGAGTTTTCATCGAATCTACACATTTTCAGACCCCCTGAACCCAAAAAAACATGTTTCTAGTGATTGGGCTGTGTGTGTGTGTGTGTGTGTCTGTGTGAACAGAATATCTCAAAAACGGAACATCTTACGAACTTGAAACTTAAGTTACATACCACTACTGGACCCGACACGAACATTTTCATCAAAATCGGTCAACCAGAAGTAGTAGTTTATTCGTGTAATTTTTTACTTTCTTGCGATTTTCTCAAAAACTGGTCTTACGATTTTTTTTAAAATCACCTGGTTTACTAAATTTTTTATGCTCTACAAGATAAAGTAGGCTCCTTGTTTGCTGAAATTCTTGGCGAGGCTGTTTTCATGTAAGTAAATTGTTTTTTTTAAGATTGCGGCTTTAATATGCATTTTAATGCAAAAAATTATTAAATAAACAATGTAGAGAATTTAAAATCCTTCAACTTTTATTTCCAACATTTTTTTGTATAACGCTTAGTTTAGCGGTAATTAGCAAATTTTCTGTTTTTTTCTCACGAAAACGTGTGAAAAATCGATTTTTTCATGATTTCAACCTTAGTATGCATTTTACGACAAAAGTGTATATAATAAAATTTATAGGAAATCAAAAGATGTACAACTTTTATTTAAAGCATTTTTCTCTACAGAGCCTAGTTTAGCGTGAAAGAGTGATTTTCCGTATTTTTAAGCCAAACTGAAGTTGATTTTCATTTTGCGACTTTCACTCATAATTAAAATTAGGTTATGTTTATTGAGGTTAGTTTATTTCCAATGTTTTATTACTAATACTGTATTTTGTTATATTGGTCATTATTTGCATTGGCAAGAGAAAGTTGGGTGAAAATTTCACACCAGATTTTTAAATTTGGCAAAATATTACTAATTAGATCTAACAGGCTGAATGTTCTGTCTGTTATTTTAAATTACAAATTCGAAATTTAATAAATTTCCGTAAAAGTGAACTTCCTTAGTCATTGTCCAGTTAATCTTTTTGAATTTACTTTTTTCACCACCCCAGTTGATCCGGCCCCGAATAATCGAGGTATTGTCCATCTACTATCTTTGGACCCATTATCTTGCAGACAATTTTTCTCTCAAATTTCCCAGCTTCTTTTTTAGATCAGCCTTTCCAGTCATTCTATTGAACTCACTCGCATACAGACACACAGGTTTCATCACCATTTTTTACCATTATTCTGGGGATGTTTCTTTAACATTTAAAAAAAAATTAACACATACTGCCCATTCCTAAGCTTTGTTCAGCTGAGAGGAATGCATACGTCACTAATACTGTGAGAGATTACATTAGTAGTAGTAACTTTTTACTAATACTATGTTTGTAGTAGTCACGGGTACTATCCAAACTACATACATATATTCGGTGTCGCCATCCTTAGCTAATAGTCAAAACAACACCCACGTATGTCACTACACTATGCAGCCTACTGCCAAGCGAATAGCAATGAGATGATTGGTACAGTGTTATGATGTAGCAGCAGTCTGGTACTTCGTCTGTCCCCTTCATCCCGCAATTGCACAAAGCTCAGATTCATATAGTATAAGGATCCTACCAAATTAACTAAAATTCATCAATCTGTATTTTATTTCATAAAATACTCTAAAGTTTCAACTCAATTCTCTTTCGACAGTAATTTACTTCAACAACGGATCTAGGTATTGTACAACCCACTTGAATCATCCTAAAAGATTTTTAACTCATTAAATTACGTAATGAATAATCATATCAGAAATATCTAACAATGTTTAAACTAATGTAGATAATCAATCTAATTCAAATCTTAATGAATATTAAGAATAAATTTGAAAATAAATACTTACCAGTTTCTTATTAGAATACCGGCTTTTTATTGGTGCTTTACTGTTAGGAAAATCCATCGTACCTTTTACTTCCCATTCATCTGGCATTAGTAGCCGATTTTCTTTAGAACAACGCTCAATCCCTGAAAATTAATAGAAAATTATAATTAACATAATTATCAGTTTTTTTTAATTCAACTTTATTTTTATTTACAACTGTACAATCTTTTTAATGCACAACTCGTAAATAAGATGATAAATGTTCAAGGAATAGCATGAATGTGAATCTATTTCGGCATGAAATAGTTAAAGAAAGGTGGTGCCAATATTAATGATAATGATTTATGAACTAAGATGGATGATTTTATGTTATTATTTTTAACAGGTATGGCAAATTAATTTGAAATCTGTTTTATGGTGGTCAGAGAAGATCCCTATTTCACCTTTGTTTTAGTCATCTGTTAACCGGGAGATTGTTAATTGAAAGAGATTGGACATTTGTATTTATGTGGTCTTTGTGTGTAATGAGTTGTATGTTGTGTTTACAATGTCTTGAACTGTTGATATTTTCAGGTCTTCATGAAGAATATGATTAGTTACGTAAAAAGGTGTGATTGTTATTGCTCTAAGTGTTTTTGACTGGTGTCTTTGAAGAATATGCCATATTGTATAGCGACTGGCTTCAAAAATTGGTCCACCATACAGCCAAATTGGCCATATTAGTGATTTTTATACAGGGTGACTTTTAAATGTAGAGGTACCAGGCGACCTAATATGCCATACAACATGCGAAACCATGAGTCTGAGATTTCTCTGACATGTCCAACACATGTGGTTTCCATGTAAGACATCTGTCAAGTATTAAACCAAGATACTTAACTTGGTCTGTGATCTGTAAGCCCAGTATCATCGATATGTAAATTTGGGCAATCAACAGGCCAGTCAAGTCTGGCATTTTTCCATCACTCATCTATCACCTTTCCACCTTTCCTTTAGAAGTGGTGCTTGAAAACAATCAAGATGTCAAAGATTAGATGTGCAATTGGCTGAAAATTCAACCTCGAAATTTCTTAGAGGATGGGATCTTCAAGCCTCCAAAATTCTGGCATTAGCAGTAATTGCAAAAGTCAGAAATAAAAAAAAACAAAAAACAGGCTGAAGTGTGAAAATTAACTGTTGTGATTAAATATCAGTTAAGAGATAAACTGTGTTTACAACTTGGGAAACACTATATAATTTAATCTACAAAGTAATTTACAAGGGTAAGTCTAATATAAATTGGGTTTTTTCTGTATGCCTCATCAGGCCATTTTGAGCAAGATGACTGAAGAGTCACATCCAAGGTCAGTGATCTATGAGTGTGGAACCAAATCGACATAATATACATATCTATTTCGTTGCCAGTACAGCCAAGACTGAGCGAGAGATCCCATCGTGCGTTGTGCAAAGTATTATTCTAAGTTTTCTTTAACTAATGAAGGTGTTAAAACAACAGAAATCTTGATTCAAGGTTAAAAACACAGTTTGAAGATGGGACCAATTCTTGGATCCAAGTGTTTAACCCTTTATAGGGCACTACGAGGGAAAATATACACGATGTAAAATGTTTAATTTTGTTTTATAGGGACTTGAATAATGTATTTCTAGTGCCAGAACAGTAAGATATTTCTTTTTCTTATGTCAAGCCCTGGTAAAACCTGGTTACCAAGTAATGTTTATTGAAATGGGAATCAAATAATATTTAGAGGTAAGAATGCTTATTTAAACAACTTGTAGCCCTATATAACAGAAAAATTTAAAGTTAACTTATCTTAACTTTATATTAGCATGAATGCTTGGTTTCCCGTAAAAAACTCAAATTTTCTAAACACTGTACAAAAGTAACAACAAAAAAACATGGTAGGGTACGCTGGTACCCTCACCACATTCTTACTCTGTCTTTTCTTTATTTCTTAATCCTTACCACATTCGTGTAACTCATGAAGCAAATGGTCGCTGCGCACTAATTTCAAAATGTGGATAGCCTACTTACAAGAGAACATCTATAAAACCATAAAATGCCAATAGGGCTCAACTGCATGGCTTATTCTTAAAAAAATTGACCTAATTTCCAGTGGTAAGTATACTTACCACAGACCTATAAAGGGTTAATTGGGCTAATAAGTTTAAAGGTGGACGTGAAAGTGTAGAAAATCAAGGTCACGATTGATCCCTAAGATAAGGTCTTACAGATGCTAAAACCCCTCTCTATACCATAGAAGTGGTGCTTGAAAACAATCAAGATGTCAAAGATTAGGTGTGCAATTGGCTGAAAATTCAACCTCGAAATTTCTAAGAGGATGGGATCTTCAAGCCTCCAAAATGCTGGGAAAACTGTGAAGACCAAAAAGGAGACTTTATTGAAAAATATTAAAAACATTGTTTGTAATTTCTTATAATATTGGACTTACCCTTGTATTAAAAAAAAAATATATATACTTATTAATTTATTACAAGGTAATCTTTATATCATAAGATGAATTGAACCAAACAATCATTTTCTGATTCCAATTAAACACCAATCCACTTTCACAATTCTGCAGGATGGCAAAAGTACATTACCGCACTCCTTTTTTTTTTTTAAATAACATTATTTGCAATCAGTTTTTTAAAATAAACTATAAGCAAATCGTTTGAATTTACAAATCACAAGTTGAGGCCTCATTACCCTGAGTACCTCTTATTATATCAATTATTCATGTGTTCAAAGAGAAAATTACTATGTACAAAGATATTTTACATTTTACAATATAG
Organism: Catonia carolina; assembly: GCA_035578175.1. Lineage (NCBI taxonomy): Eukaryota > Metazoa > Arthropoda > Insecta > Hemiptera > Achilidae > Catonia > Catonia carolina. The sequence continues at coordinate 13,474,242 of JAQMRL010000008.1, forward strand.
AATACTTTTCACTAAAATTTTATATACATTTAAACTCTTTCAGACAAGTCCAAAACATGGTAACGTTTCAGGTGCCTAACTTCTTCTGCATTGTTTAGAAGATTTATGGCTAATTCGTTTTCGTGACTTTCAAGTCTTGCCTGATATTTTCTATTAAAACGCCAGACCTCGTCCATTACATCAGGAAGGTTGCAATGATGTTGTATTTCTGCATTCCTTGCAAACCATGGCGCTCTTGTTATAGCCCGAAGAACTTTATTCTGGAACCTTTGAATTACCTCTATGTTACTTCTGCTAGTAACATAACAATTCTGCAGGACGGCAAAAACACATTACCACACTCCTTATTTGACGGAATAATTATTCAACTTATAATGTCCAAAATAATAGTAGTCAGCGTAACTGGCTTTTATGCCGGGATCCCGGGTTCAATTCCCGGTCAGGTAAGGCAGTTATTTCATCTGCATTTCACCCCATATAATTACCAACACAATCCAAGGATGCAGGCATAATAAATAATAAAAACATTATTCAGTGAGAATATCGATATATAAAATTATTTTCGATTGGAAATTAATCATGTTAATTTGGCCGGCTAGATGAATCCAGATTTTATTTAAAAACTCACAAGCAAAACTGATGACAGCAATTCCATTGACAATCGCACGAAGTACAGAAGGATCCGGTGGTGCAACTAGTGTTCCATTATCATTTACAACCACGTGACTTACACCTGCCCTGGAAGTAACACACAATCAAACCACATAATTTTGACAAATAGATCTATAAAAATCTGGTGTGAAACACTCACACAACTTTCTCTTGCCAATGCAAATAATTAATAATAAACCTAACATTAGTAATAAAACATTAGAAATAAACAAACAATTAACGTCAATATAAATAACCTAATTTTAATCATGAGTGAATGACGCAAAATGAAAATCGAACTCAATTTGGCTTAAAAAAAAACGGAAAATCACACTTTCACGCTAAACTAGGCTCTGTAGAGAAAAATGCTTTAAATAAAAGTTGTAGATCGTTTAGTTTCCTATAAATTTGATTATATACACTTTTGTCGTAAAATGCATACCAAGGCCCAAATCTTAAAACAAATCGATTTTTCACGTTTTTGTGAGAAAAAACAGAAAATCGCTAATTACCACTAAACTAAGCGTTATAAAATAAAATTTTTGAAATAAAAGTTGTAGGATGTTACATTCTCTACAACTTTTATTATATAACGTTTTGCGCTAAAATGCATATTAAAGCCGCAATCTTAAAAAAAAGAATGTTTTTACGTGGAAACAGCCTCACCAAGAATTTCAGCAAACATGGCGCCTACCCTATTTTGTAGAGCATAAAATCTTTAGTAAACCACGCGATTTAAAAAAAAAATTGTAGGACCAGTTTTTGAGAAAAAAACTACTTCCGGTTGACTCATTTTGATTAAAATGTTCGTGTCGGTTCTGGTAGTGGTATGTAACTTAAGTTTCAAGTTCGTAAAATGTTTCGTTCTTGAGATATTCTGTTCATACACAGACACACACACACACACACACACACACACATATAGACCAATCGCTAAAAACATGTTTTTTGGATTCAGGGGGTCTGAAAACGTGTAGATCCGGTGAAAACTGGATTTTGAAAAATCGACATGAATCCTATATGTTCATATAGGCAAGAAAAAGTAAAAATGCATTCTGCAACATGTCATCAATCTAAAACTGATTGTCACTAATCTTTACCTTGTAATGTTACAGTAATGTATTCTTTTTATTTTCTCTTACCCTGAATGAATAAGAAAAGAAAGTATTGTTTTCATGTCAATTTTTCGAAATTTAGTTTTTGTTGGAAATATATTATGTTTTCAGATCCCCTGAACCCAAAAAAATACACGTTTTCAATGTAGTCTGTGAGTATTTGAACAAAATATCTCAAGAACGGAATATCGCATGAAGTTGAAACTTGAGACTTAAGTTAGGTAACTGAACATTTATATGAAAATCGGTCAACCCGAAGTAGTACGTTATTCATGTTATTGTGATTTTCATGTCAATTTAGTCAATCAATTTAGTTTTGTCGATTTTCATGTAGGGATTTAGTTAAAAATAATTTGTGAATACATAAAATAAATGTTTTTGAAAATATGGTTTTTCTTCAATTTATTTCTCATAAGAAAATATACATACAATAGCATACAACAGATAATAGACTGTAATTTTCTGCATTTTTTAGCACAAGAATCATGTTGATATCTTTCTTGGTTCCTGAGATATTTGATTCCCCGTAAAAGCTCGCTTTTCCACCCCCACCCTTATATTAGGGGCTGTAATTATTTTTTTGGCCTGGTTTAAGTGGTAGATCATTACTAGTAAATTACTCTTTCATTAAATATATATAATGATACATTATAGCCTGTAGTTTTCATTTTCATTTTCTGGGTTGACTACCCCCTAGTCAACTCAAGAAGATGATTATTTTTAAATTTTGATTGTTTTTTGCATTTATTTGAAGTTTAAAATTTTCTGAAGCACAACATTTGTTTACTTTATTTGTACGTTGACAAAACGTTATAAAAACATCTGTTTAAAATAAAGCTCACTAGCAAGGCGAGTGAAATTATTCCTTCAACTTAAGTTTTCCGGAAATGTAATTTTTGCATGATTGTACATTCTTGGGAATTAAATATTTTGGTTTGTATTGGAGGTATTTGGATGATAGTTTTTTCAAATGTTCATAATTTCTTGCTTTATTATCTGTAGAATGATCATCACAAAAACCGCAATAGGAATTTAGTTTAAAAATAATTTGTGAATACATAAAATAAATGTTTTTGAAAATATGGTTTTTCTTCAATAAATTTCTTGTAAAAAAAATACATACAAGCGCATACAACAGATAATAGACAGCAGTTTTCCGTATTTTGTAGCATAAGAACCGTGTTTATATCTTTCTTGGTTCCTGAGATATTTGATTCACCGTAAAAGCCCGCTTTTCCAACCTCACCCTTATATTAGGGGCTGTAATTAATTTTTTGGCTTGGTTAAAATGGTAGATCATTACTAGTAAGTTACTCATTCATTTAAAATAAATAATGATAAATTATAGCCAGAAGTTTCAATTATCATTTTCTGGGTTGACTACCTCCTTACACGCACGCACGCGCGCACACACACACACACACACTTAACAGAGTAATTTAACTTTTAATTTCTGAAAAAGAAAGTAACGTGAAATAAAAAACAAAAACATACCTGAAAGTATCAAAATATGTTATACTGAATTGTTTACAAAATTTTGTTAATATTTTTGTTTGGTCATCATTAAGAGATGTCCCATGCAATGCAGTTGGTTCTGGCATATTACAATCTCCATCACTAATATTATTTGATATGGTGTTTTTCATTCTGTACACACTCAACAATTTTTTCATCTCATCAGATTCCGCACATTGCCTGAAAAAAAGAAAACAAAATATACAAATACAATAATTTCACTAACCTTCTTTTTAAACTGCGTCACCTTTATTTTAATTTTTAATTTTTACTTATTTATTTTATTTTTAATTACCTTATTTATTTTTAAGTAAAAATTAAAAATTAAAATAAAGGTGACGCAGTTTAAAAAGAAGGTTAGTGAAATTATTGTATTAATTCATTATATGAAATAGAAATATTTAAAACTGCAGGATGCATTATAAAGATTTATTTTTGAATGAAAATATACAAATTTGACTTACGTAAAATTTCAGATTTAATATACGAGGGCCATCCGGAAAGTAGTACCCGTTTGTGAAATAAAGACACAGAAGTAAATATTAACAAATGTAAACATTTTTATTGAAAAGAGCATACCTTAAACTACTTCTCCACATAATCTCCAAGCAAATTTAAGCATTTGTCATAACGTGTGACGAGTTTTTGTATTCCAGCATCATATTCCTCCGCCGCCAGCCGATCGAAATACGTAGTCACACCTTCTTTAAGTTCTTCATCGCTGTCAAATCTTTTTCCCGCCAAAAACTCTTTAAGTTTTGTAAAGAGATGAAAATCTGAAGGGGCCAAGTCCGGGCTATACGGTGGATGGTCGAAAATTTCCCAATTGAATTGCTGCAGAAGTTGTTGTGTTATCCCCGCTGCATGAGGCCTGGCATTGTCATGGAGGAGAATGACGCCATCAGACAATAGACCTCTCCGTCGATTTTGTATTGCCCGCCGTAATTTCTTTAATGTTTCACAATACGCATTAGCGTTAATAGTGTCTCCATGGGCCATAAAATCAATAAGCAGTATACCACGTCGATCCCAGAAAATGGTTGCCATAAGTTTCCTGGTGGACAGAACAGTCTTGAATTTTTTTGGTTTCTTTGGTGAATGAGGATGATGCCACTCCATTGACTGTCGTTTACTCTCAGGTGAAGCATAACAAACCCACGTTTCATCACCAGTAACTATGCGATTCAAGAACGCGTCTGCTTCATCAGAATAACGTTCCAAAAATGTTAATGCAGCAGCCATACGCTTGGTTTTGTGCTCATCTGTAAGCATGCGAGGGACCCACCTTGCGCAAATTTTTGAATAATGCAGATGGTCTTTGACAATTTCATGAAGAATTGTGCGAGAAACATTAGGGAAATGTTCACAGATGTCATCAATTGTAACGCGCCGATCGTGCCTCACGAATTCGTCTACTGACCTCAGCAGTTGATCTGTAATGACAGATGGTCTCCCTGAACGCTCATCGTCGTGTGTGTTCCCCCTCCCCAAGTTAAAATTACGACACCAGCGCCGAACAGATGACTCATCCATCACATCGTCTCCATACACTTCCTTTAATTGGCGATGAATATCACAAGGTCGAACGTTTCTTGCATTGAGAAATTTTATTACAGCCCTCACTTCACAACTGGCGGCGTTCTCAATTTTTTTAAACATTATGAACGGTCACAGAAACAAGACAGGCAATGCTAGCGTCGCGGAACTTACAACAGAGAAGGCAGACAAGCCACTGAAGCGATCTGACCTTGACCGGCGGCTGCTCGCCTCGTCAGCGCCTCATGCGGCGGAAACGGGTACTACTTTCCGGATGGCCCTCGTAATTATTATAACATGTTATTTGCCCATAACAGGCAGATGGAGTGTTAAATTATTTGCACTCAATCTGCTAGTTCCAGGGCTACAAAATATCGTTATTTTAAGGGGAGATTCCACAATGGTTTTAACTCAAAATTTCAATTTTTGGGTTTTTATGTTTTTCAATAGTTTAGGCCTAGATCGACCAGAAAAACATTATCTTACGTCAAAAAAATTTTTTTATGAGAAAATGAAGTTTTTATCAGGTTTACACAGTAAAATTATGATGTTACGAAGAACGAATACTTTTCATAATTTTATACTGCTCGTTTTAGTGCAAATAGAATTGTTTTTTTATTCATTTATTTAACGTCGCATTAACTGCAAGGTCGTTAGCGACGACGTTGGGGTGTAACTGTGAGCAATGAGGATGAAATGATTTTTTTGTAACGTATGAAAATATGCCGTGCCTGAGTGGGATAGAATTTTAGTTTTTAATATCTGCATCACGGTTTTTAATATTCTCAGCTGTTGGTTTAGCTTTCTAAACAAGTGTTGATAGGAAATTTACTTGTTTGGGTACATAATGTTTTTGATTTGTGACTTCTTGTTTCTTACCTTTTCCCGTACATTTAGATTTTTAACATTAAGGTACATTTTTCCCAGAAACTAATAAACCTACCAGGGCTGAAATTTTTACCAGTTAATTATCTTATATAGCCACATATACCAACATTTTTATGACTTCCTCAGGTGCTCCAAAAATTAGTAGCACGCAAAACACGTAGAAAACAATTTGTAAAAATTTTATGTAATTCGTGATTTAAAAAAAAAATGATATGGCCCAAAGATTAAATTCAAAAAATATCAGTAGCTCGAGAAGAAACCCGACATATATAGTGTGTAAAGTTTCATTTCATTTATTGTAACTATTATTAACTTCTATTAATTTATTTAATCATTTTACATAAATTTAATGGAAAATTTAAAATAAAATCTTGTAAACAAACATTTTAAAACAGACATTATATAAATATAAATAAAAAATTAAATTTATTTTAGACAGCTGCTATTTATTTTTCTTTTTTAAACAATAACATAACCAGTCTACATAATTTAAAAAACAACACTTTTCATCAATATAAAGTTATTATTAAATATCATTTTCTTCTAGTTTGTATGAAACTACGTCTTTGATTTCTTTCTGACATGGAATATCTGTAATGAACCCTGCATAACTCCACTTTGTAACAGGTATAGTGGATCTTTCTTTTTAACCAAAGACACAGGAAGTTTACTTGCATATTTTCTTTTGAGATTAAGTGTTTCCCATTGTTTCGCAACATGCTTAGTTTGTTGTCTAACGTCAAAGTACATAAATCCGTGTTCATTATTTAGCTCATATTTAAATTGAATCACGAATGGTGAAGACTTTTCAAACCTGAGCCATTTTATATTCAACCAGTTAATCACTTTGCCTTCTAAACTTAATTTTGTATTTTTCATAACATTTTTTCCAGAAGCGTAAGATCCCAAAATTCACTATTATTTACTAGCTGTACTTCATAAGATCTCTCTTTCATTCTTGTCATCTGAATTAGGACACACCACTCACTAGGTGTGTACCGTATTGTTCCGAATACAAGCCGCAGTTTTTTCCTAAAAATCTGTTCCATAATTTGACCTGCGGCTTGCATTCGTGCTTTAATAATAATAATAATCGTTTCTTATTAAGCATAAGTAGGTATGAATAGAGAGAGAGGGAGAGAGAGAGAGAGAGACAGACAGAGACGCACTCCTTACGTAGTGCATGTACAGTAATTTTTATCAGTTTGGTGTTACAGTATAAAGTTTGGTAGCAGTTTTCTTATATTTCATTTTGTTTTTTATCCGATCATTTGGTTTTTGTTGTATTTTATACATCGCCATGAGTGATGTTATAGGTTAAGGGTACTTTGTCTACAAGTACCCAAAAAGTAGCACAGGACTTGCAATACCAATTTCGAATTATTGGTATCGCAAGTCCTGCGCTACTTTTTGGGTAAAAACGCAGAAAAGACATCCACCAAAGAAGCCGGAAGAAAACACATATAATGTAGATGAATCCTTGTGTTCGGCATTGAACAAAAAATAAACAAAAACTTCTAAATGCTAATTAAGCAGTAAGTGTATTTGTTTGTACAGTATTTTCTTCTTAAAAAATAAAATACTTTCAAAAACATATAAGTACTGTAATTAAAATTTATTTCCTATTTTGATCGTAATTTTTCCGATGCAGCTTAAATTCAGGTGCGGCTTGTTTTCGGAATAATACGATATATTTTTTTATGTCTCCTTTTCCTGTCACTAGTTGAATGCTTCGCATCAGCTTCTAAATATGAGTGGCCGGACTCATATTTATATTACCGAATACCGTACGATGGTGAAACTTGAAACTTAAGTTAGGTACCACAAGAGGACCGGACACGAACCGTTTCATCAAAATCGGTCAACGGGAAATAGTAGTTTATTCGTGTAATGTTTAAAACTTTTCCGATTTTCTCAAACACGGCTCTTACGATTTTTTTTTAAAAATTGCCTTATTTACTGTTTTTCTATACTCTACAAGATAGGGTAGACACCATGTGGTGAAGTTCTTGGGAAGGCTGTGCTTTCAAAGAAAAATTGTTTTTTTTTTAAGATTGCGACCTTAATAGCGCAAAAACATGTATAATAAAAGTTGTAGACAATCTAAAAACCTACAATTTTCATTCTTAACTATTCTTCGTACAATGCTTAGTTCAGCGGTAATTAGCGATTTTCTGTTTTTTCTTTATGAAAATTAGTACAAAAATTCATTTTTTAAGATTTCGGGCTTAGTATGCATTTTATGGAAAAAGTGTATCAAATTTATAGAAAATTAAAAAACCTACGACCTATATTTTAAGCATTTTTCTCTACAGAGCCTAGTTTATCGTCGTAGTGTTATTTTCCGTATTATTAAGCCAAACTAAGGTTGGTTTTCATTTTGCCATTAATCATTCACTCGTGATTATAATTAAGTTATGTTTTTGAGGTTAGTTTTTCTTCTATTTCTAATGCTAGGTTATGTTCATTATTTGCATTGTCAAGATACAGTCGTGTGACTGTAAGGGTTACGTTAGATATAATACAAAGACCCTTAGTGATTCCTCCATCTACTCTTAAAGAGGAATCTAATGACACTATTTTTGCTCCCAAATTCAACTTTCAATTCTTGACTGATGGTTTTGGGCCGCTCCGGGTGCAAACTGAAACTTTAAATCCAATTTAGACCACTGACTTTTGTCAGATTAAGAATCCAAAAACTGTTTGTTGCAATCTCTTGTAGTTTCTGGCATCTTGGTGTGACGGATGAAGGGATAAACGCAATTAATTAGTACTGAATGAAGATGTAATTTTATGTAACTACCAAAAAGTGTCTTATTTACTTTAGCACTATAGTCGTAACTTGCAACAACCTCGGAGAACTCTTATACTACACGCGCCATGTATGCTGCTGAGACAAGTATACTGTGGACAATTCGAACTGGCACAACTCTTGCTCTACGTGTACACACAGTTCCGCATAAAGTATATCCATAACCTATTCTTTCAAGAAGGTATGCAAATTTTATTGTACGCAAATGCCTACAAACTTATTTTAATGTACAAACATATAAATAATTATTTCATTTTAAAATACGTATTAAATTTGTCCATTAAAAATTTAAATTATAAATTACAAGAACTAAACTGCAAAAAGTTACTAAACTATACTCTATAGACGCATGCAACTAACTAAACAATTGGTCTGAATATTTTATAATTTTTTTTTATCCCTAATATGTGAACGTTGCAATCTGTTCAATTCAGAACAATAAGCAACCCCATGACCGAATCAGACGAGGATGATGTGTAAGACATGTAAATGACAAGTAGTCTTGTAGAGACCCAGACCGACCATTCCTAAAAAAGTATGGTTAATTGAACCCCCAACCATCAAAGTACACCGGTAACCACTGTCTAGTATTCAACTCCGTATAAAAGTAACTACCTTTACTAGGATTTGAACCAGGAACCTCGTCTCCGAAAATCAGCTATTAAACAGCTGATTTTGGCGACGACTTTACCTCTAGACCAACCCAGTGGTTCCAATATTTTATAATATTAATAATATTTTATAATGAACAGAAAATCATATATGAAAACAAATAAGTCACATCATTATGTCCGACAGATTATTAATAAGAACAGTGAAAACAAAGCGTAGTGACCGAGCGCGAGTCGCATATTACAGTAGCGATTGTATACTTTTGTGACTGTACCGTCGTTGCATGGCGAGGGGCGAAGAGTGGAATAGATAAACACCGAGGCTGCTTGTGCCAATTCGAATTGTCCAAGGTATACGTACTATTTATCTTTGCCACAATCTAATTTCCTGATAACAAAAAATAAGGAAAACTTTGAACAGTCGTGTTGTTTCACAAGCCGCTGAAATGGGTTCTGAATAAATTCAGTTGTATCTATTAAAGTTTCTCTCTTTATGTAAATTTATTCTTATTTTTCTTGTTTCAGGTGATAATGGGTATATGAAATAGTTGCTAAGTGGAGCCATGTTACCCCACCATTTCTACATTCGTCGGTGTTTCCTTTACATGTTAGGTGTAACATGCTTCGTATTCATTGTGATCAACTTCAGACAGAACGTTTTCCACGACGGCTATGCTTTATTCAGGGACAGACAGACACGACAAATCAGTCCACCTTCACAATCCGCACCGGCTGTCATTTCATACCGCAGCCTTTCATCAGGAAATGCTCACCAAGCCTTAACAGCTCTAGATTTAGCTCTCGATGATAATCAACAGCATACTGTTTGCCCTTATATCACTGTAAGAATAAGAGTTACACTATCAGTCTAAATAATTGATCATTACTACCAAAAGGGTTTTAAAAGAATCATTTTGTAATCAAATTTAGTTTCATTTAAACAATATTTTACGATTCAACTGCGCATTATTTCTATTGTGTTTTAATCGAAACTGAAATTTAAACAATCAGAATGTGTAGATTTGTGAATAGACTAGAAATTGTATTTTTCTGAAGGGTTTTAAAGCTCTACTTCAGTGTATGTTGTTTTATTGTAAAACCTTACTTTGCTAAATTTTCTGGTCGAAATGATCAGTATTGGTTGAAAATATTTTTTACGTTTACAGTCTTTTGTCTCTGTCAGAATAAAATAATAATGAATCAATGAACATTTTTTCCAAAAATGTCAACTCCTTGAAAAGAAATATTTAAATCTAAATTTTAGATTTCTTTATGAAAACATGTTAACATGATATCGAACGTTTTGCACCTTCGAAGAAAAGAACTGAGAATGGAAAAGCAAGTAGTATTAAAACTTGATAATGCTATATTTAAAATAATACTTTCGGTTTCATAATTGTATGCATCTGAATTTGAATCCATGTAACTTCAAAACGATGAGTCGAATTTCAACATATTTTACATTAACATTTAGCTAATTTTATTCTGCGTTGACCTATAACAAACCTATATTTTTAATGTTGTTTGAAAATTGTCATATCGAGGTTGGAAGACAAAAATACCCGGTTTTTTGGTCCTGCAAAGAATTTCATGCGTTTAGAGGTGTATAACTCGAGAATTATTTAACCCAAAAGTTTGAAATTTAAAAACAACACAGCAAATTATATTTTAACAGCATGTATGAAATTTCAAATTCGTACGTTATTAAAATTTTGATGTATTAACAATAATATTCTTAACCCTTGCTATCTTGGTAACCGCTCAATCGTTCGGCACCAGCCAATTATTGTTTTATTCACCGTAAGAAAATTAGAATATATAAATTAACACGTTCATCACGGATGCCGCCTTAAGGCGGCAAATCAAGGTTCATTCCAGAGACGGATGCCGCCTTAAGGCAGCATATACAATACCAAATTTCTATAGATTTTTTTAAATCGCCAGTGTACTGGCAGTGTTAGTAAAGGTTGTTCAGGGGTTCAGATCTATTCTACGAGCACCACTGTGAAGATCGTCTTTCGTTACCAACTGCCAGGAATTTTGAACGAATTTTAAAATTGTAGTCTATTCGAACGTCCTAGTGCCGGGTAATTTTATTGTTTTATTTAATTATATCAATTATTCTACAAATTTCTTCGCTCCCAGTGACTTCTTTTTACAAATAAAAGGTAAAAATAATACATTTTTACGTAAAAATAGTTTAATTATTACTCAAAAGAAATTTCTGCTACTTTCTGAACTCGCGATTCCTATGCACTGTGTTTCCTTTGCAGGCCTACTGTACGTTATATAATATACTGTACTATTATAATTACAGTCATAAAATAATTTTGTATGAATAAAAGTACTTTTATTACTTATTTTCTATATTGCCATGGTCTCACTAAAAATTATTAATTAATTTATTGTAAACCTATAAATATATTTCTTTTTATCTGGGATATTTAAAAAACATTTACATAAATTTTAATATTTACATTTTAAAAATTTTAATCTTAATTTTACATATCAAATTACACATATTAAATATTTTTTATTATGAAACATAATTATTGTATTTTTTTATTTTACACATAAAATAATTTTCAATTATTTAATAACTTATAAGTATAAATTTTTCTAATAATTAAAAAGTTAATTTCAAATATAAATTTCGTAGAAACAACAAACGCGTATAATACCGTACTATATTGAGCCGGTGAGTAGATGAGCAAATAAGTAAGATTTTTTCCGTGGCCTGATGCCGCCTTAAGACGGCATAGTATATTTTCACTGTGATGGCGGGTCAGCGCAGCGAAGCACCTGTGATTCTAGCCGCCGTGCTGAACGTGTTAATAACATGAAATATTGATTGGCCAATGTGGTAGAATTTTTATAATTTTGAAAAATACACTGGGAAGTGAGAGATTCGGTGCTACTATCCATGTTCCCAGGTTGTGTACGTGACATACTGTTGGAATGTCTACCTCATAGCAGCACCCACCCCGCACACCCCAGTCCATTTTTCAAAATTATAAAAATTCTACCACAACATTGGCCAATCAATATTTCATGTTGTTAATTGAATCGGTGAGTGGAAAAAGGGTAATATTCCAAAATCCTTATTTTCGAGAAATTAAAAAAAAACTGTTTTGTGACTTTGTTTTTGGTTTAATGGTAAAATGTTCAATTGGTCATTTGTAGTACTATATTAATGCTTTTTAATTGTGACTTTAGAATTTATTTTACAATAATCATAGGATTGAATTTTGATTTTATTAATATGTTGACTATTCACCTTTTTCTAGATTTGGTACAAGTAAATGGGACAAATTAAGTTGAAAAAACGATATTAACAAAACTTTATTTTTATTTCAAAATAATTTACAGTTAAATTTTAATAATAATAACACAGAAACCAGTGGTCCAACTGCTGTTTGCTATTGAATCGGAGAAGGGTAATATTCCTGGAATATTATCCTTTTTCCACTATACTAAATTTTTAATGATACCTTAGCTGCTGTTAGATACAAGGAATATTTCCCTTTTATCAACCAATAGATGCGCCGAAGTAAACTTAACAAAACTGCTATCTTCGTTCAATTTTGCATTTTTTGGAATATTACCCTTTTTCCACTCACCGATTCAATTTATATGATCTATTTTTTTACGCTGAATACAACGATAGTTGGCTGGTGCCGAACGATTGAGCGGTTACCGAGATAGCAAGGGTTCAAAATATTATTGTTAATACATCAAAATTTTAATAACATACGAATTTAAAATTTCATATACGCTGTTAGAATATAATTTACAATCTTGTATTAAAATTTCAAACTTTTCGGTCAAATAATTCCTGAGTTATACGCCTCTAAACGCATGGAATTCTTTCCAGGACCAAAAAACCAGGTACTTTTGTCTTCCAACCTCGATAAATGATAATTTTCAAACAACATTAAAAATATAGGTTTGTTATAGGTCAACGCAGAATAAAATGAGCTAATTTTTGATGTAAAGTTTGTTGAAATCTGACTCATCGTTTTGGAGATACAAGGTTTCAAACTCGGGTGTATATACTTATGAAACCAATAGTAGGTCCTCTATAGCAGTGTAATATAATATTTATTATTATTTTTATAGGTAAACGAAAAAGAAGAAAGAAAACCAACACAAGTTGAAAAGAAAATGTCACCCGAAACGAAAGAGACGATAGAGAAGAAATTAAAAATGAATGAAAAATTGAGGCCATGGTTCTTGTCGGGCGGGAAACGCCGGCCGGCACCGGCGAAAGTGAGTAAAGCGACTGGAAAAAGGGTGGCTAGACTTTGGCCGCAAGAGGAACCTGGTAGTGATCGAATACTGAATCAGTTGATGTTTTATCCACCAAACAGGGGCCATTCTCATGGAGAAAAAAATCAGTTACCATTAAAAAAGGTATGCAGGTATTAACTAGTATTAGTACATAGCAAGCAACACCTGAATTCTAAATAAGTGACCAAAACAAAATGAACACTTTCAAATTAATATTTTCGTTTTACGTCTGACTGTTCTGCAATTTCTGCTAATGCAGACGGTGGATAATGATGACAATGAAAATGAGTGATAAAAAAATGCCAGACCTGACCGGGAATCGAACCCGGGACCCCCGCGTAGAAGCCTGTGAAGACTCGTGGCAATGAGTTTACCCCAATATTAGGAAAATAACAAAATGTGTTTTCGTTGATTTAAGTTTTCTATAAGCTGTTCTTTTTTATTGGTGGAATAAGTTCATTTAAAAAAATATAAGTTATTTTGACTTAATTTTTACAAATTTAGCTGCCTAATTTATGGGGTTATATTGGCTTTGGGTTAAAAAATGTAAGTACTTGATTTTAATGGTCATATTGCATGAGTGGGCCAAAGCAATGAGCAGCAACCACGTGGTTGCAGTAACATTGCCCGAAATTTGAAAAATTAAAGTTTGTACTAAACATACTTTATAAAAAAGAACTATACAATGAGTGGAAACACATGATTCGCATTAAGGCAACAAAAAAATACTGTAAAATACAGAGTGATTATAAATTAAGTAGACAGTTTCGATAGCTACATGGTTTCTGTAATGTTCCAGATATTTGTGCCTCACGGAACGAATTTATGGGGTTTTAAACCTGGACAAGAATCATTTAAATATTGTCCAGTAAACTCTTGTGCTTTCACTGCAAACAAGGCTGAGTCATTGGAGGCAGATGCAATACTCTTCAAAGACGTTTTCGAACATCCGGGTCATCATCATCCTTATCGACAAGTACAGTAAACGTTTTTAAATAATATTATGATCTGACTTGATAAAAACTTGCTGCTTTAATATGCATTTAAGCGCAAAAATCCATATAATAAAAGTTGTACACAATTTAAAATCGTACAACTTTTATTTCAAACATTTTTTTGTATACCGCTTAGTTTAGCGGTAATTAGTAATTTTCTTTTTTTTTCTTACAAAAACGTTTGAAAAATTGATTTTTTAAGATTTCGGCCTTAGTATGCATTTTACAACAAAAGAATATATAGTCAAATTTATAGGAAATTAAAAGATCTACAACTTTTATTTAAAGTATTTTTCTCAACACAGTCTAGTTTAGCGTGAAAGAGTGATTTTCCGTATTTTAAAGTTGCAAACTGAGGTTAATTTTCATTTTGCGTCTTTCACTCATGATTAAAATTAGGTTAGGCCTATGTTTTTTGAGCATATTTCTTTGTTTTGTTTTTTTTTGTTTATTTCTTATGTTTTATTATTAATAATAGGTTATATTGTTCATTATTTGCATTTGGCAAGAGAAAGTCATGTGATTGTTTCACACCAAAATTTTTTTTTCTAGGTGTGGATAATTTACTTCGGTGAATGTCCGTACCACACAAAGCCCATAAGCTACAATGATGTATTTAATTGGACTGCAACATACAGACGAGACAGTGATATAGTTAATCCATATGGAAAGTGGATATATTATAATGAAAGTCAAATGGAATATCCTGGCCCGTTGAGAGATTTTGTCGGTAACAAAACTGACCAAGTCGCGTGGTTCGTCTCTAACTGCGATGCTAAAAATTCACGTTTACAATACGCACATGAATTAGCTAAATATATTCAAGTAAGTAAATTATTACTTTTTCATTACTATTTTTTTTTTTTGACTACAAGATAGTTTTATTTGCAACTGTATAAAATTAACAAGCAAATTTGAAAAAAAAGGAGACAAATTTTAAAACATTGAGGATATCGCTGCCCATTGACAGTACTCCAATCATAATCATTAAATTAGTTCATAATTTACTTAATTTTATTTTGTTTTACTTTAATTTTGACGTCTCATGATATCTCTACTCCAGAGTCGTTTCAGTCTTCGTATAGGGGCAGTTGGTAAATCTGGTGTGTCTAGGTCAACAATGAGCTGGTTTGGATTATTGGATAATTTATTTTTAAATCATGTGTATGTGCGTAAAAACGTTTAAGTCCGTGTGTAGTGTATCGTTCGTTACGTAAAAGGGAGCACTAGTTATCTGTCTTAATAATTTGGACTGAAAGTGTTGTACTCGTATTTTCAAAATGACCGACGGTTTGGCACAACAGTAAATTTGGCTGCTATACATCCAAAAGGGTCTAAGGTAACACTTATTAACTATAGTCCATGTAATTTCAATAGAAGCTTCCGTAATAAGTATTTTCACTCGCACACATGTAAAGTGGTTGCAGCAGTTTGTATAGTGTGCTTGCAAAACGTACTACTACTTCCATACTCTTGATTATAAACAAATTAGTATTAGGCACAAATCACCATCTATTTTTAATTTTTACTTTTATTAATATATTACTTTAATGTCAAAATAAATACTTTATAAATCAGAATGTCAAATTCTTTCAGTTAATTAATTACAGATTGTATTATACTCTGCAGTGTTTGCTTTTATTACTGTCAACACAAAATGTAAGGCTGTTTCTATTTTAAAGACATATAAAAATATACATAGTCTTTTATAAATGTATATGATTATATTATAGTACAAATAAATTCACCAGTTCAGTTTGAGTTTCCGTTCAGTGCACAAGAGATTAAAGTGTACGCAGTACCAGACAACGATGAATGAAAAATGTGATTTACGAAGCAAATCCAAAAACATTATTTACAGTGTGTATAATTACTTTAAAGAACTTCTGTATAGTAATCCTGAAGGAACAATTCGTGAAATGTTTTCATCAACCCATGAAGTGAACTGTAACTGCTTGCTCATGTAGTTGCAACACTGTGCAAAGAATATGTGCCGAAGCCCGTGAGAACATAGCTGCATCAGCTGCCATCAATGAAATCTGTGGGACCAATGAAGAACAACCCGTGTCGTTTACTTCTCCTCATAAGAAGATACCTCACAAAAAATGGCTCACCGGTGTTGACAGTTTTGATAAGCATTGCATTCGCAGAACAATAACTGAGTTTTTTGAACGTGGGAAGTACCCTACATGCGAAAAAGTTAAAAAAATTTTAGAAGAAAAAAATGGGCACACGGGGTCCGTTAAGTCTACATGGAGAATAATTAAAAATTTGGGGTACAGTTACAAGAAAGGTAATGACGGTAGAAGGTTTTTCATGGAGCGTGCGGACATTGTGTCATCTCAGATTAAATTTCTTCGGAAGATGCAACCGATACTAAAATAGGATTATACAATTAAACACAATGAATTACTTTAAAAGAATTACATTCAAACGAAAGTATTAAACACTGGTAACAATTTAGAGGCATACTTTTCTAACAACCAGTACATATGCTGACTACTCGGAATAAGAAGGAGGAGGCAAGTAGAGGGAACGTGTACAGTGCAAGCTTCTATTGAAATTACATGGACTATAGTAGTTTTAGATGAAGTGGGAGTTTAGAAGATCTGGAAATCAAAGAATCTGGAAATAATTACTATCTGACAGAATTTTATAGTTTGATTGTAATAATAAAAAATCCCTTTCAAGAGACGATGCGTTTCATGGCTGGTGGAAAATATTTAAAAAGTCTTACCTTTGACATAAAAAAAGTCATTAGTGATATTTTTTATATCTACTCTTTAAGAGTTTAAAGTTTAAATTTCCCATAAAGGGCAGCCGGAGTGTTAAATTAATTCAGGGCAATAAAAAAATAGTTCTGTTTCTTATCACATGACATAGTCAGCCAATTATACAACTGAACTATTTAAGAACCAAAGAGGTAGAGGTGTAAAAGACACTTCTATCGTTTCATAATCATAAACATCTGAGTTTGAACTTGAACCCTTGCATCTCCAAAACTATGAGTCGGATTTCAACATATTTTACATAAAAATTTAGCTCATTTTATTCTGCGTTCACCCTTAATAGTCCTATATTTTAAATGTTGTCTAAAAATTCCCATATCAAGGTTGGAAGACAAAAAGACCCGGTTTTTTGCTACTGCAACAAATTTCATGTGTTTTAGACCGAAAAGTTTGAAATTTTAACACAACATAGTCAATTATATTCTTACAGCATGTACGAAATTTGAAATTCGTACGTTAGTTAAATTTTGATTTATTAACAATATTTTGAACCCTTGCTATCTCGGTAACCTCTGGATCGTTCGGCACAGTCAAACTATCGTTTTATTCAGCGTAAAAAACTTTGTACAGATTTGTTAATAAAATGAAATATTGACCAATGATTATTGGCCAATGTTGCAGTAGAATTTTTAAAATTTTGAAAAATAAACTGGATAATGCGGGGGGGGGGGCACTACCATCCATGTGACCTGAATCTGACTGTCTACCTGGATTGACAATGCAGTCAGTCAATTGAGGTAGTCAGTCCGACAGGATGTCACGTACACAAACTGTCAACATGAATAGTAGTGCCCACCCCCGCATTTTCCAGTCTATTTTTCAAAATTTTAAAAATTCTACTACAACATTGGCCAATCAATATTTCATGTTATTAATGCATCTGTACAAAGTTTTTTACGCTAAATAAAACGATATTTTGATCGTGCCGAACGATCAAGAGGTTACCGAGATAGCAAGGGTTCCAAATATTACTAATAAATCAAACTTTAAATAACAAGCAAATTTGAAATTTCGTACTTGATATAAGAATATAATTGCCTATGTTGTGTTAAAATTTCAAACTTTTCGGTCGAAAAATTATCGAGTTACACACCTCTAAACGCATGAAATTTGTTGCAGTAGCAAAAAAACCGGGTCTTTTTGTCTTCCAATCTTGATATGGCAATATTTAAACAACATTAAAAATATAGGACTATTCAGGGTCAACGCAGAATAAAGTGAGCTAAATTTTGATGTAAAGTATGTTGAAATCCGTCTCATAGTCTTGGAGGTGCAAGGGTTCAAACTCGGGTTTGAACCCTTGCAAACTCGGGTTTGAAACACACACAGACCAATCGCTAAAAACATGTTTTTTTGGATTCAGGGGGTCTGAAAATGTGTAGATCCGGTGAAAACCCAAATTCGAAAAATCAACATGAAAACAATACTTTCCTTCCTATATATTCATATAGGCAAGAGAAAGTAAAAATGTATGATTTACAATAATGGAGATTGTTTTAAATGTATTTCAGGTGGATATTTATGGTGATTGTGGAAAACTCAAGTGCCCTCGATCAGAAGCCGATAAATGCTTTGAAATGTTAGCTAAAAAATATAAATTTTATTTAGCGTTTGAAAATTCCAATTGTAAAGATTATATAACTGAAAAATTATTCGTTAATGGTTTAGGGTAAGTATTTTTATCAACTACGTATTCTCTTTATGACAGGGATCTTTAGGGAGCAATACCCATTGTCGCCAGATCTTTTTAAAGTTTTTATTAAAATTGTTCTTTAGAACTGGACTTGAAAATGTGCTATGATGAATGTTCGCAGAGGTAATAAAAATGTCTTCACTCTATTGTTTGCTTGTTTTTTTTTTTTTTTGGTTAAACGTCCAACTGTTTTGCAGTTACTGCTAATGCAGACGGTGAAGGATGAAATGTTTTTTGTAATGTATGAAAATATTCCGTGCCTGAATGGGATTTGAACCAAGACGTTAACAAAAAATAATTTCATCCTTCACTGTCTGCATTAGCAGTAATTGCAGAACAGTCGGACGTTAAACCAAAAACAAAAAATTTTGTTATTGTTATACTTTTTTGGCGGAATATGATAGTAGCGGGACAGAAACAATGTTTTCAGGAACGCACAAAACTGCAGTCATAACCTACCTCTACTCCTTTCTTTCCCCTTAATTGTAACTGTTATTCAGCCCAGTTGTTACATGGGCATAGCTGTACTATAAATTGATAATAGACTAATAATGACGATATTTATTTATTTCAGCCACAATGTGCTTCCAATTGTGATGGGGGCACCACCCGAAGACTATTACAACAGCGCACCAAGACACTCGTACATCCATGTAGATGATTTTAAATCTCCTAAAGAATTAGCCGCTTATCTCTTAAAATTGGACGCTGATAACGACTTATACAATTCATATTTCAAGTGGAAAGGTATGGGTGAAATTTTAAAAACTTATTTTCTCTGTAGACTTTGCGCGTTATTACACGATGATAATTTCCCGTTAAAATCGTATCATGATATTAACGAATGGTGGAGAGGTGCCGGTATCTGTACAAACGGAACACCGAGAAAAGCGAACAAAAACTTGTCATTGAATAATAAAATAATGAAACTGCTCTGTAGTGTGTTTATTAATTTATTTATTTTTATTAGTTATTCACAGTGTGCTACAAACATATAATTACTTATTATTGTAACATGCACAATTTCAGTTTTGATTGAAATTTCACATGTAAAAATATTTCTTTATAAATAATTATATTTTCCTTAAGCCTAAAACTGGTAAGAAAATTGAGAAAATCAAAAATACTTTGTCACTATGGGGGTCTCAAATATTAATTATTGAATAATAAAATGAAACTATTTAGTACAAAATTTTTGGCGATTAATCTTTGTTAAAAAATAAAACTATTGTTAACATTTTATTGTTTTAGTTGTTTATTAGAGAATTTAATTATTTGTAGAATGTAAAATTTTGAAAATTGTATACAATTGATACAACGTTACCCTTACACTAATTACTCAAAAAAGTAATTAAATATAAACATTTAATTGCCAAAATTAAACTGAATCTTATGTGAAAATCACCAGTTTTTGAGACAGTTTGCCTCAATGATACTATGGTAAAAGAAATGCTTGAATCAGCACAATTCACTTTGTTTTGCTGTTCAATAAACATCTTGGTTTTTACTGAATTAGTTGTGTACCTGAAAAGTAAACTGTAATAACTCCATGTTGGTGATTTTTCAAAAGAACCAAAAAGTAGCAATATTTTCTTTTTCAGTAATTGTTAAAAACTTGAAATTTACATCCAGTTTCTAAAGAAAATGCTCCTATTATTTTATAATTCTGTCAACTTTTATACTTCTTCCTACCTTAAAAGGACCTAACACGTTAACCGCTTTCTGTGTTTTGTAACTGTTGTACGTTTTACATTAGTGTTAACTGCAATGTAACATAATTTTAAAAAAATCTGGCGTGAAACACTCCCACAACTTTCTCTTGCCAATGCAAATAATTAACAATAAACCTAACATTATTAATAAAACATTAGAAATAAACAAAAAACTAACTTTAATAACACAACCTAATTTTAATCATGAAAGAAAGATGCAAAATGAAAATCAACCTCAGTTTAGCTTAAAAATACGGAAAATCACTCTTTCATGCTAAACTAGGCTCTGTAGAGAAAAATGCTATAAATAAAAGTTGTAGATCTTGTAATTTTCTATAAATTTGATTATATACACTTTTGTCGTAAAATGCATACTAAGGCCGAAATCTTAAAAAAATCAATTTTTCACACGTTTTCGTGAGAAAAAACAGAAAATTACTAATTACTGCTAAACTAAGCGTTATACAAAAAAATGTTTGAAATAAAAGTTGTAGAATTTTCAATTCTCTACAACTTTTATTATATAACGTTTTGCGCTAAAATGCATATTAAAGCTGTAATCTTAAAAAACAACGTTTTTATGTGAAAACAGCCTCACCCAGAATTTCAGCAAACATGACGCCTACCCTATCTTGTAGAGAATAAAAAATTGAGTAAACCAGGCGATTTTTAAAAAAATCGTAGGACCAGTTTTTGAGAAAATCGCAAAAAAGTGAAAAATTACACGAATAAACTACCACTTCCGGTTGACCGATTTTGATGAAAATGTTCGTGTCGAGTCCGGTAGTGGTACGTAACTTAAGTTTCAAGTTTCAAGTTCGTACGATGTTCCGTTCTTGAGATATTCTGTTCACACACACACACAGACCAATCGCTAAAAACATGTTTTTTGGGTTCAGGGGGTCTGAAAACGTATAGATCCACTGAAAACTCAATTTCGAAAAATCGACATGAAAACAATACTTTCCTTCCTATATATTCATATAGGCAAGAGAACGTAAAAAAACTTTAGTGAAATACCTAGTGTTAACACTACTTTAATAAATAAACAGCATTTTATACACAATGTTTGAAATAATTTCAAAATTTACTCAGTACTGTTCAGTAACAGATGAATAAAACACAAAATAGTGTAGTGGTCAGCGCAACTGGCTACTAATGCCTGGGTCCCGGGTTCGATTCCCGGTCAGGTCTGGCATTTTTTCATCTGTAAATCACCACATATCATTACCTATACACAAACCCAAGGCTTATGTAGACATCATCACTCAATAATAAAAAAAAATTACAACGAAAATTCAAGCAAAATTTAAGGACTATTATATTAGACCACATCAATTATTTCGTATATCATAAACCATGCCGCGCGCGGTTATTCGGAGACCACGACAATTATTTCGTACATCATAAACCATGCCGCGTGCAGTTATTTGGCCGAATAACTGCGCGCGGCATGGTTTATGATATACGAAATAATTGACGTGGTCTTCGACCATAATTGTTTTTGTTATATGTGATTAGTGTGTTTATTAATTCCTGATGATGTGTCCGAGATAGACGAAAGATCTAGAATGAATATAATACTCTGAGGTGAGTTTTATATTTAATTTGTTTTGTTTTGGCTGTTCATTATCATATACAGTTCAGCCGTTCTTAGTTTGCTCCTACTATCAACAAACAAAAGCCACCTCCTACAGGGTGCACGCTAGAGTCTGCGACTTTACGGATGTCGTATTCCTATTAAGTTAACTATTTCTTAAATTATAAGTACTTAAAGTACTAAAAACATCAGTCATGATATGATGTAGGTTCAACAATTTCATTAAGAAAAATACTTTTAAAAGCATTTTGTATTTAAATACTTTTGAAAGTATTTTGTTGTTACTTTTTAATCAGCGTGTACACATTTTGATATAATGCGCATGCTCATTGACGTCATTATTTGTTTACATTAGGAGCAAACTAAGAGAGGCTGGACTGTATGTATTTATATTATATATATATTGTGTATGAGGTAGGGTTATTGTTGTACAACTATTTATGAAAGGGTCGGTTGATTACCTGTAACACCTTTTATCTATTGTTGACTTGTTTACAATTTTTTTTTTTTTTTTTTTTTTTTTGGTTTAACGTCCGACTGTTCTGCAATTACTGCTAATGCAGACGGTGAATGATGAAATGATTTTTTTGTAACGTATGAAAAGATGCCGTGCCTGAATGGGATTCGAACCCATGACCGCATGGGTTTACAATAGATTTTTCTAGTACTCATTTATGAAAGGTTTTTTGTACTTATATTTGTATCGAAATTCGGTGTCTTTCGAGAGGATTCTTTTTGATCGAGCTATATAAAGAGCGCCTGAGTGCGGCCAGTTAGTTAGTATCCGTTTGATCTTTGACGAGTGTTATTGAGTGGCGTAGTACAGGTTACGTATAAGTATCAGACGAACTAATGTCCCATAGCCGAGCGAGTAAGAGGGAGATATATGGCATAACTACGCACGCGCTCAAAGGTCTTTACCGTTATAATCCAAATCTGAAAACATACTACAGTCGTTATCTTGCTAGTTAGTTTACTGCATGCATAAACGCTTGCTCACAACAATGAGTAACACAACAAATGAGTAAAAAATGAGTAACACAACAAATGAGTAAAAACTGAGTAAATGAGTAAAAACACAATGTTATTGGAACGGCGCGTATGGCTTGTGTGAGTGAGAGCGTTATGCATTCTCTCACTCCCACGGCTAGAGGACATTAGTTCATCTGAATACTATATCTGAGCATTGTAGTGGTTAACTTTTGTTATATTATCTTGTGTATGTGCATTATATTCAGTTTTTGTGTATGTGCTTTGGTATATTTGCAAGTAGTGTTAAGTAAATTATTTAAGTTACTTATTGTATTACTCCACTATAATTAGTTTATTATTTATTTTGTAAATCTTTTAATTGCAATAAATATTTGTAATTGTAAACTTTAGTGTATTAATTATTTAATTACCTAGATCCCAAAACAGACCTTAGCGATAAGTGTCACAATATATATACGAGGTGTGATTGGAAAGTTTTAAGAATGAGCTTGTAATGGTACAATGGTGGTACTTACATGCTACTGTGATGCATCTCCTTCAAAATAGTTCCCTTCTGACTGAACACACAGACTCCAATGGTGTTTCCACTTTTGGAAACATTCCTGGAAATTTTTTTCCTGGAGTGTGTTAAGAACGCTCTCCATATTTGCCTGGATGTCTTCAATCGAGTCAAATCGCTTCCCTTTCAGTGAAAATTTCAGTTTAGGAAACAGGTAAAAGTCCACAGGGGCCAAATCAGGGGAATATGGCGGTTGTGGAAGCACAGGAATGTTGAATTTGGTCAAAAATTTAAGGATGGAGAAGGCACGATGAGCCGGAGCATTGTCATGGTGTAGAACCCAACTCCCGTCTTTCCACAATGCAGGGCTTTTCTTCCGCACCTTTTCGCGCAAATGCAGAAGGACACATTTGTAGTATTCCTCGTTAATTGTCTGTCCTCCAGGTGTAAATTCATGATGCACAATACCGGTAGAATCGAAAAAAATCACCAACATTGTCTTCACCTTCGACCGACTTTGCCGTGCTTTTTTTGGTCGTGGTGAACCAGACAAAAATATTTTACTGGCTCATACAATGATCTTCAAAAGCTGTTTTTAATAGTTCGTAAGTCTCAGAAGCTGATTTCCCGGTTTTGAAACAAAATTTCACACAAACTCGTTGCTCCGTTTTTACGTTCATTTTCACGCAGACAGAATTCGGCAACAAGCACTAACAGACCCGCACTCAACCAGCTGCCACAGCGAACTGAATAAAGGAGATGCAGTTTCCTGTCAGAGGGCGTTCAAGGACAAGGCAATGCCTCACTCCCAACTCTCCGTGTACCCACCCGCCAAACAAATAAGCAGTAGCAAATCCATTCTTAAAACTTTCCAATCACACCTCATATATATTCATAGAGAGCAAGAGAAAGGAATAAAAGAGAAAAGAAAGTCAGATTATCCAAGAAACACCCAAGTAAATCACAAAAAATGACAATTTATACTTACATTGGTAAATAATTATACCGACTTCTTAAGGTTATATCTGCTCCATGTTGCAAAAGAATTCTGGCAATCTCAACATTATCCTTGATTACAGCTTCTAATAAAGGAGTTATATTACAATGACCAGGTGTATTTATATAAGCACCGGCATTTAATAATAAATTCACTAATGATAAATTACCCTTGAATACGGCTTCATGCTAAAAACAAACATACACAAAAATTTATGTTAAGAGCTCTCCTGCACAATGAGGGTTCAAACCAATAAAATTACCACATAAATTTATGAATGAATGAATGAGTTATTGGAACAAGAATACCATAAGTTTCATAATGAATATTTTTAACACATGACATACAGTGGCGGCCCCAGAAATGTTTTTTTGGGTGGGCCCACTTATATATTTATATGTTAATTTTTTAAGTTAAAAAGTAGCTGTTTATGTGTAATGTACATTATTTTTACCTATGTAAAACATATATATATGTATATTTGTCTATGATTTTATAAATTGAATACATGTAGATAACTGATTGAGTACATTCTATCTTTATTTCAGGATTAGTATTGAATAAACAAACACAACCTTGTAATTTTTATTAGAAATTTACTAAATTGAACACTTTAAATACAGTACATGAGTTACAAAAACAGTTTGAAAATATAAAAATCAAGTCCAAATCCATTATGTTGGTCAAAATTATTAAGAAATAATAACACATAAACTAGTCAACTCTCGATTATTGTTTACTTTAAAACAAACTGAACTGTAGCCGTCTTCCTTTTTGAGCTGCAAACTCGTCCACAACTGGATCTGGATCCGACATTACAGGAAAACTTAACTCTCTTTCTACGGACACAATCGCCAGGTTACTAAGTCTTTGCCCTGCCATAGATGCCCGTAGATAAGGTTTAACTTGTCTCATTTGCGATACGTAAATATCGTAACCATTATTGTTTTCCATCTTGTTGTGAATAAAAATCCTCGTTGTTTTATTATTTCAGTCAAGTCATATTAAAAATGGGTGGGTCCGGGCCCACCCGCTAGGACCGCCACTGATGACATACCAAAACTTTATTTTTTAAACAGATATGTAACAGAAATTGTACAGCTGCTATAAAATAGACTACATACTCCAACGTACACACACACACACAACATTTTGATAAATTACCCTGCGTACTTCTCTCCGTAGTCTTTTTACCTACTATCGGTTTCATAATCGTAGACACCCGAGTTTGAACCCTTGCATCTCCAAAACTATGAGTCGGATTTCAAGTTATTTTACATCAAAATTTAGCTCATTTTATTCTCCGTTGACCCATAATAGTCCCATATTTTTAATGTTCTCTAAAAATTGCTATATCGAGTTTGAAAGACAAAAAGACCCAGTTTTATTCCTACCGCAACACATTTCATGCATTTAGAGATGAATAACTCGATAAATATTTGACCAAAAAGTTTGAAATTTTAACGCAACATAGAAAATATAATATTCTTACAGCGTGTACGAAATTTGAAATTCATACATTATTTAAATCTTGATTTATTAACAATATTATGAACCCTTGCTATCTCGGTAACCGCTCGATCGTTCGGCACCGTCAAACTATTTTATTCAGCGTAAAAAACTTTGTACAGATATGTTAATAACATGAAATATTGATTGGCCAATTTTGTGGTAGAATTTTTTAAATTTTAAAAAATAGACTGGGTAATGCGGGGAATGGGCGCTACTATCCATGTTGACAGTTTGTGTATGTGACATCCTGTCAGACTGACTACCTGAATTGACAGACTGCATTGTCAATCCAGGTAGACAGTCAGATTCAGGCAACATGGATAGTAGCGCCCCCCCCCCCCACATTACCCAGTCTATTTTTCAAAATTTCAAAAATTCTACCACAAAATTGGCTAATCATATTTCATGTAATTAACACATCTGTACAAAGTTTTTTACGCTGAATAAAACGATAGTTTGCCCGTGCTGAACGATTGAGTGGTTACTGAGATAGCAAGGCTTCATAATATTGTTAATAAATCAAAATTTAAATAACGAATGAATTTTAAATTTTGTACACGCTGTAAGAATATTATATTGTCTATGTTGCGTTAAAATTTCAATTTTTTCGGTCAAATAATTATAGAGTTAAACGCCTCTAAACGCATGAAATTTGTTGTGGTAGGAATAAAACCGGGGTTTTTGTCTTCCAAACTCGATATGGCAATTTTTAGACAACATTAAAAATAAGGGACTATTAACGGTCAAGGCAAAATAAAATGAGCTAAATTTTGATGTAAAATATGTTGAATCCGACTCAAAGTTTTGGAGATGCAAGGTTCAAACTCAGGTGTCTATGACTATGAAACTGATAGTAGTATGTCTGTCTTCAACAATAGACACACAGCCAAAACAACGTTTTGATAATTCCCCCCCCCCCAACACCATCTCTCGCTATCATCAAACCCCTTCATCTACTTTAACCCCTACCTACTCACTGCATACCACTCTGAATGTTTTTAACAGAATTTCTGCTGCTGTCAACTTCGACCTCTTTCATCATGATGCTCGCATATTTTATCCAGGGCCTCCTGTATCTCATTTTTTCTTTCTTTTCTTGTTTTGTTTATTTTCATCTACTTACTTTATAATAATTTGAGCAAACCAGTTGTTGCTTCAACATTGTCATGGTGATGGAATTTTTCCTCATGATGGGCAAACCTCTGGATTTAGCTGGAGACAAAGTCCATTGGTAAGTCTGTGTCAATCAATTATTTAAAAATTTGTAAAGCTAAGAAAAAATTTGAAGTAACTTACAAGTGGAGTCCAACCAGCATAATCTTTTGTATTTGGATCAGCTCCCTCATCTAACAAAGCTTTTACTGCATCTAAGTTTCCCTGAAAAAAAAAGAACGACAAATATTTTCCAATAACAGAGAAATATAAATTTATATTTTTAAACTTAAAAGAGTTTTGTTTTTTAATTTATTGAAGTATCGTATTTAAATCTACTGAAAGATTTATAGAAAAGTTTTACTGGCTAAAATTTTCTTTAAATTTGCTTTCTGGAATTTTTTTTAGAAATTCATGTTATAATAACAAGTTCCAAAAGATCATTAAAGAATATAAACATTGTGTTGGCCAAACAATTAAAATTTTATGATAGTAAAATAATTTTGAATAGAAAAATCGAATAGAAAAAACTAACCTTAGTACAAGCGACTTGTAAAGGAGTTTCACCCTTCTTATTCCGTTTTGTTACATCTTTTTTCTTTGACACGCTATTTTTAGATGTTGTAGAAACTTCAGAACTATTAGACTTTAAACTTTCCGTAGAAACAGATCGTTTTTTTAACCGACAATTCTTTGATTCTTTATGATCATGATTTTCTTGTGGTGTTGCAGTTATTATTTCACAAGAACTACTAATTGAATCATCATTTGTAACTAAATCCTTTTTGATAATAGATTTAATTTGAAAATTATCATTATTTGTTGTACTTTTATTCGATTTCGATAATTTATTTTTAACTTTTTTCTTATCGGTTAAAATCTTCACTTTATTTGAAAAATTATCAGACACTTTTTTCGACGAATCAAATTTATTAGTTAACTTTAAACTGTCATTAACTTTCCCTATATCAAATCCATTAAAATCTTCATCACTATCAGTTGATACATTGAAATGAACCAATTTTTTCTTTGATGAACTTTTAAATATCTTTTTAGAAGGATATTTTTTAACAGGTGGTGTTACCTTATAATCAAAAGAAAACAACGGTACATTTTTGTCTATCTCTGTTGATTCCAGCTGATTAATTGACTCTTTATTAGTTGCTGATTTTGTAGAATCTTTAGAATAAATTATTTCTTTATTAGATGCTGATTTTTTATTATCACTGATTTTCGTTTTATTTATTCCTGATTCTTTTACAGCCTTAGTACTTTCTTCTTTCTCTGATATCAATTGTTTAAGATCAGCAGTCTTGTTCACATTTATGCCTGATGTCTTAATATCAGAGATCTTTTGTATATTGACTTTCAAAACTTTCAGATCATCTTTTTTAGAATTACTTTTTGAAATTTGTTTATCAGTAAGTACATTTTTATGTCTAGTACCATCATCTTTACTTTCAAATTTATCTACTTTCAAAGCATTAAAAGGGGAAATACAAATATCTTTTACATTGTTTGTCATTTTAACTTTATTTTCCTTTTCATTTAAAAGTTGTTTATTTTTCAAATCATTATCCTTTCTCATTATATCATTTTTATCATTGTTTATTTCAAATTCATTACTGATAGTTAGTTTATCTTCATCATTATTAACCACAAGAGTTTTTAACTTATTTTCTTTAACCATATGGGTTTTTAACTCATTTTCTTTAACCACATGGGTTTTTAACTCATTTTCTTTAACCACATGGGTTTTTAACTCATTTTCTTTAACCACATGGGTTTTTAACTTATTTTCTTTAACCACATGAGTTTTTAACTCATTTTCTTTAACCACATGGGTTTTTAACTTATTTTCTTTAAATTCATCATCATGTTTGTGTTTTTCTTTACCATTTAATATACTAGAATCTTTTAGTTTATTACCACCAGATGAAGATTTATTTATTGACTTTGTTTTTAAAGCTTTCTCTTTTTTGTTTACTTTATTTTCAGCAGTTTCTGTATCACCATATTTTTCACACTGACGCTTAGTCGATTTACTGAAACACACAAGAAGAAAAGATTACTTAATAAGACAAACATTAAAACTATTACCCTCATAAAGGTTTTTAAGTCAACATTTTACAACTTTTAATAACTAAATTCACAGAATTGCGAGCTTCTACATAGCAGCTGTCATTGCCACAGTTATGGTAGCTGGTGTTTACTATTATTGCTCTGTGAAGATTAGGCAACAAAAATATTAAATTTATATACTTTATTTTACAGCATTTAATTTAAATTCTTGCGAATCAATTTTATTGTGTTTCCTGAATGTTTTTTTTTTTTTTTAGGTGAAAAACCTAACAAGGTTATCATCGCCTGTTGTTCTACACAAGGGTGTAAAAAGCCCGAGTGCAGAACGCCTTTTTTATATATAATACTTAAAATCTTATAAGCTACTATCACAGAAATGAAAGAACATTAAAAAAGTAACATCACAGACAAAATAGGCTAACTAACACAAAAAAAACATACACACATAAACTTAAACTTAATATCACAGTTAGAATAAATAACAATAATGACATTGACACTTATGTAAATAAAATCTTAAAAACTAGTATCACAACCAAAAAATTAAAAAATACATTCAAAAAATAAATATCACAGACATAAGAGGTCCCAAAAGGCTGTAAAGAGGCTACATAATAAAAACACACATATAAATATAAACTTATAACTAATATAAAACATATACTTTAGGATAAAACTAATTAAGACATATAAAACATTTCAGATCACCCTAGACTGTCAGACACTGTTGTACACACTAATGGATCGTAAAAAATTTTAAAGCCGCGTCCAAAATAGGGCTTTCGTCACAGAGTATATACCTTAATTCAGAAGGAATCTTAAATCGCCGACGCAGAGCTGCGTAGCAGACGGAATCAACTAATACATGTTTGATTGTCAAAGGACAATCGCACCTGCCACAAATTGGAGCATCACCAGACGTCATGAGATACCCATGGGTTAATCTGGTGTACCCAATCCTAAGTCGCGCGATGACAACTTCTTCCCTTCTGTTCTTCCTCAGTGACGTAGGCCAAGACTTAACACTATGTTTTATCTCCCATAGCTTGTCGCCATGAGAGCCAGTCCATTCTACCTGCCAGGAATCAGTGATGACATGCTTCACCAGGCTCATGAAATCTGACACAGTCAGATATTGCGTGAAGGCCGGTTGACGTGCCGCCTCCTGAGCGGCTAGATCAGCAGCCTCATTTCCTGAGATTCCAGCATGACCCGGAACCCAGCAGAAAACAACACTTACTCCTCTATCGTTACGCTGCTTCACGATGTCGTGGACATCTGCAACTAGCGGGTGGCGTGAATATATATCACTAATCGACTGCAGGGCACTGAGTGAATCAGTGCACACCAACAACCGACGCCCACGCACACAGACAGAGCTTTACTAATAGCATAAAGTTCAGCCGTGTAAACACTAGTTCCCGCAGGTAATCCAAACAAATAGGTTCTCCCATTAGCAACAAACGAGCAACCAACTCCAACATCCGACTTTGATCCATCAGTGTAAACAACCATAGATGGTTTAATAGCTTCAACTAACTCACTGAAAATGCTATTAAATACCACAGAACTAGTGTCTGCCTTTGAGTATTTACACATTTCAAAATTAAAGTGTAACTGAGCGATGGTCCAGGGTGGAAATAGACAAGAATTACATGGGTAGACACGAGTAATGCAACTGATAAATGACGTAACTCACAATCCATGAGGTTAAACGGTGTCTCACCCGGCCACGCCTAGCTGCTACTAGTGTAACTAAAAATATCGTCCTGCATTGGTGAATATATACTCATTATGTAAATTCAAAAATGAAACAATAGATATAGGCTACAATTTAATAGGTAGTTTAATAAAATCTTGTTAAACAAATAATAATGAGTATTTTTTAACCTATGCATTGTTTTAATCCTTTGAGTGCCACGCCTTGTATAGTATTCAGATGAACTGCAGTCCACTAGCCGTGGGAGTGAGAGAATGCATAACGCTCTCACTCGCAAAAGCTATACGCGCCGTTCCAATAACATTGTCTTTAATTTGACTCATTGTTGTTAACAAGCGTTTATGCATGCAGTAAACTAACAAGCAATATAACGAATGTAGTATGTTTTCAGATTTGGATTGTAACGGTAAAGACCTTTTAGCGCATGCGTAGTTATTCCACATATCTCCCTCTCACTCACTCGGCTATGGGACATTAGTTCGTCTGATACCTATAGTAGTGGAGAACTGGTGAAAAATGCCAGGTCAAAAGCAAGCTAATGACACTATTCCCTTTAAAAATTAATTTCATAAAAACTATTACGGAAATTAGCAGAAAACCTTACTTTATAAATAGCACAGTTTAAAAAATGTTTTCATTGATAATTTATTTTTATTTACTAAAATATTTTTATTCTTTTGCCCGAATTTGATGTTCATGTTATATTCTTCATCCAGTAGGTTTTAAACTAAAAATATTTTTACTATAGAGAGTTATTTCATTTTTTAGACAATTTTTTCTGATTAGATTAATGTATAACGTATGACATTATTTAAAATACTATAATTATACATAAAAACAACGAAGCCGCCATTTGACGTGTGTTTTTACAGGAACTATAACTCTTTGTAACACAGATGTAACTTAATGATAGCGAAATCTATTGACATAACTGTACGTTCATATTTACGTTAATAATAATTAAGTTCTGCCCATAACAGATAGGTGGAGTGTCAAATTATTTGCACTCAATCTGTTAGTTGCTGGGCTAAAATAAATAGTTCTGTTTCTTATCACATGGTCAGCCAACTAAATGACTGAATCATTTAAGAACAGAAGAGGTAGAGGTGTAAAAGACACTAATCAGAGTTATCTCCTCTGAAAGTAATGAATTTTATTATACAGCCAGACCCTTTGATGAATGAAGTGAAGGTGTCATTTACAGAGTGGAAAATATGTGCTTTTCAGAGGGCCCGGCATGCTGATAAGCATAATTTTCCACTCAGTGAGGAAGGAACTTGTAAACCACCTCACTCCTCGATTTACTTAGTAAAACCTCTACAGGTTCAAACCAGCCTTTCGGCTGATGACCTAAACAACAATAATTAAGTTAGGTGTTTAACAGTACGAGATGCAAGACACGAGTGAACTACTGCAGCTCTTATGTGCATGCATGGGCGGGATCTGGGGGGGGCAAGGGGGGGCACCCCCAATATTCTACTGGTATACATTTTTAACCAAGTTAGTGTATCGAAAAAATAATTTTAGTCTAGCTATCATGGAAAATATTTTGAAGTTGACATTTTGGCGTCTTAAAGAATATTTCACAATCAATTTGTATGTGCAATAAAAAAAAAAGGTCCAATAAAAATGTGTTAATGGTTAAATAAGTTAATACTATTTTTTAACATTTAAAAACATTGTTATTGGACCATTTTAGATCAATTTTAGGTTTACATCAATTGGGAGTTAAAATGACGTTTTAACGTTAAAATCCCAACAAAATTTACTTTTTAATTTAGCCTAAAAACAGCCCTAAAATTGAGTTGAAGGCAATAAAAATCTCAAAATTTTCCGGGGGAGGTCCCCCGGCCCCCCCTTGTGCTGGGGGGTATTCCATACCCCCCAGACCCCCCGGTATTTGCCCCCCCAATGACTCCCGCCAAATCCCGCCAATGTGTGCATGCGTGCGTAATGTTTATCCAGCTTGTAACATTTAGTATTTACTTCTAACTTATTTAACACATAAAACAAATGACTTAAAACAAAAGAAAATAAAACTGAAATAAAACAAAAGAAAATCTGTTTTAAATAAAATTTTAATTGAATCTGACTGGATTTTAAAAAAAAATGAAATTTAGAATATTTAGATATTATTTGTGAAGGTTCAAGGCACACAACTTGAACACACAAAAGAAGAAAATTGGAATCAAAACAAACGTCATGATAGTAAGCAAGCAGAAAATTGGCAATCTACATTTCACTATTGATGGCAAAGTTGTAGAACAAGTACCAACATACGTTTACTTGGGCACAGTGTTAAATGAGCGGTGGGACCAGTCTCAGGAAATAAAGGCCAGGATTGAAAAAGCCAGATCAGCGTTCAACCAAATGTCAAAACTGTTCAAGACACACAACTTGAACCTTGAATTGAAAATTAGACTACTTCGATGCTATGTATTTTCCATCTTGCTATATGGAGTAGAATCTTGGACTCTTAGTGAAGCAACAGCAAAGAAACTGGAGTCATTTGAGATGTGGACCTACAGAAGAATCCTGAGAATATCATGGACAGATAAAATATCCAATGAGAGAGTTCTTCAAAAACTAAATAAAAAGACTGAAATAATGTACACAGTCAAAAGAAGAAAATTGGAATACCTAGGACACATCATGAGAAATGACACTAAATACAAGCTGTTGAAATGCATAGTGCAGGGGAAA
The DNA here is from genome assembly GCA_035578175.1 of Catonia carolina. NCBI lineage: Eukaryota > Metazoa > Arthropoda > Insecta > Hemiptera > Achilidae > Catonia > Catonia carolina. The sequence continues at coordinate 13,508,107 of JAQMRL010000008.1, forward strand.
GTGCATGGCAGGAGAGGCGTTGGGCGAAGGCGAATATCCTGGCTGAAAAATTTAAGGACATGGTTTTCAGTATCCACCCCTGAATTGTTTAAAGCGGCTGTCAACAAAATCAGCATTGCCAGAATGATTGCCAACATTCGGTAACGGATAGGCACTGGAAGAAGAAGAAGATATTATTTAGTTATTATTATTAAAATATATTTTATAAAGTCTATCTCAGCTGTTATTGAATTAATATTTAAAAGTTTACTGGTTAATGTTCTATACTTATTGCTTCTGAAGTCCGTCGCTTGCTTTAAGAGTTTCATTCAATGTTCCATTCATATTTTAATATATTTCTCGCCATAATTCAATTAAATAATGTTCTTTCACTCAATTTTATTTCATAGGTCTATCTGTGACTTTATACTATGAATTATAAAACAACTATACCTTATATTTATTTAACACATTCCATAAATCAAACCGCATACAAACACAACCATTCTCTTCAAACTGCCCCGGTCAACAGCACACCAAATCAAATATGCATTCACTTATAATAATTACTTTTTGTTTGATAATTTTTAAAACTTTCAAATAATATATAATATTGTGTTGTAAATATGTTTTTTAAATTTATTTGATGATCTGCGTAGACATTTCTTTATTTTTAAATTTTAATAAATGTTTTTTGTAACTTTAAAACACTATTTCAATTCATTTAAACATAAAAACTTCCATGACTGAATTAACACTTGATTTTTAATTATTAGCTGAGATTATTAAGTTATTTAATTTAATAATTTAGAAATAAGATTCTAATTACAATTAGTAAGTTTAATAATTTACAAAATGTACCAATTAAATTATAAATGTTTACATAATTTATCAATAGCAGTCAGGTTATAAACACATGGTTATTATCACCTTGTATATTTTTAATGCTAAAAGCTGAAACTTTCGTACAATTTGACAATGCTGGCAAAAGTTCTGATTGATCTAAATGTGTAAAACAGGAGAGCTCATCAACTGTTAAAAGCATTATAGTCACAAGTTATCTCCTCTAAAAGCAATGAATTTTATTATACAGCCAGACCCTGAAGTAATGAAGTGAAGGTGTCATTTGCAGGGTGGAAAGTAGATGCTTTTCAGAGGGCCTGGCATGCTGATAAGCATAGTACTCAGTGAGGAAGGCCATTTGTAAACCACCTCACTCCTCGTTTTACTTAGTAAAACCTCTTAAGAGTTTCAAACCAGCCTTTCGGCTGTTGACCTAAACAATAAATATTTACTTCCTCTTGCCCTATATGAATATAAACATTGGCTGGCCCGTGGTGCAGTAGTCATAGCGACTGGCTACTATGCCCCGGGTTCGATTCCCGGTCAGGTCTGGCATTTTTTTCATCTGTAAATCACCACATATCATTACCTACGCACAAGCCCAAGGCTTATGTAGGCATCATCACTAAAAAAAAAGAAGGAAATGTTGTTTTTTTAAATTTCACTGGTTATACAATGTTTTCAGGCCCCTGAACCCAAAAAGAACAAAAAGCTGAAACTTGTAACCTCTACAGGAGCCAACACCAACATTTTCATCAAAATCAGTCAACGAGAAGTTGTTTATTAGTGCGATTTTCTCAAAAACTTATAAAATTTTAAAAAAATTGTCTCATTTACTATGCTCTACAAGATAGAGGAAGTGCCTTGTCTGCTGAAATTTTTGGGGGTCTCACTCACATGTAAAAAATTGTTTTTTACGATTGCGGGAATAAAATGTATTCTAGGGCAAAAGTGTATAATTAAAGCTATAGAACAATAAATCTTTATAATGCATCCTGCAGTTTTAAATATTTCTATTTCATATAATGAATTAATACAATAATTTCACTAACCTTCTTTTTAAACTGCGTCACCTTTATTTCAATTTTCACTTACACGTGTTTCGGTGGATCCACCATCATCAGAGTAAATAACATATAATTGAAACTAAAAACATTATTTATTAAAAATCTATAGAAGATGATACATCTTCAGTCACTTGTATAAAACTGATTTAAAATTAATTTATTTTAATTTATCCCTTCTCATATTTACTGTAGATAGCAGCAGCAGTCAATATCACTTCATCATTCCTAAATTTCACCTGTTCATTCAAAATGTCCTGCTTTTGCTCTTTTAAATATTTATAAATGTGGAACATCTCATATTTTTCAATTTTATTTTTATTTTCTATATTACATTGTTCTATTATATTGAAATGTTCATCTATTTTACCAAATTTATGTTTTTCTTCTTTTATATGATTGGTATAGTTAGATATAATGTAGTCACATTTCAGTGCTTTTTTATGTTCATTATAACTCACTTGAAAATTACGACTAGTCATACCAATGTAAAATTGTTTACATTGGACATACAATTAATCAAGGGTAATAGTAAAATAACAACAGGTGTATTTCGTAAAAGTATATTACCAGTAACAAATATAAATAAGTCATCTAACCACCCATACTCACATAAAATGGCAGCTTACCATAGTATGATTCACAGAGCATATAATTATATAAAAGATAAAAAACTACTAGAAAATGAATTAAGAACAATGAAATTCATAGCACAAAAGAATGGGTATCATGAAAAAGAAATAAATAAAGTAATAAATAAAATTAAAAACAAACTACATTTTAAAAATAACTTGAGAACCACCCTTATATTAGATAATAAAATAAAACATAAACCATTTATTGCATTAAAATACAATAAAACTATTAACAATAAATTATACAGAACATTAAATAAATTTTATAAAATCGCATACACATGTAATAATAAAAAACTACTGTCCACAAATATAATTAAAAATAATATAAATGAAACACTAAGCAATAAAAAGGGTGTGTATAAAATAGATTGTGGTAATGAGGATTGTAAAAAATTTTACATTGGTATGACTAGTCGTAATTTTCAAGTGAGTTATAATGAACATAAAAAAGCACTGAAATGTGACTACATTATATCTAACTATACCAATCATATAAAAGAAGAAAAACATAAATTTGGTAAAATAGATGAACATTTCAATATAATAGAACAATGTAATATAGAAAATAAAAATAAAATTGAAAAATATGAGATGTTCCACATTTATAAATATTTAAAAGAGCAAAAGCAGGACATTTTGAATGAACAGGTGAAATTTAGGAATGATGAAGTGATATTGACTGCTGCTGCTATCTACAGTAAATATGAGAAGGGATAAATTAAAATAAATTAATTTTAAATCAGTTTTATACAAGTGACTGAAGATGTATCATCTTCTATAGATTTTTAATAAATAATGTTTTTAGTTTCAATTATATGTTATTTACTCTGATGATGGTGGATCCACCGAAACACGTGTAAGTGAAAATTGAAATAAAGGTGACGCAGTTTAAAAAGAAGGTTAGTGAAATTATTGTACTATAGAACAATTCTACAACTTTTATTTTAAACTTGTTTTTCTATAGTACTTAGTTTAGCTTCAATTAGTGATTTTCAGTATTTTTTTCAACAAAATCGGTACAAAAGGGATCTTTAATATAGCAGCCTTAAAATGAATCTTAGGACAAATGTGTATATAATCAAAGTTATAGGAAATAAAACATCTACAATTTTTATTTCAAGCCTAGTTTAGGCTCAATTAGAGATTTCTAGTATTTTTTAAGTCGAACAGTGGTTCACTGTCGATTGTATCATTCACTCACGATTAAAATTAGTTTAAGTTTTTCATTTTACACTGGCAACAGAGAGTCATGTGAGTGTTACACACCAGATTTTTTTCTTTATAAAGTCCTTCATTTTATAAAAATTTATAAAATTCATACATCAATTTATCACACCTGCAAAAATCAGACTCCAGAAGATCTCCCATTTGGGATACCAAGCTCTATGGAATGTAACAAAAAATAGTTCCTACTTCTGTATGGAAGTGACAAAATAAAAACAAACACGTCAGGGATGCCAGTTGGGCACAACATGTTTAAAAAATTCATTGGATACCTGAAACACAGGTTGATTTTTAAGTATTAACCAATCAAGATTTTTTAAAATAATTTATTACAAAACTTGTAATTTATTATTACCTACTTATATTTACTCTAATTTAATTAAATATAGGTATGGAGAAGTTAAAAAATAATAAATACTTTAATATACTTACTCATCAATTAAATTGGATATAACTCTCCATTCTTGTAAAACAGTTCTTACAACGACATCTGGTACCAAATCCGTCGGGTAGAACTGTTCATTACACATTGGACATTTTGATATCTTCAAAGAAAGCAGACAATCATGACATCCAAAATGTCCACATCCTCCGACAGTATGTGGATTATCAGTTACGCTGTTGCTAGATTAAAAAGAAAACTTTACGTCACAAAAAAATACTACATGAATAAATTATACTTTTAATCATATTATTCTAGAGATTGAATAAACAAACATTAAAAAAAATTTGTAAAGAACAGTTTCAATTCTTAAAAAAAATTGTGATTACAAATCCTTACGATTTAAATAACTGGAACTTACCAAATTTTACAAGTCAAGGCATTAGCCAGCTTTTGTAAAACTATTGAAGTTCGATCTGATTCTGCCATTATTTCTAACTGCTATAAAAACAGCACCATTTACTAAACAATCCAATATTCATATAACCTGAAAATAGTACGCAACGCCAACCACAACTACCTAACAGTAACATCACAGGAATTGGCGGTAGAAAGTTCTAAATAGTGGTAACAGTGCAGCCAAAAGCAAACACAATAGTTCGAGAAAAATGTAGTAGCCAAAAATAAAAATACAATGTTTGCTTTTCTAATATCAAACATAAATACTGATTTATAATATTACTTTAACTCATTTTTCAATGAATGCAAAAATATCTGTTTTAATTTGTTTTTTTTAACTAAGTTCGCTGACGAAAGTTGGCAATGATGACCGTAAACAGATGTGAAATTAGAAAACCTTTTATCACATGTTTAAAAATATTCTTGTTATTAATAACCTTCATGACATTTGTGCGAAATAAAAATATTAGTTAATTTTAATTACATTTGAACGAATATGTTCAATATTAAAAATGGATTAAGCCGGTCTACACTGAAACAGATTGCTGGTAGGTAATTTTAGTATTTTTGGTCTTTCTTTTACATCAAGACCATCCCGCAGTTGTAATTTTTTATCGTTACTTTTAATTTAAAGCTTTTAAGTAAAAATATATTTCAGTAGTAATTTCTTTCGTTGAAATTTTGCTTACCCAAAATTCCATTTTAACCTCCCAGTCCAACTTAATAACTAGCATATCTATTTAAGAATCCAAATTGCCGATGATTTTAAAAATAATTTCTAAATATATAGCAAGGATGGTGTAAATGTTACATTTATTGTAGCAGCAATACTTTTTACAAGATTCATAAAGATGTATAACCTGTATGAAATATAAAACTGTACGTTTAGTCCTTAGGTTAAATTGAAGGTTAATTCGCAGTGGGAAGGGGGCATGAGGTTAGGATACACTAGAATCATTTACTTTAAAGGAGCTTGTTCTCACAGTGCTTAGAAATGATTATTTTGTGCTCTTATCTAAGAAGCCACACTGCAGAAGTGTACAAATTGTCAGAAAAAAATTAGGTGAAACACTCGCACGACTTTCTCGTGTCAATGTAAATAATGTACAATATAACCTAATATTAGTAATAGAACATTAGAAATAAACAAAAAACATAACCTTATTTTAATCATGAGTGAATAATGCAAAATGAAAATCAACCTGTTTGGCTTAAAAATACAAAAAATTACTTTCACACTAAACTAGACTCTAGAGAAAAATGCTTGAAATAAAAGTTGTAGGTCTTGTAATTTCCTATAAATTTTATTATACAGTACACTTTTGTTGTTAAATGTATGCTAAGGCTAAAATCTTTAAAAAATCAATTTTTTACAGATTTTCATGAAAAACAAACAAAAAATCACCAATTACGGCTAAAACTAAGCGTTCAACAAAAAAAATTGAAATAAAGGTTGTAGAGAATTTTTGTCTACAACTTTTATTATATACATTTTTGTGCTGAAATGCATATTAAAACCGCAATCTTAAAAAAAAACCCTTTTTTTGCGAGAGCATAGCCTCCCCAAGAATTTCACCAGACATGGCACCTACCCCATCTTGTAGTGCATAAAAAATATAGTAAATGAGGCGACAGAAAATCGTAGAAGCTGTTTTTGAGGAAATTGCAAAAAGTGAAAAATGATACGAATAAACTACTACTTCTGGTTGACCAATTTAAATGAAAATGTTCTTGTCGGGTCCTCTAGTGGTAGCCTACCTACCTTGTTTCAAGTTTCAGGTTTGTACAATGTTCCGTTCTTGAGATATTTTGTTCACACACACACACACACATACAGACCAATCACTAAAAACATGTTTTTTGGGTTCAGGGGGTCTGAAAACGTGAATATCCGGTGTCAACAGGATTTCTTAATATTAACATGAAAACAATACTTTCCTTTCTATTTATTCATAGAGGCAAGAGAAAGTAAAAAGTAATGTTACTATTATTAAATAATCAAATTTATATATTTGAAAAAGTAGAAGTCTTTTACCACGTTTAGTCTCAGTTCTGCCATAATGTTGGCAGCGGTAACATTGCGGTTTTAAAGATGTTGGGCATCGCTTGTCAATCCGATATAACCAGTCGTGGTGGCTGCCCGATTACAGCCATTTCATCCCAATCATTGTCAATCAACCTATTTGGTCTTTTTTCTATCGCAATCCTTGTCTTTCCCTTGCTCTGGCACCTAATAACAGCCTAACTTAGTCTTTCCTATTTTTACTTTCTCTTGGTTATATGAATATATAGGAAGGAAAGTATTGTTTTCATATCAATTTTTCGAAATTGAGTTTTCAACAGATCTACACGTTTTCAGACCCCCTGAACCCAAAAAAACATGTTTTTAGCCATTGGTCTCTCTCTGTGTGTGTGTGTGAACAGAATATCTCAAGAACGGAACGTCGTACAAACTTGAAACTTTAGGTACATACCACTACCAACCCGACACGAACATTTCATCAAAATCAGTCAACCGGAAGTAGTAGTTAATTCGTGTTATTTTTCACTTTTCTCAAAAACTGGTTCTACGATGGTTTTTAAAATCAGTTTATTTACTTAATTTTTTATGCTCTACAAGATAGGGTAGGCGCAATGTTTGCTGAAATTCTTTGTGAGGCTGTTTTCACATAAAAAATTATTTTTTTAAGATTGCGGCTTTATTATGCACCACAAAAATGTATATAATTAAAGTTGTAGAGAATTTAAAATTCTACAACTTTTATTTCAAACATTTTTTGTATAACGCTTAGTTTAGCGGTAATTAGCGATTTTTGGTTTTTTCTCACGAAAATGTGAAAAATCCATTTTTGTATGAATTCAGCATTAGTAGGCCTATGTATTTTTCAACAAAAATGTATATAATAAAATTTATAGGAAATTGAAAGATCTAGACTTTTATTTAGAGCATTTTTCTCTACAGAGCCTAGTTTAGCGTGAAAGAGTGATTTTCCGTATTTTTAAGCCAAACTGAGTTCGATTTTCATTTTGCATCTTTCACTCATGATTAAAATTAGGTTATGTTAATTGAGGTTAGTTTTTTGTTTTTTCTAATGTTGTATTACTAATGTTAGGTTATATTGGTCATTATTTGCATTGGCAAGAAAAAGTTGTGCGAGTGTTTCACACCAATTTTTTTCTTTTTATTACTTTCATGTGTTTTGGTCGATCCACCATCATCAACAGATGTTACAGCTTCTATAGGTTTTCAAAAAAAAATTAGTTTCAAACTATGTTATATACTCTGATAATTGTGGATCCACCGAAACACATGTAAATAATAAATAGAAAAATCTGGTGTGAAACACTCACACAACTTTCTCTTGCCAATGCAAATAATTAATAATAAACCTAACATTATTAATAAAATATTAGAAATAAACAAAAACTAACCTCAAAAACATAACCTTATTTTAATCATGAGTGAATGACGCAAAATGAAAATCGAACTCAATTTGGCTTAAAAAAAACGGAAAATCACACTTTCACGCTAAACTAGGCTCTGTAGAGAAAAATGCACTGAATAAAAGTTGTAGATCTCTTAATTTTCTATAACATTTATTATATACACTTTTGTCGTAAAATGCATACTAAGGCCGAAATGTTAAAAAAATCAATTTTTCTCACGTTTTCCTGAGAAAAAACAGAAAATTGCAAATTACCGCTAAACTAAGCGTTATACAAAAAAATGTTTGAAGTAAAAGTTGTAGGTTTTTAAATTCTCTACAACTTTTATTATATACATTTTTGCTCTAAATTGCATATTAAAGCCGTAATCTTAAAAAGAAAATGTTTTTACGTAAAAACAGCCTCAAGCAGAATTTCAGCAAACATGGCGCCTACCCTATATTGTAGAGCATAAAAAATGTAGTAAACCAGGCGATTTTAAAAAAAATCGTAGGACTAGTTTTTGAGAAAATCGCAAAAAAGTGAAAAATTATACGAATAAACTACTACTTCCGGTTGACCGATTTTGATGAAAATGTTCGTGTCGGGTCCGGTAGTGATATGTAACTTAAGTTTCAAGTTCGTACGATGTTCCGTTCTTGAGATATTCTGTTCACACACACACACACAGACCAATCGCTAAAAACATGTTTTTTGGGTTCAGGGGGTCTGAAAACGTATAGATCCGGTGAAAACTCGATTTCGAAAAATCGACATGAAAACAATACTTTCCTTCCTATATATTCATATAGGCAAGAGAAAGTAATAAATAGAAAAAAAATCAAGGTAGCTTAAAAAAGGTTAGCGAAATTTATTGTATAAATTTGTTATATGAAATAGAATGTGTTGTTTAGGTCATCAGCCGAAAGGCTGGTTTGAACCTGTAGAGGTTTTACTAAGTAAAAACGAGGAGTGAGGTGATTTACTATTGCCTTACTTACAGAGTCGAAAGAGTGTGCTTATCAGCACGCCGGGTCATGCAAAAAGCACCTATTTTCCACCCTGTAAATGACAGCTTTATTTCATTCACCATAGCGTTTGGCTGTATAGTGAAATTCATTACTCTCAGAGGAGATAACTCTGACTAGTGTCTTTAATACCTCTACTTCTTCTGTTCTTAAATAGTTCAGTCATATAATTAGAATATAATTCATTGATCAGAAACGGAACTATTTTTGTAGCCCTGAAACAATGAAACAAACAGATCGAGTGCAATTAATTTACACTCAATCTATTCGTTGCAGGGCTAAAATAAATAGTTGTTTCTTATCACATGGTCAGCCAATTAAATGACTGAATCATTAAAGAACAGAAGAGGTAGAGGTTTAAAAGACACTAATCAGATTATCTCCTCTGAGAGTAAGGAAAATCATTATTCAGCCAGACCCTGTGGTGAATGAAGTGAAGGTGTCATTTGAAGAGTGGAAAATATGTGCTTTTCAGAGGTCCCGGCATGATGATAAGCATACTTTTCCACTCAGTGAGAAGGGCAATGGTGAACCACCTCACTCCTCGTTTTGCTTAGTAAAACCTCTACAGGTTCAAACCAAACTTTCAAATGATGACCTAAAAAACATGAAATAGAATTTATTTGAAGCTGCAGGATGCATTTTAAGGATTTATCTATATCAATATAATATTTATAATTTGGTTCGCGGGGTGTAGTGGTCAGCGCTACTGGCTACTATGCCGGGGTCCCAGGTTCGATTCCCGGTCAGGTCTGGCAGTTTTTTCATCTGTAAATCACCACATATCATTACCTACGCACAAGCCCAAGGCATATGTAGGCATCATCACTCAATAATAAAAAAAATAAAGAAGAAACGTCTGTTTGTTTGTTTGTTTGTATGAGGTAATCTCAAAAACTATAGAACTGATTTAAAAAAATCTTTCATTGTTGCATAGCTTAGAGCTTCTTTATCAATATAGGCTATTTTGCAACTTTAATTAAGTGAGTTAAGTAACTTAAACTGTGACGATGTCGCATGTTTTAGTCCATTGGGTGCATAGCACTTTTTTTTTCCAAGTCCTCTGGATGGTGTATTTTTTGGACTAGAAGCACGATTCAACTTTTATATTTCATAGAAAAGCGTGAAAAATAACATTCGATTCCAAAAACATTAAAAATTCAGAAATATTTAAAAATTTTATTTTTGTACTGTATTTCATATATTTGTTTTCATTTGACAGGAAATAAATGAGTCATATATTTCCAGTTACTCTGCCTACTGTACCCACGTATATCTCTTATCTCAGCCACATATCAACTGTCTCTTTCTTTTCCATCGGTATTCTACGCATTCTATTTAATTCTGTTAAATCGCAGGGACAAACATTTAAAACTGTGGGCATAGATTTGAGACAAGAGTGCTTCCTTCACTCATAGACAAACTTTATGTCAAACTTTCTAGAGCTGGTAGTGCAGAAAAACAATGTTTATTTTGCTGCCACAGGGCAACAAAACCACAAATATTGTATATAGAGAGGTTTCAAAATTTAATGAGGCCTACATTAGCTGCTTTGAAGCGAAGCGAGCGGGGGTTGCTAGTATACATCATCAGAATGATACGAGGCGTGTTCAGAAGGTAAGTACCGTTTTTAAAAAAAACAAGTAAAACAATTTTATTTCTACATGAAAGCCCAAACCTTAAACTATTTTACGACATAGTTTCCACCAATGTTCAAACTTTTGTCGTAGCGGGTGATCAATTTGTCTATACCCTCTTCATAGAAGGTTCCCGCCAACGAATGTAGCCACGACTCCACGGCAGTTTTCACTTCATCGTCGGTTTCAAAGCATTGGCCGCCTAGCTCGCGCTTCATGTGCAGGAACAAGTGGTAGTCAGACGGTGCCAAGTCCGGGCTGTAGGGCGGGTGATCGAACTGCTCCCAACAAAATTGTTGAACCAATTTTTAAGTGTCACCAGCGGTATGGGGCCGAGCATTGCCATGGAGCAACACATTGATTTTCTCCCAAGAGGTGAAACCATTTATGCGGCAAGGTATTGCGAGACCTTAAGAAAACTAAGGCAGGCAATTCAAAACAAACGGAGAGGAATGCTCAGTAACGGAATTGCGTTGCTCCATGACAATGCTCGGCCCCATACCGCTGGTGACACTCAAACATTGGTTCGACAATTTTGTTGGGAGCAGGTCGATCACCCGCCCTACAGCCCGGACTTGGCACCGTCTGACTACCACTTGTTACTGCACATGAAGCGCAAGCTAAGCGGCTAATGCTTTGAAACCGACGATGAAGTGAAAACAGCCGTGGAGTCGTGGCTACATTCGTTGGCGAGAACCTTCTATGAAGAGGGTATAGACAAATTGATCACCCGGTACGACAAGTGTTTAAACATCGGTGGAAACTATGTAGAAAAATAGTTCAAGGTTTGGGCTTTCATGTAGAAATAAAATTGTGTTGAAAAAAAATTGTTTTACTTGTTTTTTTTAAAAACGGTACTTACTTTCTGAACATGCCTCGTATAAATTACTCATGTAAAATGAGTATATGTGATGGGTGAGGAGCAGGGGGTGGAAAATATCAGCTGCTCTTCTGTAGAGGCCTTAATCCAGTAGCCAGCCTTTACCATACTTTCTGATAGTTGATAAATGATTCACTCATATGACACAATAACAGAGTACATAATTGGTTGTATTTTTTTTTAGGTTTCACTTGTCGCAATGTATCAAATAAAGAACCTCCTCCACGATGCGTTGACATAGATAGTCAAGAAATGGATCCTACGCCGTCATATTGGAAAGAAATTGTTAACCGTAAACAAAAAGAACCATTTTCTGAAATTAAAGAAGATTCGATTTTCACCGCTCTGGTTAAGTCACTAGCTCCGCAACGCGAGGGTCCACCTAGCCGTGTATCTTGGAATGCCAACACATTTACAATAGAAAATGCCATTAAAACAATAAAAAGAAGAAAACGAGAATACGATATCTTTCAACAAAGATTTATACCGAAACGACATGAACAATTGGGTAATGAAATTGCTGCCGCACATTTTATCGTATTTAGAGGCGGCTCAATTAAATTTTACAATTGCGATTATTGGATAAAAATGAAAAAAGGAGATGATATTGAAAGTTATGATCAACATTTACCGAAAAAATTTGAACCGTCAGTTTTCATCGAATGTATTAATGCAACTGACGTACAATTATATTACGAAGGGTTGAAAAACCTTCAGAGATTGGCTCAGGTAAGGTGGATCAGTTTCAGAAACAATCAACATTTTGATGATTGGTGTTTAGATAAAATAACAAACGAATATAAAACTTCTTTAGAATATTTGGATATAGGTAATTGTAAAAAAGTTACGTATAGAGGTTTGGTAGCTTTATGTAAGATCCAAAATTTGTCTACACTCAATGTTGAAGGTATTTCAGATTCGATTGAATTCCAGTTATCTTGCCTCATGCTTCAGGATGAGTTCCCTAATTTAAAAATCGTTGGTGTTAAATATAGCTCAGTAGATGATGCTGTTAATGCTAATGATAATATTTCTGTTAATTATAATAAAAGTAGTAGTAGTAGTAGTAGTAGTAGTAGTAGTGACAATCTTGATATTAAAAATGTAGAAACAAGTAATCGAATGTAAATAAAATATTAAATTAATTAAACTGGTGTTCCTTTTTAATTAATAATTGACAGATTCTGAGCTTTGTGCTGCTGATAGGAATACACTACGTCAGTATAGTCACTTCAAGTCATGAGTTTTCCTTTGTAACGAGGGGTAAAGGGGGAAAGCATCAGTGCACATGCGCAACTGCTTTAATTTCAGTGCGACAAACATAACAACTTATACTATACCCAGAGCATATACAGTATATTGTGGAACCTTTTGTAGGTTAACTATATGAATATAACTGTTTGTTACCATAAACAGAAATGTTAGTTTGTCGAAAACGTGGGCTGACTATTCATGAAATCTAATATGCAGTAATGCTGTGAAGTTGAAGCTAAACAAAAATGCCTTTCCCTGCCTCTTAACAAAAGCCATGAGCGAGTGGCTAACTACTGTGATGTTATAATTGTAGAAAGCTCGCTTTCTACAATTCGAAAAATAAAGAAGGAAATTTAAGTGTTGACACCTGGTAAAAAAAGGAAACTGTTCGGGAGATACTACTGAGACTGATAGTAAAGAAGGCGATTCATTTGTATAAAACTTTGTTCCAATGGAATAAGGTAGCTTAAATTTACAGTAAATCAAACATTTTTACTCATGTAATTAAGCTATAGGCAATATTACAGGTCACATTTATTTCTTATAAGGTTTATGAAGAAAACATTTTCTCAGAATAAACCACAGCTTACAAAATGAATCTAGAAATTGCACGGTAGTGAAATGTACGAGTGGTGTCTGACTGTTGTGGTTGGCAGCACTGTCAAATTTTCACTTCCTTCCTCATAGCCCATCCATACGCAAAAGGCAATCTTGTGATTTCAGTATCTATACCTCTACGAGAGATAGTTAGTAGCATAGATACTGAAGTCATGAGATTGCTGTTTGCATATGGATGAGCTGTGAGGAAAAAGTGACAATTTGGCAGTGCTGCCAACCTCAATAGTAAGACACTTACTCGTACATTTCAGTACCGTGCAGTTTCTACAAATATTTCTTAAGCTGTGGTTTATTCCGAGAAAATGTTTTCTTCATAAACCTTGTTGTTGTTTAGGTCATCAGCCAAAAGGCTGGTTTGAACCTGTAGAGGTTTTACTAAGTTAAACGAGGAGTGAGGTGGTTCACCATTACCTTCCTCACTGAGTGGAAAAGTACGCTCATCAGCATGCTGGGCCCTCTGAAAAGCACATTTTTTCCACTCTGCAAATGACACTTTCACTTCATTCACCACAGGGTCTGGCTGTATAATGAAATTCATTACTTTCAGAGGAGATAACTCTGATTAGTGTCTTTTACACCTCTACCTCATCTGTTCTTAAATGATTCAGTCATTTAATTGGCTGACCATGTGATAAGAAACAGAACTATTTATTTTAGCCCTGCAACAAACAGATTGAGTGTAAATAATTTTAACACTCCACCTGTCTGTTACGGGCAGTTACTGTAATTACCAGCTACTATATTCCATTGGAACAAAATTTTCTACGAATGAATCACCTTCTTTACTAATTGCTGTCATTGGCGTCTTCACTACCAGTCTCACTATTTAGTATTTACTGAACAGTTTCCTTTTTTTTACCGGGTGTCAACACTAAGTTCCTTAAACTAAACAATAGTTTAGCAACTATATTAAAATTAATAAGAAACAATAGTATTTGTATTGCCTATATATGAATATATAGGCAATACAAATACTATTGTTTCTTATTCATTTTAATCTGAAAAATTGAATAAAAATGGTTCCAGAGCTGTAAATGCAATACTTTCAGAGATATCTTACATAAAACACAAGAATTGGTGCAAAGAAATAACACATTCTTGTGTTTAACGTAAGATTACTTCCATAAATGGTAAATAAAGGTGTATTTTTTCTTAAATCAATTTGTAGAAAATTTAATTCTGAAAAGATTCATGTTAATTACTCAGGAAAAAAATGAATAATAGATATTGAAATTTCGCTTTATTTAAAATCAAAACAGACACACATTTTTAACTGCATAAAATATTAACTAATATTATGTTTTGAAATTTTGCTTTATTTAAAATCAAAACGGACGCATATTTTTCAATATGTAGGTTGGGAATAACAGCTGATCAATCAGCTGTTACAAAATTTCAATATCTATTATTCATTTTTTTCCTTAGTAATTCACATGAATCTTTTCAGAATTAAGTTTTCTACAAATTGATTTAAGAAAAAATACACCTTTATTTACCATTTATAGAAGTAATCTTACGTTAGAATGTGTTATTTCTTTGCACCAATTCTTGTGTTTTATGTAAGATATCTCTGAAAGTATTGCATTTACAGCTCTGGAAACGTTTTTATTCAATCTTTCAGATTAAAAAGCATAAGAAACAATAGTATTTGTATCTTTGTAACTATCTTTAACATTTTTATACGGCCTTACTTCACCGAGGGTACAGAGTTCTAGGTGAAATCTTTCGCTAGCCGTAACTCGCTAACTAAGCGTTTTCAGGCATATGTTTATATGAACTTTTTTTCTTATTTTTAGCTATAGAATGAGATCCCAAGATATTGCCATGTAGTTTTGAATCACCCAGTATAACTATTTGTTACTATAAACATAAATATCGGTTTCTCGAAAACGTGGTCGAACTATTCTCAGTGCTGATAAAAATCTAATATGCAATGTAATAAAATGCTGTGAAGTTGAAGCTAAACGAAAATGCCTATCTGTGCCTCTTAACAAAAGCCGCTCGCTCAGGCTAACTACTGTGATGTTTCTCTTTCCACAATTTGAAAATTAAAGACGTGAAACAGTTTTGTTGACACCTGGTAAAGAAAAGAAAACGGTTAGGTAGAAACTAGAGAGATTGATAATGAAAATGCCAGTGACTGCAATAGTAAAGAAAGCGATTCATTTGTAATTACAGTAAATCAAACATTTGTAATCATGTAATTAAGCTATAGGCAATATTACTAGTCACATTTATTTCTTATAAGGTTTATGAAGAAAACATTTTCTCGGAATAAACCACAGCTTACAAAATGTATCTAGAAACTTCACGGTAGTGAAATGTACGAGTAGTGTCTCACTGTTGAGGTTGGCAGCACTGTCAATTATTCACTTCCCTTCCTCACAGCCCATAAATAAGCAAAAGGCAATCTTGTGACTTCAGTATCTATAACTATAAAATAAGTAAGTCACTGTAACAATCACTATTGAGTTTGTTTCTCCTCTAATTATTGAAAAGTACTTGAAACTCGTAATTAAAACTCCATTTACCACCACTGCACCAATAATTTTATTTACATGAACAAAACAAAATGTTTAATTACGATAATGGCAAAAATAATTTGTAACAAAAATATT
This sequence comes from Catonia carolina, assembly GCA_035578175.1. Classification (NCBI taxonomy): domain Eukaryota; kingdom Metazoa; phylum Arthropoda; class Insecta; order Hemiptera; family Achilidae; genus Catonia; species Catonia carolina. Next base: position 13,524,157 of record JAQMRL010000008.1, read on the forward strand.
CATAATAATAACAATACAAAATCATAAACATTAATAATATTTAACACACATGTAAAATCTCAAATTTCCATTGTATTGCGTTTATTATTAAACATTAATGTAGGTAGGTAGATTTGGGTTATTTAACACCTACATATAAGTTTGGAATGCATAATTATTGTACCCATATTATGCTTTGGTGATACCAATGACACCACATGCAACTCTAGCACCAGCATTACCGGTAGTCTTGCTCAATTCATGACCACCTTTGCCCAAATCATCTGGATCAGCGTGAACCTAGATAACAAAAATATGCATCATTATAGCACGTTTTGAGAGCTTCGTTTTCAAGTGAAAATTTCTTTAGGTGCACCTTGCACTCTTTCTGAACAGTAAAAAACTGAACTGTCACACAGGAATGGAAGGTTATTTTTATTCCACACCTTATGTTATTTAACTCCTTAATAAGAAACCCAAATTTCTTTATTTGAGATTATTTTATTAACCTTTAAAAGACGGGAAGCCATCTCAGTGGCTTTCACCAACAGATGTGTTAAAAGAGTTTTAAAAGAGACGCTCCGTACTAATTGTCAACTTAACAACAGGAAATAGTATAGTTTTCTTGCAGGGAATTTTCTAATGTGTGTAACAGTGCAATCAGAAATAAAATATCATGAAAGGGAAATTTTGTATTTCAGTTTAAAATGTTGGTAGCATGTAAGAAGGTCCAGTTTTTTGTTGTAGCAGGGGAATGGCTTGTAACACCCACACAAATTAAAATACACGTGTGTTTTGTGTGTGTGTGTGTGAAGTATGAATGTTATACGTTGGTAGTTTGCCCTTGAATAAGGCGGAAGGTGCCATTTAACAAGTTTACGAGGGGTTTTAGACGAAGATGGACGATTTTTGTTAGTATTGCATTAGCTTAGTTAAAGCTATACCATTTACGTTTCAGACCTCTTACAATGTTGATCAAAACATGTATTTATACAATAAACAAAGTTCTATTCAGCTTTGCCCATAAGAACAGCCCATAGTAAATAAGATAAGAGTTTATGCGCAAGATCGGTATGATAAATTTGAAGGATATTTTCGTAGAAACGTGTACTATTTAAAAAATTTGTAACTCTTTACAAATTTTTCGGAAAATGAATTGAAAATTACCTATTTTTTTTAGAAAATTCTTCTTTACAAAATACGAGGGCCATCCGGAAAGTAGTACCCGTTTCCGCCGCATGAGGCGCTGACGAGGCGAGCAGCCGCCGGTCAAGGTCAGATCGCTTCAGTGGCTTGTCTGCCTTCTCTGTTGCAAGTTCCGCGACGCTAGCATTGCCTGTCTTGTTTCTGTGACCGTTCATAATGTTTAAAAAAATTGAGAACGCCGCCAGTTGTGAAGTGAGGGCTGTAATAAAATTTCTCAATGCAAGAAACGTTCGACCTTGTGATATTCATCGCCAATTAAAGGAAGTGTATGGAGACGATGTGATGGATGAGTCAGGTGTCGTAATTTTAACTTGGGGAGGGGGAACACACACGACGATGAGCGTTCAGGGAGACCATCTGTCATTACAGATCAACTGCTGAGGTCAGTAGACGAATTCGTGAGGCACGATCGGCGCGTTACAATTGATGACATCTGTGAACATTTCCCTAATGTTTCTCGCACAATTCTTCATGAAATTGTCAAAGACCATCTGCATTATTCAAAAATTTGCGCAAGGTGGGTCCCTCGCATGCTTACAGATGAGCACAAAACCAAGCGTATGGCTGCTGCATTAACATTTTTGGAACGTTATTCTGATGAAGCAGACGCGTTCTTGAATCACATAGTTACTGGTGATGAAACGTGGGTTTGTTATGCTTCACCTGAGAGTAAACGACAGTCAATGGAGTGGCATCATCCTCATTCACCAAAAAAATTCAAGACTGTTCTGTCCACCAGGAAACTTATGGCAACCATTTTCTGGGATCGACGTGGTATACTGCTTATTGATTTTATGGCCCGTGGAGACACTATTAACGCTAATGCGTATTGTGAAACATTAAAGAAATTACGGCGGGCAATACAAAATCGACGGAGAGGTCTATTGTCTGATGGCGTCATTCTCCTCCATGACAATGCAATGCTCCTCACGCAGCGGGGATAACACAACAACTTCTGCAGCAATTCAATTGGGAAATTTTCGACCATCCACCGTATAGCCCAGACTTGGCCCCTTCAGATTTTCATCTCTTTACAAAACTTAAAGAGTTTTTGGCGGGAAAAAGATTTGACAGCGATGAAGAACTTAAAGAAGGTGTGACTACGTATTTCGATCGGCTGGCGGCGGAGGAATATGATGCTGGAATACAAAAACTCGTCACACGTTATGACAAATGCTTAAATTTGCTTGGAGATTATGTGGAGAAGTAGTTTAAGGTATGCTCTTTTCAATAAAAATGTTTACATTTGTTAATATTTACTTCTGTGTCTTTATTTCACAAACGGGTACTACTTTCCGGATGGCCCTCGTATATTCTGTAAAATTTTTTGATAAACTGAATTTTAAGCCCTTCAGAATAAAAAATGTACACCAAGTACTTTAAATTACCGTGCGAAATTTTTCGCTAGCCACAGCGACGACAATAGTAAAGTTATTTTCAAAATTTTATATTCAAAAAATCGATACGAATTTCATAAATTAATTTTTTCAGAATTTTATATCCATTAGTAAATAAGATAAAAGAATTTATTCGCAAGGCTCTTATGATTAGTTTGATGTTTTACAGAATTACGAAAACAGTCCGTAGGTTAAAGGTTAATATAATACACATATGTTACTACACACAGGCCGAATCAAGAAAATTTTTAACACTTTCAGCCCCAGACAAGTATTTTTCAGTTTTGGTAGTGGTCCAAGCCATTTGCAGGTTAACTGTAACAACAACAAAACTATGCACAATCAGCTGGTGAGAACGCAAAAACCACAGGCACAATGTGCTGCTACCTGGTGAATATTTTTCCAACCCAAGGTCTGAAATCTATTGCTAGAACCCAGTAGGAATTGATCATACGTTTAAATACACAGAAAATGCGAAGCAGATACGTACACAGCATGCAGAACGTAACTGTCACCCATGTATCAATCAAATTGATACACACGGGCTGATGATGAAATTTAACTGTGAATCATATTAGCTCACGCGGGCCCAGAAAAAACTCTTTCGTGAGGCAAATTGATACACATAGGGCTGAAAGTGTTAAATACAGAACAACACGACGGAGATATTTCTAAAATATTTCAGTTTCCATAAACCTATTGTTTCATTCTTCTAAGTATTTATTACACATATCAGTTTCCATAAGTCAGCTGGTGGCAACACCAGCTGACTTATGGAAACTTTCTGGTGTTCTCCGTCACCAGGAATAAATCAAATTCATTGCAAGGATTTTTACATTAATTTTAATTTTTTAATTGAATTAACCCTTCTGCTACCGCGTATTTTTCGCTGTATAGTGAATGTTCAAATGTCAAAACACGCTCCCAAATAAATTCATCTATCTAAGGCCATTACACATAGAAAATTGTGAAAAAAATTACAGGCATTTTATACAACACATATGGTTACTTTTATTATAAAAACATAAAAATCGGTTGCATTTTTTACTAGCTACAAGCGGGGAAACACTTTCACAAATGTAAAAACTTGTAGGTTTTTTATATGTTTAGCTGTAACGTGCTAAATTTAAGTTTATCATAAAATTGTACAGAACATAATTTTTCTAGAAGACATTACGTAGAAGAGAATTTGCATGCTACTTTCACAATTTAAATTTACAGGAGATATATTCAATTAACAGAAACACTGAGCTAAAGAAATCTACGGTTTCAAGACATGATTATAGAATTTTTTTTAAAAACAATAATTTTACGGTTCACAAGAAAAAAATAACACACTGGGGATATAACTACATGTAGAAATAAAATACTGACCACAAGTGTTCTGCCAATAATGCTCAATGGTCCGGCAAGAGAAATTCCTTTATCAGAAATATTCACTTTTGCGATTCCATTATCTGCGGCACAGACATTGCCAAGGTCGCCAGCATGTCTAACTGAATCATCAGGAGCACCATGATCCTTGTTATGTGGGTTAAAATGAGGTCCTGCACTGGTGCAACCTGAAAGAGGGAAATTAAGTTTGATTAGATAAAAACTACACAAAGATTTATATAAATTAATAAGTTAATGGAAGAAAAATCACAACTTTTTTTACATCGTAAAATTCTTAACAACTTAAACATCATTATTGACTTAATAATTTTAAATGTAGCTTGAAACCTAAATAACAAAACACAAATGCAAAATCTAGAAACAATGGAAAGTAGCGGCAGCCATTCAGGTGAAGTGCCTCTTCACCTATGCACTAAATTGTATCGAAATTGATTTCTCTCATAAAATAAGTATAATTTGTTACAATTATTTTTCTGTTTTACAATAAATGAAAGAAGTGTCGTGTTAAAAAAAGTACACAAAATTATTGTATCTGCTGAGAGAGTGCTTTCTAATGTTTAAAATAGCCCTTGTAATGACCTTAATTTACATAATAAATCCCTAAGTGAATAGTTACACAGGTGGCCACCACTTCTCTTCCAGCGCATAGCTGGTTGCCTTGACAACCGAGAATCAGCGGCAAATACGCACCCCTAACTCTCCCCACCCGCCCCCCGAATAGTGAAGAGATTGCAGTGGGTCGACCAGCTCACTGCACCTGCATATGTACATTAGTTATTTTGTAAATGTGTATATGTTTTTACAACTCTATACCTATTTTTGAAAGGACGAGCCACCACTGATGGAAAGGAAAATACTTTGTAAAATTTATGGTGCGAACATTAGAAACTGAAGAAAGATGAAATAAACAAAAAATTCAAACCATACAAAGTCATTGAGACTTTAAAAGATACAATCATAAAAAGAGCAAGATTTTCTGGACACATGAAACCTACGGATGAAAACTGTTTAAACAAAAACATTATTAATATTTACAATGACAAAAACAAAACTTTATTAACTACAAACAACAAATTATACATGTGACAACAATCAGAATGATTTAATGAAACTGAATATTTTGATAATCAAAATTCAGAAGCAATTTCTACAAATTGGTAATTACTGCAAAGATTAAGAAACCCACAAATGATAAATGGCAACTTCTACAAGATGTGAGAAGGTTTATATTATGTTGTTTAGGTCAACAGCCGAGAGGCTAGTTTGAACCTCTAGAGGTTTTACTAAGTAAAACGAGGAGTGAGGTGGTTTACCATTGCCTTCCTCACTGAGTGGAAAAGTATGCTTATCAGTATGCCGGGCCCTCTGAAGAGCACATATTTTCCACTCTACAAATGACACCTTCACTTCATTCACCACAGGGTCTGGCTGTACAATGAAATTCATTACTTTCAGAGAAGATAACTCTGATTAGTGTCTTTAACACCTCTACCTCTTCTGTTCTTAAATGATTCAGTCATTTAATTGACTGACCATGTGATAAGAAACAGAACTATTTATTTTAGCCCTGCAACAAACAGATTGAGTGTAAATAATTTGACACTCCACCTGTCGTTTATATTATAGAGGATGAAAATATATTGGAAAGAAAGGAGATAAAGAAAATGAAAACCACAGGACTCTCACAGGAAGCTCGAAGAAGTAAAACCGATAAATTTCAGATTATTATTATTATTTGCACTCAATCTGCTAGTTCCAGGGCTACAAAAAATAGTTCTATTTCTTATCACATGGACAGCCAATTATACGACTGAAGCATTTAAGAACAAAAGAGGTAGAGGTGTAAAAGACACTAGTCACAGTTATCTCCTCTGAGAATAATGAATTTCATTATATAGACAGACTCAGTGATGAATGAAGTGAAGGTGAAATTTGCAGAATGGAAAGTAGATGTTTATCAGAGGGCTTGGCATGCTGATAACCATACTTTTATACTTAGTGAAGAAGCCACTGGTAAACCACCTCACTCCTAGTTTAAATTGGTAAACCCTCTAGAGGTTCAATCCAGCTTTTCGGATGATGACCTTTTTATGGTTGATGAGCTCTGCTGTTCCACGCATTCAGACCAATCAGAATATTTGCCGGCATTAGCAGATTGTACAAATGTTTCATACTAACAAATATTACGCACACAAGCATATAAGAACTGCAGTAGTTTACTCGTGTTTTGCATCTCGAACTGAACACATCGATTATAGAGCGCGTTTACATGCAAAACTTTATATCATAATCAGCTGGTTGTAAGTTCATAGGTTATAATAATTATAATATTGTTACTGAAAGACCAAAAAAAATGGCTGACAAAATATATAACAGAGCTACGAGAGCAAGTATTGGCAACATTCAGAGCTCATCAGCTTTAAAAATAGTATAAACAACAACAAGAAATGTACAAAGAAGAAAAAAAATCAATATTTTTACCGAGAGAGGTCTACTGCAACTGAATTCTTGTAAAACAAATACACAAAACATTTGATTTTGCATGTACAAAACAGTAACCACTACAAAATTAAGTATCCTATCATACAAACACCTTAAATTTCAGAAACAAATTTATTTATTAAGGTAAGTTTATTTTAAAAAAAGTACCTCTGAAGTACAACAAAGATTCATAAATGTGTGCCGCTAATTTAAAATTAAATTATTTCAAGATATTTATCGCGTTCAAAATGCAATAATTAGAATAGTTTAACAGCTCTGTTAAGACAGGAAAACAACAAGGTCTTGAACCTTATAATTATGTTTTATTCATTACTTTCCCCGCATGAATGTCAAACTACTTAATTCAAATGTTTAATATATTTTATGTAGCAGCCAAAGGTAAACAAGTAGTAATTACAATCTTAAGTGAGATGAGATCAAAGGTTAAATAAATTCCACCTTTGATTCTAAATTTGAAATTCAGCATTAAGTTTATTATTTATTTTTAAACGAATATTTTTTAAAGTTTTTAAGATCATATCAACTGTACGAGGAGTGGCTATTAAATAATGAGACTGACAATGTAAAAAATATTTAATTTTAATTTTATACATAATCACTTATTGTCACCTTCAATATACACTCCTTCTCTATCCCTACAACGCTCCATGCGAATTTTCCATTGTTGGAAACAGTGCTGGAAGTCATCTTCTGTCAGCTCCTTCAGGACACGTGCCGCTTTCTTTTTTACAACTTCCACAGGCTCAAATCTTGTCCCTTTTAATGCACATTTCACCTTAGGGAACAGGTAGAAGTCACATGGTGCAAGATCTGGTGAATAAGGTGGATGTTCTAACACTGAGATGCTGTACTTGGCTAGGAACCTCGACAGATAACGCGGAATGCACTGTCTTAATGGAGAACCCATGATTTCTCCTTTTACATTTCAGGGCGTTTTTCCTTACTCTTTGACATAGTTTAGAAAGTACCTCAAGGTAGTAATACTGATTAATTGTTTGACCTTCAGGAACCCAGTGAAGGTACACAATCCCATGAATATAAAAAAAAACAATCATCATTGTTTTAAATGTGACATGCTCATTTGAGCTTTTTTGGCTCTCGGTGAAGTTCGACTCTTCCAGTGCAAGGATTGGCGCTTCGTTTCCGGATCATAAGTAAAAAACCACGTTTCATCACATGTTATTATCGTTTCAAAAAAATTTGGGTCATTTCAATCGTGTACAAAGTGTTGTATAATTGCGAGCTTCATTTCAAACATTTTAGAGCGCCACGGGTCCTGAAGGAGCTGACAGAAGATGACTTTCAGCACTGTTTCCAACAATGGAAAATTCGCATGGAGCATTGTAGGGATAGAGAAGGAGTGTATATTGAAGGTGACAATAAGTGATTATGTATAAAATTATAATAAATTTTTTTACAACGTCAGTCTCGTTATTTAATAGCCACACCTCATACACACGGTCAATACATTTTTGCCTTGAGTTTAGAATATTACACAAATGAAAAATATGGAGTAGAGAGAGATTAAGAATATGAACTAAACCATTTCGCTCAGTAGATGAATACACTAATATGGTAGCATAGAATTTCTTTACTTAGCATACCAAATGCTACGTAAGTATAGAGAAAATATATGCTGTGACAGACCTGTTCACGCCAATACTAATGCCTGACGTATCTCAGGCATATACCCTGAGTGTAAACAAATCAGCTTCATTACGTGACTTTTGTTTAAGTTCATAATAATAAAGAAAAATTTCAATATGCTGATCTTTTCTTCGTTAAAACGAAGGATAGATTAATTAACATTAAAAACCCCGATTATAAAACAAAAACTGTAGTAACAATTACTAACAGAATGACATTTTTAAAATACAACTGAAAACTGATCAAACTCAAAGCTTGGAGGGGAGGGACAAAATTTAGTTTAAAAAAATAAATGAAGTTTTGTATAGACCGAATCCATGAAGTGAAATATTTATTATTTTTCCAAAATTGGAATGTTTTCAATTTGGAATTGGTCTTTAAAAACAAAGTTATAAAATTACATTAGCAGGCTTAATTTTTATTTTCAGTTATGTTTAACAATATGTAATTATTAAAAAATACATGTCCTGATCTATTTGTACGAGGCGTATTTTTAAAGTAAGTACCGTTTGAAAATAAAAAAAAAATAAAAGGAAATTTGCAAAAACTAATTTTATTTTCGGAATCTACATACTTTTATCTATTTTTCTACATAGTTTCCAAATTTTTGTAAACCCTTATCATATCGCACAACTAAATTTTGGAAACCTTCTTCATAAAAACTTGCCGCCTGCTGTGATAACCAAGAATTCACGGCCGTTTTCAAATCGTCGTCATTGTCATAACGGTTGCCGCCCAAGTGATGTTTCAGATGACGAATTTCCCGACGTTTCGAGGTCTGTGATTTACAAAATTGTTAATGAAAAATTAAACTTTAAGAAACAATGCTCGCGTTGGGTCCCTAAATTCCTGACGGAGGAGCACAAACACAAAAGACTCGAGAGTTCCTTGAATTTTCTGACACGTTATGACGAAAATGGTGACGACATCCTGAGTCGGATCGTAACTGAAGACGAAACGTGGATTTCGCATTTCACTCCCGAATCGAAACAACAAAGCATGGAATGGAGACACACGCACTCTCCCGTAAAGGTCAAAGCCTAACAGACTTTGTCACAGCGCAAGATCATGGCGTCCGTGTTTTGGGATAGGCATGGTGTTTTGCTGGTCGACTTTATGGAACGAGGAACGACAATAAATGCAGAAGCCTACTGCCAAATCCTGAGGAACCTGCGCAGAGCAATTCAAAACAAGAGACGTGGCATGCTCACAAAAGGAATTTTGTTTCTGCACGATAATGCAAGCCCTCACACTGCCGCTCAGACCCGAGCTGCATTGGACTCTTTTGGCTGGGAAGTTTTGGACCACCCACCCTACAACCCTGACCTTGCGCCGAGCAACTTTCATCTCTTCCGTCATCTGAAACATCACTTGGGCGGCAGCCGTTATGACGATGACGACGAATTGAAAACGGCCGTGAATTCTTGGTTATCACAGCAGGCGGCAAGTTTTTATGAAGAAGGTTTCCAAAATTTAGTTGTGCGATATGATAAGTGTTTACAAAAACTTGGAAACTATGTAGAAAAATAGATAAAAGTATGTAGATTCCGAAAATAAAATTAGTTTTTGCAAATTTCCTTTTATTTTTTTTTTATTTTCAAACGGTACTTACTTTAAAAATACGCCTCGTAATTATTTCAACATTGAACCCACTGTCCCAATAGGAATACGCTTTAAACAGGTAACTTACATAAGAATTACCAGTAGTGTTATAAAAAAAATTCACACATATACATATAAGAGGGCATGGATTAGTTAAATCATGTAGAGGAGGTTAAAAAAAAAATATTTGAGAACTGTGGGCTTAAAACAATCTTTACTATAGGATAGAGAAGACATATCTGAATCATCATATGGCAAAAAGAAACATAGCATAACTGCCGGCAAAGAAATAACAAGTATAGAAATATGAAAGAACAATGAAGCCTAAGAACCATCAGCCATTACACAGCTGAGTTCAATTTGACACTCGAGAGGCCTCAGCCATCTCCAACCACTTTAAGGAACTAATAATTACGTATATTTCATATTTTAATTTATAAACTGAAATAATAACAGTTTAAAATTACAATTTGATGAAATTAGACGACTGCAAAGGCAATTTTCAGACATCGTTTATTTTATGTTTTTTTTTTTAAGGTTTATGTCTTATTTATTTATTTTTATGACTGCTGGGATTTAATTCAATACTACTTATTTATGTACTACGCTGGCCATTTGTGACTGTTTCAAAATTTTATTCTAATTTTTTTTAAATCTATTTCACTGTGGCTTACCTCAAATTAAAGCTCTAATATTTCCCTTTAAAGTACATTATTTGTTACCAAAAAATTTGTTTACTAAAACTATGCCAACACATAAAACCACTTTTAGAGAAACAAAACAAGCTCTAATATTTCCCTTTAAAGTACATTATTTGTTACCAAAAAATTTGTTTACTAAAACTATGCCAACACATAAAACCACTTTTAGAGAAACAAAACAAGATTGAACCATACTAGAAATATTATTTATTTATTTAGTTTATTTTTTAAAGTCGCATCAACAGCTCGGTTATTAATGACTCTGAGAGGTTTTTTCTTATGGAAATTTCCTAGCCAGGAATCGAATCCAGGACATCTGCATTGTGGGCTAGCATGCTACCACTACACTACCGAGGCAGCCTAACTACGTTGTACTACACTAAAAATATATGATTATTACACCAATTTACAACACAAATAATAATATCATCATTAAATATGTTCCAAAATGACAAACAATACACGCGCTGAACAACACAAATTGTAGGTTATAAACATGTTTAGTACAACATAATATATTAAAACAACCACAGACAGAAAATAAAACCTTCAATAAATGCTTCCAAGGTGTAGCTTATAAATAAGATTAAAAAATAATGTTGGTAACACAAGAAATGCCATCCATAGACATTCAATTATTGAATACAGTGCGGGGAATTCGAAGATGTCAAAAGATGGGATCCACAAGAATCCAAAAAGAAAGTTTCATGAAGTCAATTGAAGGGATCAGCAGGGTATGTGTTAAGACTATGACAGCAATCATCTAATATGGTTATCTGTGAAGAATGGAAGACAGGTTGCCACAACAGATTTGACTATGGACCCATAAAGGAGTGGACGGATGGTGGTTTTGAGACCAATGTACAGGAAGGATCTAAGAGATGAAGATGTGTTAATAGAAATTAATGCCATTTAGAACAGCCGCTGTATTAATAATAATAGTAAAACTAATACAGATGGTAAAGGGCCGGCCGCGTTGGTGATGTTGGTAACGTGCTCGCCTCTCATCACGCGGTCTTGGGTTCGAATCCCACTCGGGCATGGCATTTTTTCATACGTTACCAAAAATTCATTTCATCCTTCACCGTCTGCATTAGCAGCAATTTGCAAAACAGTCGGACGTTAAACCAAAAAAAAGATGGTAAAGGGTGACAAGATGAAAATGAATTGACGAAAGATTCCTTTCATGAGAAAACATGTCTCATGACTGGTGGCAATTTTTAAAAAGGCTTACCTTTTACTTATGACAAAAATTATAAGTGATTTCTGTATCTACTCTTTAAGAGAAATCGAATGACACTAATTTTGTTTCTAAACCCAATCCAGGCCTACTAACTTTTTTTGTAGATTACGAATCCAAAAATCGGTTGTTGCTATCTTGCAGTATCTGAGTTTGATTTCTAGACTTCCGATCAAAACACGGACTTCAAACCAAATTTAAGCCCACTATCGTTTTATACAGATTATGAATCTGAAAACCATATATTGCTATCTCATGCAGTTTCTGACATCTGGGTGTGACGAACGGACGAACAAAGGAAATGATAATGACAATTTTAAAAATTGCATTGCAACCAAAGAATGACACAACTGATCAGGAACCGAATCCACAACACCTAGCACAGAAGCCAGTTGCACTGACTTTGAGACGTTATTTAATCAGTAAAATCAATCAGCCAACTTTTCGTTTTGTATTTATCACAAAGACATAAAAGGTATATACAGGGGGTCCTCAACTTACGAACATAATGCGTACCGGCCGAGTGTTCGCAAGTCGAATTGTTCGTAAGTCGGAATACACGTCAGTAGATTTCGTAGTGGACACTAGAGACCTGATTGCTTTTCATAACGTACAAAAACTAGCATACTTAGTGAAATAGTAATCAGCAACTAAATAAAGATAAAATCTGTTAAACCTTTATATTCGTTTTTAATATGTACTTAAATACATTCAATACTTTATACAGAAAGAAAAGACCATTAAAAATAAAAAATAGCAAAAATATAAAATAAAAAGTAAACATTTCATAAAAATTTAAAACATATTGAAGATGGTTTTACAATATTTACAGCTTTGGCTTTGTTTGAAAAAAGTTTTGAATGGATGTTTGAACTGTTTGAACATTGTTTGGAAACTTTGTTGTAATTACATTCCAAATAATATCAAGTGATAAAAAAAAATAGTTTCTGGCGTTCGTATCTCCGGATGTTCGTAAGTTGAATGTTCGTAAGTCGAGGATCCACTGTATTATATTAATGCGAGGGGATTTACAGCCCCAGCCGTATCTTGCTTTCTAAGCACCACCTCTCTCTGCCTCACCAATCCCCATCGGAGAGCCCCTGCAAAGACATTGCCATCTGCACCCCATCCAACCATGTCACTTCCGGCCTACCCCTCCTTCCTCCACCAGCTGGGCTCCACCGGTGAAGGGTTATAGGGCAGTTAAATTTTTTCCTTTGGAATGATAAAATATGGAAGGAGACAAAGATTAATATTTATCATGATATCCTGGAGAGTGTGTGTACCTACACTGTGGAAGTGTTGAGTATTGACAGAGACAAAAGGATCGCCTAAAAGCAGTGGAGTTTGATTTCTGGAGGCAGAGCTGTGGTATGTTGTGGATCGATTGAATTCCGAAATTAGGAGAAGAATTGGCATTCAAGGAAATATCATGGATACCATGTCCTGGAAGCAGTTAAAATGGTTTGGCCATTTGTAAAGGAGGATGATAGGTGCCAAAAAGGGTATGGGAGTGAATGCCAGCTGGACATAAAAGTTATCTCTTGAAAATTTCCGCAACTAGCTTCTATGTCAAAGGTCCTGGATTCAAATCCCAGCCAGGGCTTTTACATCTGCATTAGTATTAATGTGAAAAACATTTGGATGTTCAAGAAATAACAATCTTTTCACAATAAATCAAGGATATTCAGGCACAAAAGACCGGAACATTATACGGAATTAAATTTAGTTAATTAAAATCGAGAAAATATTAAATGTTGTCTTATAAAACGGAATGAGAGTACTTCTTGTCATAACAATGCTCAGTTTGAGTTTGAAACGATGTATTTTATGACCAGCAATTGAAACAAAAGGGCATAACTAATCAATTTAAAACTACACAACCGTACAAAAATAATATCAGTAGATGAAATGAAAATACTTCCAAGGTATTATTAAATAAACGCATTAATTACTTTAAATACAACAAAAAAATCTTCTCTATGTTTTTTTTATAATCATTCAAAAATTCATAAACGTACAATAATTATTAATGACTACTCAGAACACATTTAACTGGTTTTTAAATCACTGCTATTGACTCACTTGACTGACCTTGCATGCAAAATTAAACCTTGAAATAGGCCAACTAAATATTTTTATCAAGATTACATCAGAAATTTATCATTTTGAGAAAATCACAATAAGTGACAAATAGCACGAACAAACTACTGCTTCTGGTTGACCAATTTTCATGAAAATGTTTGTGTCGGGCCCGCTTGTGGTACCTAACTTAATTTCCAAGTTTTAAATTCTTTGTAGGATATCAGACATAAAACAAAAAAAAAAATTGTAGGATATGCCATTTATGAGATATTTTTTAACACACACAGACCAATCACTAATATCATGTTTTTTTTTTGGGTTCAGGGGGCCTTGAAAATGTGTACTTCCTGTAAAAACTCGATTTCAAAAAAATCAACATGAAAACAATACTTTCCTTCCCTATGTAGGGCAAGAGAAAGTAAGGTAGGGACTGACCTAATCAAGATTGTCATTAAACCATTTAGTGCTGCTACGAGGGTCAATTTTTCCATGCTTAAAAGTGCTACCGCAAAAATGACTGTATTACAGTGTACTCAATTTATTCATTAAAAATTTATTTTTAACACTTTTTGACATAGTTGGTTTGATTCACAAATTTTTATAGAAGTAAATTTACCAAAATAAAATGACTGGATTAGAAAATAGGGAGTTTAAAATTTTTTCTTTACATTGAAAATATTGTTTAGGTCTTTAGCCGAAAGACTGGTTAGAACCTCTAGAGCAGAGGTTCCCAAACTGTATGCCGCGGCACAACAGTGTGACGCGAGGCCGGCCAAGTGAGCCGCGGAACTCAAGGAAAATAAATTAAATTAAATTTAAACGGTCCAACAAAATAATGCCTAGCCGATGACTATAAGTAAGTATGTATAAGTACAATATAACTACGTTTATATCAAGTACTTAAGCTTAATCAATGGCATAAATAAAGTAATAGGTGTACCGCGGCTATTAGCCGTTTTTATTGTAGTGTGCTGCGAGAAAAAAAAGTTTGGGAAACACTGCTCTAGAGGCTTTACTAAGTAAAACCAGGTGAGGTGGTTTACCTTTGCCTTCGACACTGATTGAAAAAGTATACTTATCAGACCCTCTGAAAAGCGTCTACTTTCCACCCTGCAAATGACATCTCCACTTTACTCAACACAGGGTCTGCTGTATAATGAAATTCATTACTCTCAGATGAAATAACTCAAGACAATTGTCTTTTACACCTCTACCTCTACTATTCTTAAATGGTTTAGTCACATAATTGGCTGATCAGGTGATAAGAAACAGAACAACTTTTTGTAGTCTTGAAACTATAGGAGATAAAGTGCAAATAATTTAACAGTCCACCTGCCTGTTATGGGCAAGAAATGCAAATAATACCATTAAATACTGCCCGTAACAGAAAGGTGGAGTGTCGAATTATTTACACTCAATCTGTTCGTTGCAGGGCTAAAATAAATAGTTCTGCTTTATATAATATGGTCAGCCAATTAAATGACTGAATCATTTAAGAACAGAAGAGGTAGAGGTGTAAAAGACACTAATCAGAGTTATCTCCTCTGAAAGTAATGAATTTCATTATACAGCCAGACCCTGTGGTGAATGAAGTAAAGGTGTCATTTGCAGGGTGGAAAATATGTGCTTTTCAGAGGGCCCGGCATGCTGATAAGCGTACTTTTCCACTCAGTAAGGAAGGCATTGGTAACCAACCTCACTCCTACTTTTACTTAGTAAAACCTCTACAGGTTCAAACCAGCCTTTTGGCTGATGACCTAAACAACAACACCATTAAATAGACGAAAAAACATAACAAATTTCACCCATTTATAGATACATTAAAATAAAACACAGCGATAACCAAACAGATGTAAACACGATAAAAATGACAAACACATGGTTAAATCACAAATATCAGCTGCATAGAAAATGAAATACCGGGTGAGCATAAAGTCTTACCCTGATTATAAAATTTTATTACAGAATAATCGTTTCACGTAATAATTTAAATCTGGCGCTATTACATAGGTTATTGTTAGTAGATTTTGTGACCAATAGATGGCGCTAGTGCTCCTCCACAATGACATGGTCTGTTAGTTCACGTTAGTTGCTGGCGAAATGGCGTTGAAGCAGGAGAAAGCACAATGTGTGCTTTGGTTTCACGAAACGAAATCGCCCATCAGTGTTCAGCGTAATTTTCGGGCTTTTTATGGACGCAGCCCTCCTGATGTTAAATCAATAAAGCGATGGTATGAAAGGTTTAAAGAAACAGGCAGCGTTGAAGATCTTCCTAGAAGTGGCAGGCCTAGTGTGTGTGAAGCAACTGTTGATCTTGTTCGGGAATCGTTTCAACGGAGTCCGTCTAAATCAACTCGTCAAGCATCACGTGAACTTCAAATACCGCAAGCAAGTGTGGTGAAAATTCTTCATAAAAGGCTTAGGTTGCATGCTTATAAAGTGCAAATTGTGCAGGCCTTGCAACCGAATAATTTGCTGAGACGTGCAGAATTCGCAACTGAGATTCTCAACAGGATTGACGGCGCTAACGATTACTTAAATCGCATATGCTTTACCGATGAATCTACCTTTCATGTCAGTGGAATGGTAAATAGGCATAATGTCCGTATATGGGGATCAGAGAATCCACATGCTACTGTACAGTTACAGCGAGTCAGCAAAAATGTGAATGTTTGGTGCGGCCTCATGCATAATAAGGTTTTCGGGCCGTTTTTCTTCACGGAAAACACCATTAACGCTAACATTTACTTAGATGTTTTGCAACAGTTCATTGCACCACAGTTAGAAGAATATCAACCATGGATAATTTTCCAGCAAGATGGGGCACCGCCCCACTGGGCTTTGATAGTGCGTAATTTCCTGGATGAAACATTTCCGGATCGGTGGATTGGAAGGGATGGTCCAACACCCTGGCCACCCCGCTCTCCAGACATTACTCCCCTTGACCTTTTTTTCTGGGGCTATATCAAGGATAGAGTCTTCGCCACACCAGTTGCTGACGTTGACGAACTGAAGGCTAGGATACAAGCTGCTGTGGGTACTGTGACAGAACACATGTTACAAAACACCTGGCGGGAACTGGAATACCGCTTCGACATTCTCCGAGCTACCAAGGGGGCACACATTGAAGTTTACTAATGTAAGTAATCTTAAAAAAAAACTATTAACACTAACCTATGTAACAGCATCAAATTTGAATTATTATGTCAAACAGTTATTCTGCAATAAATTTTTATAATCAGGGCAAGACTTTATGCTCACCCGGTATTTTAGTTATATTTTGGCGCACCAGAGAGAATGAATAACGGTAAGCAGATCGAAAGTGAAGTTGATCGATGGAGTCATGGATGATTTGGGATGCCAATAGAGCAATGGAGGACTGTTCAGTGATAGAGATAGGTGGAGAAGAGTTGTGTCGGTCTTGATCCGAAAAAACTTGGAAGAGAGATAAAGAGAATGATGATGATGAATTAAATCAACGCCTATAATAATTTAAGTACCAATACACCTATAATTATCAAAGTCAAGGGCACATTTGGGTCACTAAAAGAACATAAGTTAAAAAACTATATTAATTACTGCCAACTAAATTGCGTAACTTTAGTAATGAATTCAGATAAGGGGAGATAATTTAAAGTGTAACTACTTTGAAATTAAAAACAAAAGTGATAAGATAACATAGGGAGCTTATGAATACTTGCTTATGAATACATGCTTATAAATACAAAAATTAACCAACCACATTTTTTTCTTATCAATACTTTAATAATCACACACAATCTACTGTTAATCATAAGCCAATAAAAGCCTTACTTACACTAATAGAAAATTATCCAGACTAATAAACCTATTTTAATTTTTTTTAAATTTTTTAAGTATTTAATCAATTAGTGCAACAAACAGTTCAGAAAAAGTTTATCATCATAATTTCTATTAAAGTAGGCAAAACACTCACAGATTACAATTTCAAAAATCTAACATTTTTTTATGTTTACTTTATAAAACATCCTATGTAGGTATTTTTAACCGCCATATTATATTAATAATCAAAATATATTGAAATATATTTCTTTTAAAACCACCAGTAATACAGTAAAAAAAAAATACTGTATTTCTGGTGGTTAAAACAAAATAATTTTTATTTTATTTTATACACACATTTTGTTGCTTTCTTAAAGCACAAATAATAAAAAAATCTGGTGTGAAACACCTGTATGACTTTACCTTGCCAGTATCTATATACAGTAAACTCCCGAAATAGCGGCATTCAATAATACGGCACTTTCAATCTAGCGGCACTCATGACCAAGCGTTGGGTTTGTAACACTGGATTCTGAAATATGCATATGCAACGATAAAATAACTCAGTCTTTTTACAAAATCTACCCTGCTGGTGGTGGCGGTGGTAATAACACACGTGCAGAAAACTAACCTTTTTTTTCCTCATACGTCGCGTTCAGTCTGGTGTGTAACAAGTCGGTAGTAAGTTGTGTTGTACATATTCGTTGCGTTCGTAATTATTAGTTTTAATTGTTTCGTTTTTAGTGTTCGTAATTATTATTTTTAATTGTTTCGTTTTTAGTGTTTACTTCATATTCTCGTGAACTAAGTTTTAATTATGTCATCATTAAAGAAGAAAGAAGTCGGGAAGAAACAAAGAACTACGTTAAGTATTGAAAAAGGCTAGAAATTCGTAATAAAATTGAAAATGGTGTTAATAGAAATACTTTAATGCATGAATACAATATCGGGTCTTCAACTCTGTACGATATCAAGCATTCTAAAAGTAAGCTTCTAGAATTTAAGTCGTTGTCAGAAATGAAAAAGGCTCTTAGCGATAGAAAAAATATGAGAAAACCAAAATTAGACGAACTAGATAAGGTTGTTTATAAATGGTTTTTGTTAGAACAATCAAAAGGTGTTTCAGTATCAGGACCAATGCTTATTGTCAAAGCTCAAGAATTTAAAGAGAAAATGAAGATTTCAGATGACTGTTCATTTTCTGATGGGTGGCTGACACGTTTTAAGGTTCAACATGGGATAAGGAAGTTAAATATTTCTGGAAAGAAACAGTCTGCCGATACTGTATCTGCCACTGAATTTGTTTACCAGTTTCAGCAGTTAATTGAAGAAAACAACATATCACTTGAAGATGTATACAATGCAGATGAAACCGGCCTGTTGTGGAAATGTTTACCAAATTCTACGTTAGCAGGGGTTAATGAAACTGAAGCAGGCGGTTTTAAGAAGGACAAAAACAGGTTAACGATTCTCACGTGTGCTAACGCGACAGGATCTCATCGAATTAAGCCCCTGGTAATAGGAAAATCTGTCAAACCACAAGCATTTAAAGGGCTTACTCATCTTCCTGTAGTGCATAAATCAAACAAAAGTGCATGGATGACGAGAGATATTTTTGTAGGCTGGATAAAAACAGTTTTCATTCCTTCTGTGAAAGAACGTCTGCACACATCAGGTAACAGCCTAGATTCAAAAATTATACTTTTATTAGATCATTGCACAGCTCATGCACTTGAACCAGAAATTATTAGTGAAAATCATAGCATAATTTTTTATTACCGTATTGTTCCGAATACAAGCCGCAGTTTTTTCCTAAAAATCGGTTCTATAATTTGACCTGCGGCTTGCATTCGCGCTTTAATAATAATAATCGTTTCTTATTAAGCATAAGTAGGTGTGAATAGAGAGTGAGAGAGAGAGAGAGAGAGTGAAAGAGAAAGAGGGGGAGAGATAGAGAGAGGGAGAGAGAGATGCCTTCCTTACGTAGTGCGTGTACAGTCATTTTGATCAGTTTGGTGTTACAGTATAAAGTTTGGTAGCAGTTTTCTTATAGGTATTTCATTTTGTTTTTTATCCGATCGTTTGTTTTTTTTTTGTATTTTATACATCGCCATGAGTGTTGTTACATAGGTTAAGGGTACTTTGTCTATACAAGTACCCAAAAAGTAGCGCAGGACTTGCGATACCAATTTTGAATTATTGGTATCGCAAGTCCTGCGGCTACTTTTTGGGTAAAAACGCGGAAAAGACATCCACAAAAGAAGCCGGAAGAAAACACAAATAATGTAGATGAATCCTTGTGTTCGGTATAGAACAAAAAATAGACAAAAACTTCTAAATGCTAATTAAGTAGTAAGTGTATTTTGTTTATACGGTATTTTCTTCTTAAAAAATAAAATACTTTCAAAAACATACAAGTACTGTACTTGAAATTTATTTCCTAGTTTTGATCGTAATTTTTCTGATGCGGCTTAAATTCGGGTGCGACTTGTTTTCGGAACAATACGGTACTTTCCACCGGGTATAACTTCCCTGATTCAGCCAATGGATCAGGGGGTAATTCAAAATTTCAAATGCCATTACCGTAAAGACTTTATGAAAAAGTTAGTCAATGATGACTCATCTGTAGCTGAGTTTCAAAAGAAATTTACGATTAAAGACGCCATTTATTCTGTAGCAATGTCATGGAAATCTGTGAAGACTTATACTTTGCAAGCATGTTGGGGAAATCTGTTATCCAATTTAATGGCAGAACCGGCTGGGGACGATGCAATCGTAAAGGAGAAGGATTCCGGCATTGTACAAGAAATATTGGAAACTGCATCCATAATAAATAAGGAAGTCATTAAAACATTAAATTATTGTGACATTGAACACTGGGTAGAAATAGATAAAAATATTGAAATCACCCAATCCTTTACAGATGAAAAAATTATCGAATGTGTAACCAAATCGCAAGCTAGTCCTAAGCACGATCCAGAAGAACCAGATGAAGATGAAGATGTTAACGATAGCCCGAAATTTTGTGGACCGAGGCTGAAAAATCCATGCTCACTGTAATAAAGTTTTTAGAGAGTAATTCAAGTTTTTCAGAAGATGATGTAATGCAGGCGCAAATGTTACTTAATAATAATAACGAAGAAACAAAAAACTAAATTAAAACAAAAAGACATTCGCAGTTCTTTTCAAAATTCTTAAAATAATTTTGTGTTGTGTATAGTATTGTTATTTTGATTTATGTACATGTAATAAAGTATATTGAATAAGTATAATAAGTATATTATAAGTATACTTATTATTATAAGTATATTATTATATTATAAGTATAATAAGTATAAATAAGTAATAAGTATATTAAAAAACACAAGAAATAAATACTGTAATGTATTAAATAGTGTGCTCTCAAATTAACGGCATATTCGAAATAACGGCATCATCGATGTCCCCGTAGTGCCGTTATTTCGGGAGTTTACTGTATATAAAATTTGATGTACGTGTGTGTGTGTGTATGTTCCCCTTTATCTCCTAAATTACTGAACCAATTTTCATGCAGTTTTTTTTATGTTGTAACTATGATGCCGGTGCAGGTTTTAGGCTATTGAAACCCTTAAAAAGTTAGCCCTAAAGGGTTGAAAATAATGTTTATGTCCTACATTAAAGCTTTTATGAGGTTAGAAGATAATCTGCTGCTTTTAAACCAACTGATGTGATTCAAATAAAGATTTGTCATAAATAGTCATATGATTTAGCAAATAGTGACGTGGTGCTAAAGATCAGCTGGTGACTACTCACATGATAATTTTATTTTATTTTATTATGTAGATACCATTTTGTATTTTTGAGTAGTTTATAAAAGTTGTTTCAGCCCCTATCACTGTGATAGGGGCTAATAGCTCCAATAGTCATATGATTTAGCAAATAGCGACGTGGTGTTAAAGATCAGCTGATGACAACTCACATGATAATTTTATTGTATTTTATTATGTAGATACGATTTTGTATTTTTGAGTATTTTATAAAAGTTGTTTCAGCCCCTATCACAGTGATAGGGGCTGAAACAACTTTTATAAAATACTCAAAAATACAAAACGGTATCTACATAATAAAATACAATAAAATTATCATGTGAGTTGTCATCAGCTGATCTTAAGCACCATGTCGCTATTTGCTAAATCATATGACTATTTATGACAAATCTTTATTTGAATCGCATCAGTTGGTTTAAAAGCAGCAGATTATCTTCTAACCTCATAAAAGCCTTAATGTAGGATATAAACATTATTTTCAACCCTTTAGGGCTAACTTTTTAAGGGTTTCAATAGCCTAAAACCTGCACCGGCATCATAGTTACAACATAAAAAAACTGCATGAAAATTGGTTCAGTAATTTAGGAGATATAGGGGAACATACACACACACACACACATACATCAAATTTTATATATATACAGATACTGGCAAGGTAAAGTCATACGAGTGTTTCACACCACATTTTTTTAATATTTGTGCTATCACTAAAAGTGATAGGGGCTGAACAAAGAGAGGATAGAAGCTTTTTAAATGAGATGTTGTAGGCAAATATTAAAGAATAGGTGGATGGACAAAATAAGTAATTTAGAGGTTCTTAGACGAGTGGATCAAAGAAGTATATGGAAACATCTTACCATGAAGGGATAGACTAGTAAGCATATCTTAAAACATACATGTATTGTTTTATCAATAATGGAGGGTAATATTGAGAGCCAAAGGTTTAAATATTTAATGCAAGTTACCAAATATGCAGGGTGTTGCAGGTATGTAGATATGAAACCAACAACTTGCGCAAGATAGAACAGCTTAAAGAACTGCATGAAACCAGTTAAGAAACTGATTACAAAAAATGTACATAACTGAAAAATAAAATCTACTAATAACAATTCACTATCTTACCATTTGTATTATCTCCAAATTCATGTATGTGAAATCCATGAAGTCCTTTACCAAGACCTGAAACTTCTCCACTAACTTTAACTGCATCTCCTTCAGCCTGAAACACGACAAAAAAGTTATGCAAACAAAATTTAAAAAATAACAACTATATTTACATAAATAATATGCAAATTAATAAAAACAATTACTACTACATTTTTCAACTACACCACCATTTTGTTACACATGATGGAGTGCATTTCATACCACATATTAGAAATTGGCTGTATTCATGTACACTTTAATGAATACCTACATCAGTTTGTTTACCAATTTATCAACTTGCTGGTTGGCACTGTAAATTAATCAATATGAAATTTCCAACATTCATGCGAAAAACCAAACATAAGCTTGTTTTGTGTAAAAAAACAATTAATTTGATTGATATGCATATGGACAAATGGCTTTTAAAACAATTTAAAACCTAATCTACATAGTTTTTATCGACAAGGGCTTTCCTGATAGTTACTTAAAACGGTTAATTTATTCTATTTTAATACTAGTAACAAAACTTGTGGTATTTTTAGCCCAGGTTAAGGTTCAATTCAATAAACACAGCTCTAAATATTATCAGAAAGAAATGACAAAAAGAATGATTTTACAATATTACCGGGTGCGTAAATCGTTAACGGAAAAGTAGAGCTAACTACCCGATAATTCAATCTAAATTAACAAAATTCCGTTCTTCAACACTTATGAACTAATTAAGAATTAAAACCAATAAGAGTTTGCGAGAAAATAAAGATCTATCACTTATAATGGCATCGATATAAAAATAAAGCTTCTCAAAATGCTAATCACGTAGGCTATTTCAAACCGGACTGATTCTGTAACAACAGGTTAGGCGGTTCGAAGTACAGTTTAGAAAGTTACACAACTTTGCGTTATAATCCAATAATAAACAAATTAACAAAATTTTCATAAATTAACTAATAAATTAAAGTGAACAAATTAGTTTTTACTTACACATTGTTCGAAGAAAACTGTTCCCTTAACTTGTTCTCCGTTTAATACACAAACTGCTTTGACCGGCATTTTCCGATTTTTAATTACTTAGTTATTTTCAAAGAAATTTAAGACTGAATGTGGGTTATCTTCCCAAAATAGATTAAAACGGCTTTACAGAAAAAATACCGACAGCCAAATTACAGCAACCGAAGGACGAACTTCAATTGATGTTCAATCTATGATTGCATTAATTTTCAAGGCAACAACAACGAAGCAAGTCATTTGTCTAAGGTCATCAGGTTGGTAATCTGTAGTCAACAACTCACGAAATTATCGTACATTCACAGTAGCCTAAACTACGTAAAACTGCAAACATATTTAAAAGTCAAATTATATTACGAATAACACTATAATAAAATGCAAAAAAGTAATCTATTCATCTACTAAATTTTATAAATTGCGTTATTAAGTCTCAAAACCGGCCGCATTGGCCTAGTTGGTAACGTGCTCGCCTCTCATAATGTGGTCTTGGGTTCGATCCCATTCAGGCACGGCATATTTTCATACGTTACAAAAAATCATTTCATCCTTTACCATCTGCATTAGCAGTAATTGCAGAACAGTGGGACGTTAAACAAAAAAAGTCTCAAAGTATAAAGTCCACCATTTTAAAATGCCGCCTTAATAAATTCTTCGTGTTTTTCTATAGACAAGCCACAGAATACATTCTGATGAACTCGATTTGTAATTTGTAAAACTAAACACATCCAGGCCTCTTTGCAGGCCCACTATATTGCAGTTCCTTTTGTCAAACAACTAGTACCTTAGGATGACTCTCGATGCAACACTAAGGAGGAACAAACATGTTAACAAGAAATAGGAAGAATTACAAATGAAATATAAAAATAAATAGACATATTGAGTGTTTGATCCTTCGAACTGACAATCTCTATATGTCTATTTATATAATAAAGAAGTACCGGGTGTTTATAAATGAATAGCCGGGTTTTAACGCTCTATAATATTTAATACATTATATACTTAGAGTTATAAATGATACATCAAACGAAAAAACAACTCAAACAGTATAACATAAATGGCTACAAGCGTTCAATGTGCGCACCATTCGTCACACGTCAAGACAATATGCGAGTTCTTCCCAAACGTTGTTTAGTGTCTCTCGAGTAATTGTTGCAACAGCTGCTTCAATCCTAATTCTTAATTCGGGAAGGTCGGCTGGTAGTGGAAACACATACATACGATCCTTTATGAACCCCCAAAGATAGAAATCACACGGCGTCAGATCGGGTGTCCGTGGAGGCCATGGAAAACGAGCCCTGTCATTGCACCCCTTGCGGCCAATCCAGCGGTGGGGTAAAGTGACGTTCAGCCAATTGCGTACTTCTTTATGCCAGTGAGGCGGCGCACCATCTTGCTGGAAAATGAAGTTCTCTGGCTCTTCATCTTCCAACTGAGGGAAGAACCATAGCTGTAGATTATCAAGGTAAGAAGCACCAGTTACAGTTGCTTCAACAAAAAAAGAAAGGCCCATAAACTTTCCGCCGGCACATAGCACAAAAGTCATTCAGTTTAGGGGAGTCTCGTTGCACTTGTACCATCGCGTGAGGATTTTCTGTCCCCCAGATTAGAACATTATGAGTGTTCACTTGTCCACTAAGGTGAAAGGTCGACTCATCAATGAAGACGACATGATGTAGAAAATTGTCATGCAACAACATTTCGTTAGCGAAGTTGGCACGTAAACCATATTCTGCAGGATTTAGAGCCTGTAACAACTGCAAACGATAAGGACGTAGTTGTACGCGTCTCCGTAAAACTTTCCACACAGTCGTTACAGGAATTGCTAATTCACGACTAGCCTTCCGAACAGATTTCTGTGGGCTATGCGTGAACGACTCTCGCACTCGCTCAACGCTCTCCGCAATAACACTTGGTCGTCCCATACTCTTCCCTTTGCATAGGCAGCCTGTATCTTCAAACTGATGACACCATCTACGGATGTTATTATCACCTGGAGGTTCACAACCGAACTTATACGGAACGCACGTTGCACGGTAACTACCGATTCCGTCTTTGCGAACTGTAAAACAAACGCTTTCTGTTCTTTAGTCGCCATCTTTGCTACGAGCGCTTTCTAATGGCTGGCGTGAAACGTTGCACACGCACTGCTGCCAACAAACAAAACTGCTTGAGTTGCACTTCGTTTGATGTCTCATTTATAACTGTCAGTATAGGTAATGTATTAAATATTATAGAGCGTTAAAACCCCACTATTCATTTAAAAACATCCGGTACTTCTAAACTAACCACCCATCCAATTTCAAAAATTCTTTCACGGTTGGAGAAATGAAGATCACTCTAACATCATAATGGTATGTGGTATTGTGTAGTTTTTCAGTTATGAAAAAACTGATTTGTAAAATTAAGCCATCTTTTATTTTAATTATTAATTTGTGTGTGTGTATTGATGAGTAAAGATTTACCTATCAATTCTACTGTAATTTTGTTAAACATTTTCCTGTGTATTGTTTAGAATCATTTACTATGAAAAACCGTCAAAAACACAACAGATAACTAACTCTCGCCTGATTCAAAAAGTCAATAGGTATAGTATTCAGACGAACAAAAGTCCCCTAGCCGTGGGAGTGAGAGAATGCATAACGCTCTCACTCACACAAGCCATTCCAATAACATTGTATAATTTCACTCATTGTTGTGAGCAAGCGTTTATCCATGCAGTAAACAAGCAAGATAACGAATGTAGTATGTTTTCAGATCTGGATTATACCGGTAAAGACCTTTAGGCGCATGCGTAGTTATGCCAAATATTTCCCTCTCACTCGCTCGGCTATGGGACATTAATTCATCTGATATCTGTACTTTTTGATATCATGAATCCATCTTCAAATGCAATATTAAATCGTCAATGTATGTACTCTTTCATTTGTTTGTCATGACCAAACTATTAGTAAAGGCAAGCTGACAAAAGTGTACATAAAAAAAAAAAAAAGTGTACATAAAAAGTGTACATAAAAATGCATTGACATTTTAATATTGCAATTGAAGATGGATACAGAATATTCGAAAGGACCTATTTATTTTTTTAGTCAGGTAAGTCATCTATTGTGTACTTGTTGGGATTTTTATATTATACTACATAGAATACTCCGCGCTACTTCGCACGCCAAATATGTGTAATCAATTTTTTACTTTCTCTTGCCTATATGAATAGGGCTTATACAGGAAGGAAAGTATTATTTTCATGTCAATTTTTTGAAATCGAGTTTTCACCGGATCTACACGTTTTCAGACCCCCTGAACCCAAAAACATGTTTTTAGCAATTGGTCTGTGTGTGTGTGAGTGAACAGAATATCTCAAGAACGGAACATCGTACAAACTTGAAACTTAAGTTAGATACTCTACCGGACCCTACACGAGCATTTACATCGAAATCGGTCAACCAGAAGTAGTAGTTTATTCGTGTAATTTTTTACTTTTTTGCGATTTTCTCAAAAACGAGTCCTACAATTTTTTTTAAAAAATCACCTCATTTACTAAACTTTTTATGCTCTACAAGATAGGGTGGGAGCCATATCCGCTGAAATTCTTGGTGCGACTGTTTTCACATAAAAAATTGTTTTTTTAAGATTGCGACTTTAATATACATTTTAGCGCAAAAATGTAACTAATAAAAGTTGTAGAGAATTTAAAATCCTACAACTTTTATTTCAAACATTTTTATGTATAATGCTTAGTTTAGCGGTAATTAGCGATTTTCTGTTTTTTTCTCACGAAAATATGCCTACTCATGTTAATACGCCTACTACAGCACTAGGAGTTAGTTTTAAATGACGTTTCTTGAGACAACAAGATTGGATGCTAAACGCTGGGGGCGAGGGTGCTACGCAAAAAAATACCAAGCTCAATTCCTCGATGTGGTGCAATGGTAGGGGCGCTGGTAGAGGCGAAGGTTGGTGCGTGGGGCTAGGCTCTGTTATGGCCACGATAATGTAAATACATACCTTTATTCTGGAAGTGGTACAATGCAAGGGGCTATGCGAAGCGAGGGTTGTGCACCATTGTGGTCGTGGTTTTACTTACACAGAATTCCTTCAATGAAAATATCACATTTGTTGATGCCCTCCCAAGTCTAAATCCTATACGTTGTCGTGGTTATCAGAACTGGCTTTTACGCCAGGGTACGCATTAGATTCCCAGTCAGTTCAGGCATTTTTTCATCACTCATCTCCACCCATATTGTCTGCATTAGCAGTAATCACAAAATAGTCGGACGTAAAAAAAAATCTCATTCACTCCTCTTCTCCTCTTCTACTTTCTTCCTAACGCACCTATCTAGAATTCTTTTAAACAACCTCCGGTATTTTGGAGGAGAGTACAGAATACAGGATTAAATTAATTACATAAATTTTTATTCAATTACTAATAATACAACATTATATTAAATAATCATAATTATGAAACATAAATAAATTACAGTAATGAAAAAAGTAAAAAAAAAAAAAAAAAAAACAGAAATAGAAGTATATTATTACAATAGATAAAGGCATCTTTCGTAATTATTAGTAAATTGTTATTTTTTCCTTAACGACTAATTACAATAATGTACTTACCATTACTCTTTAAACTACTATTAATAATCGCACAAACATTTTTTTATTAGCTTTGCAACACTAGATAAAATATATTACAGTTTACCACCGTTGATTATCAAAATATTTCAAATCAATAAAATTAATAATAATTCATCTTATTTTTATTTTACAGAAATCATTCAGATGTGAAATAACATTCAGTGTTCTTATTCTAGAAATTTATTTTTTTGGCTGCAGAAATATTCAAGAGTTTGGGTTAAACTACGACCAAAAAAAGCAATATAATATAAATAAACTGTAGTAATACAGAAAATGGGAATAACATAACATAAAATTTTCGTTAATATTTTCTAAGATGAAAAACATTTTATCTCGGTTACTTCTCAGCAGTAAACTCTAAATGTTCAAGAAATTAAGGGTGAAGGAATATTTCATGCTAAATGTTATTCAATCATTCATCATGTCTGGAAACAGCTTCATAAATACGAGGCGTATTTTTAAAGTAAGTACCGTTTGAAAATAAAAAAAAAATAAAAGGAAATTTGCAAAAACTAATTTTATTTTCGGAATCTACATACTTTTATCTATTTTTCTACATAGTTTCCAAGTTTTTGTAAACACTTATCATATCGCACAACTAAATTTTGGAAACCTTCTTCATAAAAACTTGCCGCCTGCTGTGATAACCAAGAATTCACGGCCGTTTTCAAATCGTCGTCATCGTCATAATGGTTGCCGCCCAAGTGATGTTTCAGATGACGAATTTCCCGACGTTTCGAGGTCTGTGATTTACAAAATTGTAAATGAAAAATTAAACTTTCAGAAACTGTGCTCGCGTTGGGTCCCCAAACTCCTGACAGAGGAGCACAAACACAAAAGACTCGAGAGTTCCTTGAATTTTCTGACACGTTATGACGAAAATGGTGACGACATCCTGAGTCGGATCGTAACTGGAGACGAAACGTGGATTTCGCATTTCACTCCCGAATCGAAACAACAAAGCATGGAATGGAGACACACGCACTCTCCCGTAAAGGTTAAAGCCTAACAGACTTTGTCACAGCGCAAGATCATGGCGTCCGTGTTTTGGGATAGGCATGGTGTTTTGCTGGTCGACTTTATGGAACGAGGAACGACAATAAATGCAGAAGCCTACTGCCAAATCCTGAGGAAGCTGCGCAGAGCAATTCAAAACAAGAGACGTGGCATGCTCACAACAGGAATTTTGTTTCTGCACGATAATGCAAGCCCTCACACTGCCGCTCAGACCCGAGCTGCATTGGACTCTTTTGGCTGGGAAGCTTTGGACCACCCACCCTACAACCCTGACCTTGTGCCGAGCAACTTTCATCTCTTCCGTCATCTGAAACATCACTTGGGCGGCAGCCGTTATGACGATGACGACAAATTGAAAACGGCCGTAAATTCTTGGTTATCACAGCAGGCGGCAAGTTTTTATGAAGAAGGTTTCCAAAATTTAGTTGTGCGATATGATAAGTGTTTACAAAAACTTGGAAACTATTTAGAAAAATAGATAAAAGTATGTAGATTCCGAAAATAAAATTAGTTTTTGCAAATTTCCTTTTATTTTTTTTTTATTTTCAAACGGTACTTACTTTAAAAATACGCCTCGTATTATACGCCCAAATAAAAAGTATTTCTCATTCCTGGTTCTAAAGTATAGTTACTTGAACCACGAGTTTGCCTTTGTTTGCAACGAGGGGTAAAGGGGGAAAATCATCAGTGCGCATGTGTGACTGCTTTAACTTCAGTACAACAAACACAACAACTTATACACTATATCCGGAGCATATACAGTATAATTCGGAACCTTTTATAACTGTTAACTGTTAACTGTGTGAATATAACTGTTTGTTACGATAAACAGAAATGTCAGTTTCTCAAAATCATGGGGAGACTATTCACAGTGCTGAACAAAATCTAATACGCAGTGTAATAATTTTGTGAAGTTGAAGCTTAACAAAAATGCCTTTCCCTGCCTCTTACCACTTGTCTTCCAGTGTTGCTATGTATACAGATAACAAAAATAATGTAACGTTACATCATACAACAAACAAAGTAGACTGTATAATGGACAGAAAATCAAAACAGAACTATAATAATTGAATTGTATTTGTAGATTCGTACTGTCATTTTATTTATTATTTTTATTTTACTATTTTTTTGTCATTTTAATGTGCTTGGGTGATTGTGTGAGTAAGGTGAATATACAAGTAGCACATGGAAAATGCAATATGGCAACAATGTAGCTAACTCCATTAACCTTCAAGATCACAATTATATGACGCATAGTAGAGTAAAATACTTTAAAAATTTATACATATTCTCTAAACCATATTCCTCTCACACACAGAGCTAACAGTAACATCTTTTACAAGATTTATCATAATTATAACAGAAAATTATTGTTACATATAAATAATGAAATTCATATTAAAAAAACCTTTAGAAAATTATAAGAAATATAAAGATATAGAAATAAAGAAAGTAAACATTAGAACTAGTGGATAAAAAAGTACATTATAGATAATCAATATAAATAACTGTAATACATTTTAAACACTATTGTAACTAAGTTCACTAAAACTATAACTAATTAATTACAAATAACATAAATTATCCAATTACAATATTTACAAGTTTTTTTTTAGCTATGTGCATATATTTACTACCACTATATTTTTATTTATATATATATAATATTATTATCAATTTCTAAATACTGAAATATATAACCAGCTTTATTAATCTCCCTATTATACACATGTAGACATTAAGAGATTTTATTTAAATTTTAAACCGCCCAAACAATATACAAATAAAATGATTTTAAACGCAGCATTAGCCAAAGAAAGAAATTGCTTGCTTTCAAATTATTTTTCTCGTTCAACTAAATAGTTGAACGAGAAAAATAATATGAAAGCACACTTATTTTTGTGGATGACTTTCGACAGTAGTATTGTAGTATTAAAGCAAGTAGTTTCTTCAAAAGCATGAGAGGTTTAGTCTGGTATAAATACGTTCCTATGCAGTGTAAAAAAGTTACTTATGATGTATACTTTGTGCCAATTTTGACTTGGGCAAGACAATATATTACTTTCTACTCCAAGGCAAGACATGGGCCAGCGTAAAGAAGGTAAGAGAAGAATTCAGGTGGCCAAGATGAAGTTTTAAAGGAATATGCTTGGGAAGACAAGATAAAATAAAAAATGATGTAATCAGGGAAAACGAAATGGAGAGTCCAATACGGAGAGTTGGACAGACAAAGCTGCGATGGTTTTGTCATGCAAATACAATGGAGTAGAAAAACTGCCTAAAAGGATGCTGTACTTGAAGATGGAGGGAAAAAGACGAAGAATGAAGTAAATGGGTTCAGTTATGGATGAACTGGGAAAAAGACGTGATGGTGAAGAGTTATGTTAGGCCCGACGAGGCTTATCGAACCTGTATGAGGGTTATCCAGAAAATAAGATTCGAAATGCGAAACTCAAAGAGGAAAATATTTGTTTTAAAGATGACACGACTGCTGTGTAGCGGGGACCCAGCTGAAGTTAATGATTAGTGGAAGTTAAAGATTAGTAATGACTAGGTGTCGGTAGCTTCCAAACTCTTGTTATGAAAGTTTAAAATGTATTTCCTTTCTTTGTCTCTTATAAACCGCTAAGTATTTTGAGACTAAATTGAGACTTTTTCCAACACTGCAGTAATATGAAAATCAGGTATACTACCATACTTCAGAAAGTAAATAACAATCAGTGTGGCAACACCATACCCATTTTCCCTCAGTAAAAAATTCAAAATTCAGCTATAAGCTCTAAAAATTACGGTGATAGTTTCTGGGACAGTAAAGGAGTCAAGCGCATCAAATTTTTGCAGAAATATGAAATAATCAACGTTGTATAATACTGTGAGGCCCTCAAAAAACTTTACAGAGATATTCAAAACAAAAATACCATGGGATGCTGATGAATAGTTTGTTTCCTTCATGCTCGTACATAAACCACTTAATCGCACCTAGTGACCACTATTTCTTCACTAAATTGAAAGAACATCTCAGTACAAAATGTTTTTTATTTTTTTGATGACTAGGCAAAAATCGAAGAAGAGAACTGACTAAAATAAGTACAAGATCTCTATGATACACAGATAAATCGTCCAACTGTAGACAAAATTTATTGAAGTAAATCGTGCAATTTTCATTAAAATACATGAATTTTTTGTAAGTTAAAATTATTCAGATTTTTGCTAACACAAATTATATCCACACTAAAATACTTAGAGTTATCCTGAATAATTATTTAAGTTACTAGTTAGCATCGAAGCAGCGGAATCCATATTAATATTTTATCTTTTATATATATGTATATATATAAAAAAACTTTTCATTTACCTTTTACTGCTTCTTGTACTTTTCTCCTTACAAGCACTTTTGCGAAGCACACCACTTCTTCAGTAATAATGATAGTTTCTAGAAACAGTTTATCTTCGTAAACTATTTTTAGAAACTATTATTATTATTATTATTACCTGAAGAAGAGGTGCGCACCACAAAAGTGGTTGTAAGGAAAAAAGTACAAGAAGCAGTAAAAGGTAAATGAAACGTTTTTTTATATATACATAAAAAACAAGACATTAATTATCCAGTATAATTGTAAGTTCCAAAATCCATACTAATGCAAATACTAAAAAGTTCTTTAGTTTAAATCTTTAAATTTTTAAAAATATTAAATAGAGCGGTAAAATTAATTTAAATAAAATTTTATACACAAATTTGTAGTTTACCAAATTACATTTTATGTATAAAAATATGTTTTCTTTAAATATGATTAATAAATTTACAAAATACAATAATAACTACTTAATTTTTATCTTTCAGCTTATTATAAAGGTTTATAAATTTATTTATTATATAATTTACGTATAGTGTTCAATTTATATTTCTTTAAAATAAAAATAACTTCTTAACTGTTTTATCATGTTTTCTAAATTTTTTGTTTGTTAAATTTATCAGTGATATTTCCAAATAACATGAGAAGTTGTCATATGATTTAGATGAGAATTTCTGCGATGATTTTGGTAATGATTTAAAAATTAATATTAAAGCTGAAATTTAGTAACACTTATGTTAAGGTACTTTGGTGGAAAAAGTTACCAAAATTTCGTATGTCTAATATAATATAATTGTAATGTAATCATAAATAGATTTAAATTCATAATATATTTTGCAATACAGAACCTGGATAATCCAAAATGATAAAGTTCATTTCAGATAAAGTTCAACACTCTAGCCTATCCTTCACATTAAAAAGATAATAAAATATTTCCCTTTCAACATATTCTATTTCTGTAAACGCTATTAGTTGCGTTGAAGAATTCTCTACAAAATAAATACAATAATGACTGGTTTCAGACGTAATTGACCTAACTGCAACAAATTTTATTGCGTACGCCACCACCCATTTCTATAGCCACTGAAGTGGCTTAGCGTAGCACATGGGTTAATGTACGAAGGCAATCCAGAAAGTAACAGACTTTTGGCCTGGCATGATGATAGTGGGCGGAGCTAGCACCGCCATCTTGGCGTCAAGAGTGTTTCTACATTCAGTACGCAACCAGATGTGGTATCTAGAGCATCGTGCGTATTGTACTTTTTATACAGTGGAGTTTTAAAATGAGCGCTGCGATTTAAAATCCCGCCAGTTGTGAAGTGCAAGGTGTGATACGGTTTTTGTTGGTGAAAAATTACAAACCGATTGAAATTTATCGCCAGATTTGTGACGTGTACGACAAAGGAATAATGAGTGAAAGCCAAGTAAGGCAGTGGTGCATTGATTTTAGAAATGGTCGAACCAATGTTCACAGTGAGGATCGCAATGGTAGGCCTAGTCTTGTGACTAATGAATTGGTGGTGAAAATCAATGAAGAAATCCGTGAAAATCGTCGTTTTTACTATTACGGAACTCACAGAACATTTTCCCCAAATTTCACAGAGTTTAATTCATGAAATTGTGGTTGGTAAACTTGGATACCACAAATTTTGTGCCAGGTGGATTCCGAAAATCCTAACGGAAGACTACAAAAAACAAAGACTTTCTGCAGCACTGACATTTCTCGAAGAGTACGACAAAAGTGAAAACCATGATATCGATCGCATTGTAATTGGTGACAAGACTTGGGTAAAGCACGTCAACTGTGAAACAAAACGGCAGTCGATGGAGTTTGCTTCGACACTGACGCTGAACTCCATGCCGGTGTAAACCAGTGGTTGAACTCGGAGGCGGCAGATTAATACAAAGAGGACATTGAAAAGCTTGTACCACGTTACAATAAATGCCTTAATTTACTTGGCGATTACGTAGAAAAATAGCCTACGAGTTAACTATTATAATGTATGTAATAAAAATTGGTTTTTTTACTTAGTTTATTTTTTATTTCAAAACGTCTGTTACTTTCTGGTTTTTTACCCTCGTATTATGTTAATGCATCCTCATGAGTTGGTCACACTGTACTTACACCAGCTGATATAAGTACAGTGTGACCAACACATGAAAACATAAAATATAATACACTGATTACACAATTTTTTTGTATGGAAACATCGCTTTACCAAATAGTGTTGGTTAGAACCTTTTTGGCTGAAGCTATTTTGTTTTCAGAAAATAAAAAATTTAAATAATTACAAAAAATGTCAATCATTTTATACAAAATAAATATATACTATTATATAAGATATTTACAAAACCCTATTACAAATTTGTTATAATTTCAGTTGAGGACGGATGACACATCTAACGTGTAATGATTTTTTTAAATTTTTAGAGTTATTTCTTTGCCAGGAACTGGGCAGTGTTTGCTTTGCTATATAGTGCCTCAGAACTGTTTACTCTACTTTGCGATAAGATCATCTAATGATATTGACTCTCGTATATTTTTTACACAATTTTGAAAATATTAGTTCATTCGTACCTACTTTTGCAATTTTATACACATATTGTCCGCTATTTTTTTTATTAACCATATATTTTTTTTTATCAAAAATGAGAGCATATTGAAATAATTCTTAATTATTTTCAATTTACGTAGTATTCAAAGTACGCTATTCCATGTAGATGGTGGAATTTGTAACACATTTGAATCTTAATAGATAAAAATATCATGTAATAATTTTGATTTCTTTATGGTGATGAACGATGCCTGATAAACCAATTAATTGGTAACATAATTCATCTAAATACAATGGTCCATAAGGTGGGTTTAAAAATTAACAGTTAAGAAGTTAATGAAGTTCTAATATATTTTTATACGAAAGCTACGTTAGGTTAGTAAAGCAATCGAAAGAAATAATTAATATAATATTTTTAATAATAGAATAGAACCATTTGAAATTAAAATGGTTCAACTATATATATAAACATTTTTATGTATTCTTTTAAAATACATGATAGATAATTAAAAATTACATGTCATGTTGATACATTTAACACAAATAACATATGATACATCTAAATCTACAACAGCAGTTCAAAAAAGTAGTTTGGTCATGTCAAAATAAATTGTGTATATAAATAAATGTCTTTCTTATAATGATTTTATCATTTTTACTTTTTTTTAAAAAGCAGTCTCATCACGAGCTAGAGTATCAGCTGGTGCAGAATCTCGCCTCTGATTCTGTGTCGCTTTATTCGCAGCTACTTCTTTAATAGATGTTAAAGTCTTATGTAACCAAGGCGGCCACGAATTACGCGCTGTTTGTAGTTCTGTTAACGCTGATGACAACTGATGCGTTAAATCCTGTAAAAACATCGATTACATTGTAAATTTGTATATAGAAAAATAAGTATAATACTGATGTACAAATAAATTTTTAAAATCTAGGGAGTGAGGTGTCAGAAGACGGAAAGGTAGATGGAGAGATAACAAGGCAGTTGCAAAAAGGAGGAAATATACAGGGTGGACCAGGAGGAAAGGAAAACATTTTAACAGGTGATTGTAAACCTAAAAACAAGACAAAAAGTTCATATAAACATATGTCTGGAAATGCTTCGTTAGCGAGATAAGTCAAGCGAAAGATTTCGCCCAGATTTCCACTCCGAGGATTAAATGAAACCGGATTGAACCAATTAGAACGGTAATTAAGACAAACATTTGATTGTTTCATATGATTTTTGACTTGAAAAATTGATTAAACTAGGTCCCAGAACTGTAAGTCCCTTAGTTTGAAAAATAACTTGCTTAAAACACAAAAATTTACTGTCAAAAAACACGTTTTTTACGTTTGAGGCGCTATAATTCCATTAAATGGCTAACAAATGCATAAAATCCATGAACAACAATTGTAGAGAATTTAATTCTGAGAAAATTGAAATTGAAACAATCAAATGTTTGTCTTAATTACCGTTCTAATTGGTTCAATCCGGTTTCATTTAATCCTCGGAGTGGAAATCTGGGTGAAATCTTTCGCTTGACTTATCTCGCTAACGAAGCATTTCTAGACATATGTTTATATGAACTTTTTGTCTTGTTTTTAGGTCTACAATCACCTGTTAAAAAATGTTTTCCTTTCCTCCCGGTCCACCCTGTATACCAAGCAGTAAAACACCTGTTACGGGTTAGAAAGATACCAGAGAAGGCTAAATTAATTATGTATACGTAGTATATATATACACCAGCAGTGCTGTATGGAGTGGAAATATGGGGGATGGAGAGGAATTGGAGTAGGTTACAGGCAGGGGAGATGAAGTTCTTAAGAGCAATAAAGACAAGTAGAGATAAAAAAAGAATACAGAGTTTAGAGTGAAAATAAATGTGGAATGTATGAGGGAAAAGGTGGAGAAAATGAGGATAAGATGGTATGGCCATGTGAAGAGAATGGGGAAGGAAAGGTTACCTAGAAGGATGGAAGAAGGGAGGGTGGAAGGAACAAGATCAAGAGGACGACCAAGAAAAAGATGAGGATGACGTTAAGAGGAATGCGGAGGGTTGGGGGAAACAACTGGCAACAAATAGACCGAAAAGAATTAGTGGATGGATAGAAGAACATGGAGAGGCTTGGTGAACACCAAGATTCGGCAATAGTTGGAACGGGCAATGTATATGTATGCATGTATGTATGTACAAAGAAACTTTACATACACTACTTTAAGCACACAACAACTTTACACACACAAGAAAGTGAAAGAGAATATCAAAGAAAATACTGGGAATTTATTGTTCATAGATGATCCGGTTATACGGGGAAAAGGGCAATGGACTTGGTAGAATGAAAAGACTGTTGAGTCTTCTTCTTCTTCTTCTTCTTACTATCAAGGATTAGGCATAAGCCTATTCCGAACTCACAAATAATCCTACAAATATACACAACCACGAGATATTCCAACCTCTACAACTCGACTACTGCCATCTTCTCCGAGATCTTCCCACCTCCCGTCTTCCAACTGGAACATATTCCGTAACTTTGAAGGATATTCTCTCCTCTGGCATCTGTTCCAAATGCTGCTTCCATTGATTGTGGTACAACTGTACTTTCTCATTCAGACTGAATACACCCAACTCAGATCTAATTTCCTCGTTATGTATTAGATCCAGCCTCGCGCAGCCCTTCATCCTTCTTATAGACCTCATTTCAACTGCTTGGATCCTACTTTCTTGGCGTTTTATGGTAACCCATGACTCACTTCCATAAAGAAGGATAGGGCTGCTATTACCTTGTAGAGTATGGTTTATTACTATTATGATAATGTAATTACTATTGTAATATGTCTTCTGTCAGTTGTCGTCCAGCTGAGATATTAAACTACTAGGTACTACTAGTACTAGGTACTACAGACCCAAGGGAAAAAGAAGTGTGGGACGTCCGAGAAGAAGATGGTTTCCGGAACGGGCAGACGTGCCTAATCCTTGAAGTGAAGAAGAAGAAGAAGAAGAAGAAGACTATTGTAATATATTATATTACTGTTGAATATAGTTTCAAATTCAGTGAGGAAGAAGTAAAGTGCTGGTGGAGAAGATATGTGAGGAAGGAAGGCAGGAGATAAGGAATATTTTTAGGGTTTTAGATGAATTTAACTAACAATGTAACCCCATATGATAGGGTGTTAGGAATTTTTAAAAATTAACATATTTGGGGATGGTTTTCACATAAGATGGAAAATTACAAAAACGAGTAAAGGAACAGGATGCAAGGATCAAGAAGTTCCTATGTTTCCCTATAGAAATTATTACGAATATTTTGTACCATTAATGACTCGTGCAGCGGGAAATCGGGACACATGTGAAGATGACAGAGAGCAGAATGCAAGTGGAAGAAATAACGATCAAGAGACTACATTAAGTTTGCATGGGCACACTCAATGAATGACAGTAGACAAATGGGTCTAATTAGCCAGTTTCTCTTCCATTCAGAGAATAGAAGAAATTACTTCATTAATTAACGTACACATGCACTTGTAAAAAGAAAGGTTTAACGAATATACACTAACCTGATTTTGACATTCGGCTTCAACTTGCGCTAATTTAGCTTGTGCTAATTCAAGTTCAAGCTCTTTTATTCTTTCTTGACACTGTGTCTGTCTGCTATCTTTTCCATCACCTTTTTCATTACTTTCAGTATCCGAACTACTGTTAATATTTTCGTTGGCCAGAGATCGACACCTCTCACAATTATAAACCCGTGCCTAGACAAAAACAATAAAATATGTTAATTTAAATGTAAAAATATACATCAAAATTCTTAATATCTGGATCATCTGTACAAGGTAAAATGGTAGCTTTGTTTAATTTTTCACAAATTTTGTTAAAAATTTATACACACAACTGAAATACAGTACAACCCCGGTTAACTGAAAAATAGGGGGCGGTCCCGATTTTGGAATTTCCGAAATTACCAGAATTTTTGGTTGTGTTATGAATAGAATGTCTTTTACCCTAGAACAACGGGTTTTCATTCTTGAACAATATTTTGTTACGAAATAGTACACGAGTGTAAAAGAATCATTTAAAATTAAATTTGTTGGTGTTCCTCCACCAGAAAAAAATGTCAATTTCTTGGCTAACAAACCGATTTCGAGTTGTTCGACCACTACGTTTCCTGTTGCAAACACTGCTTTTCAGAGGGCCCGGCATGCTGATAAGCATACTTTTCCACTCAGTGAGGAAAGCAATGGTAAACTACTTCACTCCTCGTTTTACTTAGTAAAACTTCTACAGGTTAAAACCAGTCTTTCGGCTGATGACCTCAACAACAACACACATTTTGAACGAATATATTTATTTGAAGAAAACACTTAGATACATGATATTTGTATTGTCTTGGGTAAAAATTATAAATGTGTACATCTTACATCGTGTAAATATTTGCATAACCGCATGGACATTTTCATTACTTGTGGTGATTTTTGTCTGCCCAGACAGTTCCTTGTTAATATTTTTCACTGACTGTAGCAACTGTTATTCTTGAAGGTGGTTGGGTTCAAAATTCCATTTGACGTTGTCTTTGAACCTCTTGAACATTCTTAGTCTTCCAGTAACACTTTAAAACCCATTTATATTGATCAAAAGACAACTGAACTTCAGCTATGTTTATCTTATACTAGGCCGGCCTGTTGGTGTAGTGGTTAGCGCAACTGGCTTCTACGTCGGGGTCCCAGTTCGATTCCCAGTAAGGTCTGCCTTTTTTTCATCACTCATTTTCATTATCATCATTTTCTACCGTCTGTATTAATAGAAATTGCAAAACAGTCAGACGTAAAACAAAAAAAAAAAATCTCATACTAAATGATCGAAATAATGGCATTAAGTTACACAAGGCCTTCGGGCCAGCCCAGTCAGTCAGCTGGTAGAAAGTCGCTATTATTAGTTAAGTAACACCGGTTGGGCAAGCGACTTTGTATGGTGACCAGTTGACAGCCATCCATGAACAAACTCTACTGGGGGTCCCTGTTCAAACTCATGTCTAATCTACCTCAAAAAAAAAATACACCAAAAAGCAGCGATCAAATTGGGTAGTTGTCAACAATGTACAGTTCCCGATAACAAATAAAAGTAAAAAAAGAAAAAAAATGTTACACGGTTAAAAAAAACAGCTGTTTTAAATTATTATCAGCTAATGTAGGTTTTCAAGATTTACGTGTTTACTTGAAAGTAATATATCCGTTCCAAATGTACATATATTTTCCTGAGACACTTTGTAGTTAAATATAAGATCTCAATCTAATCCGTTATTTTTACAAATGAATCTGGACAATTCAAAAACAAAATAATAAAATTAAATAACTTACCCTAAGTTGATTCAGAGCACTTTTTGCAGCAGTCTGTTCGTTCTCTAGTCGTCTATTTATCTGGAAAAATTAATTTAATAAATTAGAATTTATTATGAAAACCTTTTAGCAATAAATGCAATATTAACCTAACTCTAACAAAAGAACACACAATTATATTAGTTAATTAGTTAAATACAAAAATAAAACAGGCTGCCTCCGTAGCGCAGTGGTAGTGCGCTGGCCTATCACATGGAGCTCCCGGGTTCGATTCCCAGCTAGGGTCTGAAAATTATAACAAGTCACAACCCGATATTCCACAACCCACTGTAATCACTAATGACCAAGCTATTGATGCGACTTTAAATAAATAAATAAACTAAAAAAAAATAAAACAACTAATTTACTTACTTTTTTGTATTCAGCAATAATGGCAGTATTTTTATTTGTATCATTTTCGGCTTTCTGAACTTCTCGTTTTAACATTTCTTTGACCTGAAACAAAAAAATATGACGTTCAATTTTTTCATGAAATAAATTCACAATCCATTGGAATTCAATCAAATCTGAATTGTGTAGATTCGTTTTTGGTACATACAACACGTGTGATTTATATTGTTTGAATTTTAGTTAACCATTGTTCACAATATCACAGTCTACTTTGTGATAACATCTTTTTTATTGAAGCTTCACGTTCACTATCACCACTATCTTTACTTTGGAGATAGCATTCCAGAATATATTTCCAATACCACTTTTTCCTGTGTATTTTAACAAGAATGTCTTTTGTCCTTGGTTTTGTTACAAAAGGTCTCTTGTCCAATATAAATTCCTCATTTACTATTTCACTGTATTGGTTTTATGACTAATTATTATATCATGGTGTGTTTTGTACGTATGGAAATAATACTGATACCATTTTCTTATTTTCTAATAAAATTTCAGCTGTACAATCATTTTTTGTGATTTCACAAATTTCACAGGATGGACAATGAGACATTTTGGAAATGATCTCCTCACTTCATCTTTTTTAATACAACCAAACGACCCTTAAACTGGTTACTCCCACAATTTTAACGATCACTCCGATGCCATTCTAAAAACTCTTTTCTTGCATTCAATTTCATTCCTAAAATTTTTAAAAAATTACCATTTATTCATAACAAATTTTTTGAATATTAACTTTATTTATGAAATTCACAACTGTTACAAGATAAACAACCAGTGAATATGGTGGCGGGTGAAAGAATGAATGAAATGACTTGAGAGACATGCATGGGAGAGCACCATCCAATGACAGGTCTCCGACATGTTATTAGTTACTTCTTACTAGGTCATCGATTAATTAATTAAATCATTAATTAATAACATGTCGCCACCGGCTTTTAGTAGCACAATCTGTAGAGCTCATAGGACTGGCCGGGCATCCGGTGGCGTAGCTCAAAAGTAAAACCAGATGCTTGGGGAAGCCTTTGCCGCTACCTCAAAAGAGGAGTAGCCGCTGGCAAGCGAAGGGGGAGGTCATCTTTACCGCTGCCTAAATGATTAGGAGCAGTCGCCGACACAA
The DNA here is from genome assembly GCA_035578175.1 of Catonia carolina. Taxonomy (NCBI): domain Eukaryota; kingdom Metazoa; phylum Arthropoda; class Insecta; order Hemiptera; family Achilidae; genus Catonia; species Catonia carolina. The sequence goes on from JAQMRL010000008.1 coordinate 13,566,104, forward strand.
CGAACACCTTTTACTGCTGCCTCCGAAGAGGAGCAGTTGCCAGTAAAGTGAAGCGGGATCGTCTGTACCGCTGCCTAATCAAATAGGAGCAGTCGCCAACACAGCGAGCACCTTTTACCGCTGCCTCCGAAGAGGAGCAGTCGCCGGTGAAGCGAGGGGTAGGGAAGGGAGGTGTATGTGACAGAAAAAAGAATTGACTCAAAGTTGAGCAAGCAATTTCTCCGTATCGACCTTCGATCACGTAGACTTGATACTGTCTGGTCACCTTCAACTATCGCATCAGCCAGTGGGTAGATACCTCTTGCCACTTGGTACATGCACTGCGAGAGGTGTGACCGCTGCGCTATATATCGGCAGCAGCAACCCCATCACAGCGCCAACAGTGGGAAAAATGTAAACTACGGACCGGCGTAAAAGCAGTACAGTATCAAACATTAACCGTTTTTAAAACAGAAGGTCCTTGCTCCACTTCCTCCTTAGTCATCTTTGAATGTTGTTTGGTAGATGACGGGAGAAAAGTTTATGTATCAGTTCGTTTGAATGAGTGAAAAGTCTGTCGAGGAAGTTTTGATAAAGCTGAATGAAAACATCTGTTACTAGACGGATGTTGAGGTAATTACATAAGGTAGCGTTAGAAACATAAGAGGGTGGGTTGACTAATATCCGTAAGGTCTTTGATTGAAACCTCTGAATCCAAGCTATCACTGAGGGTTTAGCACATCCATAAATTTGACTGGTGTATATCCAAATTGGCCTAAGAAGGCACTTATATATTGTTAATTTCTATTTAGTTGGAAAAACTGAATGTCGAGACATCATTCTATACATCTTAATTTATTGTATGTAGAACCATGCTTGAGCCAAAGTTTTCCATTTTCATTTACGACCAGAAACAAAAATTTACATGAAAAAAATTTGTTTTTAGAAATATTGATATAGGTAACGAAAAAAATTCTGCTTAATCTGTAAAAATATGTTATTAGGCTATAAAATATAAAAATCAAATTATTGGGAATATTTACAACGTTTAGATATTGAAATTTGATTGACTTGTTCAAACGATATTATACTTTCCAAGCGCTTAATCACACTAGCTCCCTTTCGGTTCTATTTTATTTGCTTAAACAAAATTTTTCGTCTTGTGAATTTACTCTCTCTGTTATTCAATTCTGAAAAGGAAAGCATATACAAAAATTTGTGATCTTTTGTTTTGACCTTAGTTATAAGGTTTCAACTTAAGGTAAGTGGGAGGGGTAGAGACAACTTTATTTGTTTGGTTTAAGAGCCATAAATTAGTCACCCAGCAATGTGACATAAGAAAAATCAAGAGAATAGAACAAAAAAAAGAATGTAGTCAATGTAGTCAACACCATTATGATTGGGATTCTCTAAATACTGTTATAAAAGAAAATCTACAAAAATTGGCTTCAAAATAACAAAAACAATTCTCTATTCTTTCCCAATACTACGTAGCCAGTTTTCATCATGCAAATATGCAACATAAATAAAATTAAACATGAGAAAATTCTCTGTCTAGTGTAAGTTAACCCGTTAGAAAATAACGATTGAACAATGTCATGACGCTATATCACAATTCTGGTGTTAGGGTATAAACGAGTTAATTTACAAACACGCCTTGTAATTAAGATAACTCTGATTCAATAAATAAATATAAAATAAAAATAAACAAAACAATTTTTCTAACCTGGTATAATTCATCCTCCAACCGTTTTTTCTCTTCTTCAGTCCTCTGAAGGATATACTTGATTCGTTCTAATTCAGTTGAATATTTATCCGCATTATCTTGAGCCTCTATAAGAAAAAAAGAATACATATAGATTAATGTAACAGAATTTTATAACCCACTGCGAAATAATTATATGCACCAACAAAAAAAAGAAAAATCTGGAGTGAAACACTCACACGACTTTATCTTGCCAATGTAAATAATAAAACATATAACCAGTATAAACAATGTAAAATGAAAAACATAACCTATTTTAATCATGAGTGAATGCTGCAAAATGAAAATCAACCTCTGTTCGACTTCAAAACACGGGAAATCACTAATTGTTGATAAACTAGGTTCTGTACAAGAAAAACGTAAAATAAAAGTTATAGAACTTTAATTATATTCGTTTACTGATTGTTGCATAACATTAGCTTAACATTATACGAAAAAATGTTTGCAATAAAAGTTGTTGGTTTTTTAAATGTTCAACAACTTTGATGTAGACTGCATACACTTTAGATCTAGAATGCATACTAGGCTGCAATTAAAAAAAAAACTTTTTTTACCAAGAGAGAACAGCCCCACAATAATTTCAGCAGACACGGTACTGACACTATCTTGGAGGGCATTGAAAAATGTATCAAATGATGCGATTTAAAAAAAATTGTAGGAGCCAGTTTTAAGGAAAATCGCACGAGTGAACGACTACTTCTGGTTGATCGATTTTGATGAAAATGTTCATGTCGGGGTCCCACAGTGATACCTAACTTAAGTTTCAAGTTTTACTTCAAGTTTTAGTTAAACTATTGTAGTGCATAAACAAAAAGCATATGGTGGAAGGACAGTGGCGATTAATCCCAAACAAAGATATCTACAAGCTAATCACCTTGCTAACAAACAACTTCAGAAGGAAAAGAATATTATTCCTAGGACACCTACTCAGAACAGAAAACTCCAGACTTGTGAACCGGTTGATCAGCCATTTTTGGGGTAAGGTGTTGAGACCTAAGTGGCTGAAAAATGTACAGCAAGATATGGAGGAACTTAAGATCACTGAACAAGACCTACTAACGAAATCAACAGAGTACGACCAACTGGTCAAGGCTAACATGATAACATTTGCACCAAAACCCAGGAGAGTATACAACCGGGTGTTCACCGATGAGGACCAGAGACAAAGATCAGAGCATCTTAAGAAAGTGTGGGCCAAACGAAAGGAAGGCGGTCTCAAGAGGGCATGCTTCTTAAAGAAACCCAACCCTGGAACAAACCTGAATTTGAGCTAAAGTGATCCTATGGGGTCTCAAAAGTAAAAAAAAAAAAAATAATAATTGTAGAAAAAAAACACTTTTAGTAAAAGTTGTAAGTTTTTTAATTTCCTACAACTTTAATTATTACTCTTTTGCCCTACAATGGATATCTATTTTTTATTATTACGGCTACAATCATAAAAAAAAGAATATTTTTTACCCTGTGAGTACAGCCTCCCCTAGAATTTCAGCAGACAAGGTGCTTACTCTACCTTGTAGAGCACAAAGATGTAAATGAGGTGATTTTTCAAAAAATTTTAAGAACCGTTTTGAGAAAATCACAAAAAATTGCACGAATAATACTACTTTCAGTTGAACGATTTTTATAAAAATGTTTGTGTCAAGTTCCTTTTTGTAGTACCTAATTTAAGTTCCAAGTTTTAACATCATACGCTACTCTGTTCTTGAGAAATTTCCTTCTTACACAGACCAATCACTAATAAAAACATGTTTTTTGGGTTCAGGGGGCTTTTGAAAATATGTATTTCTGATGAGAAACATAATTTCGAAGTATTGACATGACAACAATACTCTCTTCCCCAAAATATTCATATGGTAAGGCAAGAAAAAGTAAAAATTAGATAAGATAAAAATATTGCAACTGACTGGTGTTTTTTCAATAACCCAAACATAGCACTGTAGATGGTAAAACTAAATTGTAGTCCCTCAGATAATGTGTTAGCTTTAGTAATAGTTTCTAAAAACTTTAACTTTCTTGAGCTAAAGCACACAAGAGTAAAATTTTAAAAAAAAAATGTGTAGGTATACTTTTGAAGGCCATTTTCGACAAATTATAAAAGACAATATATAGGGTGATTCAAAAAGAGCGCCGGTTTTGATATATCAAATTAAGAGATTTATTTTATTGAAAAACTGAAAATAAATACATCAACAAGTTCATCTTTCCTTCCGATTTTATGTATGAAAAATGATGTCATGCATGTGTCCTCCTCTACTGCGCTGGCACGCATCAACTCTGTCCATGAAATTGGATATTACTGCACGACAAGTTTCGACTTCCATTTGCCCGATAACCCGTCGAATTTCCTCCTTCAAGTCATTGATGTTTCGGGGTTTATTGGCATACACCAATGACTTCAGATGACCCCAAAGAGGAAAGTCACAAGGCATCAAGTCACACGACCTTGGTAGCCATTGATGGTCGGAATTCGAGAAATGATGCGATCCTGGAACCGTTCACGGAGCAACAACATTGTTTCTCGTGCAGCGTGACCGGTGGCACCATCCTGCTGAAACCACAACTCGTCAATGTCCATTCCATCCAAATGACGCCACAAAAACTCCCTAATCATCGTACGGTATCGGTCTCCATTTACTGTCACGGCTTGTCCTTCTTGATTTTCAAAAAAGTAAGGGCCGATGACACCGCCCGACCAAAAGCCGCACCAAACTGTCACTCGCTGTGCATACAAGAGAAACTACAACTGAATCGTCAATCGGAATGTTCTCCAAAATAGAAATGAGGTCAAACAATGTTGCCAACCGATAAACAAAAATTTACCAGCCGTTTAAAAACCGGCGCTCTTTTTGAATCACCCTTTACTTACATGAGGCAAATTATTGAGGTTAAACTGTCCATACTCTTAAAAAAATTTTTTAATCCCTTATATGTGTGTGTATGTTGCAATCTGTTCACTTTAGAAACAATCAAGCAACCCCACGACCCAATGATATGTGTGACATGTAAATGAGGTGTAGTCTGTACAGACCCAGGCTGACCATTCCTGAGAGAGTATGATTGAGAGAGTTAATTGAACCCCAACCATCAAAGTACACCGATATCCACTATCTATTATTCAAATCCATATTAAAGTAACTACCTTTACTAGAATTTGAACTAGAAACCTTTGACTCTGAAAATCTACTGTTAAATAGCTGACTCGCAATGACAACTTTACCACTAGACCAACCCAGTGGGTCATTAAACAATTTAAAAAAGTTATAAATATTAAAAAACTTACTTGGGTGCATACATGTACAAAAACCAAACCGAACTTTACGACGTTTAGGCATTTTAACCAAATGGAAACAAAATTTTACGTAACGTTTTTTTTTTTTTTTGGTTTAACGTCCGACTGTTTTGCAAATTGCTGCTAATGCAGACGGTGAAGGATGAAATGAATTTTTGTAACGTATGAAAAATGCCATGCCCGAGTGGGATTCGAACCCAAGACCGCGTGATGAGAGGCGAGCACGTAACATAATACGGTAACTTATGACATCTTTAATAAAAACGATAATAAATAAATAAATATATATATAAAACTGACACAAAACATTCATAAAAACATGTATTTTTAATGAAAAATATGTTAAGAGTAAGTCTGCATTGTAACATCAATACAACTGAGCAATTGTTTGTATTCTTGTTCTACAGTATTGACGATGGTAATGTACACAACTCATGTATTCTTTAGCGACTGATAATCATTACATAAAATAAACTGTATTTTAGATACGATCTTATCAATACACAAATAATAAAACAATAGACACACAGATGTACAATATGTACTAATAAAAAAAAATTTAATGACGTTCAAGGTAATTAAATGTCTCGCACTGTAAAACAATAAAAATTATACATTTTTTCAAAGATTTAATGATTTCTGATTATATTCACATTTAACTTATTATCTTAATGGTGTTTATTTAACACACATGTTCACTACTTCATTAAAATTAGTTATTTTACATTAATTAATTAATTACCAACTTTTTTAAATTTAAAGTTATGACAATTATTTTTGATTGTTCATGGCCATGACCAATCTGCATCATCAACCTCCATAATTTTCTACCTAGGTTTCTTGAGTTGCACCCAACACAATTTGTCTCAACTCTCTTTGTCACTAAATTATTCGTTTCTCTTTTATGATCTTTCCGAATTCATCCATAATTGAACCTATCTACTTCACTTGTGGTCTACTCATTGGTAGGGGAAGGGAGCCATATACGAGGGCGAATCAAATATAAACGGTAATTTTTAAAATTATATTTATTGAATAATATTACACAAAAACTATGCCTTCAACATTTTTCAATATAGTCTCCTGCATTATCTACACACTTCTGCCACCGATTTGGAAGCTTGAATATTGCCTGTTCATAAAAAGATTGAGGGAGAGTTGTCAACCAATCGCGCACGTGATTCTCGACATCTTCATTGCTTTCAAATCGTTTTCCTCAAAGTGATTCTTTCAGAGGCGCAAACAAAAAGTAGTCACAAGGGGACAAGTCTGGACTGTAAGGAGGGTGTTCGAGAGTTTCCCAGCCCATTTCTTCCAATTTATCCCTTGTCAACAATGCGGTGTGAGGCCTTGCGTTGTCATGGAGAAGGATGACATCTCTAATGGGCACACCTTGTCATTTGTTTCGGTAACTGGTTTTTGCCGACTGTAGCACCTGGCAGTAGTAAGCCGCATTCACTGTTCGTTGATCGTGAAGAAAATCAATGAGTAGAACTCCCCTCGAGTCAAAAAAAATTGTTGCAAGAACTTTTTTGGCTGAGAGACGAGTTTTGGCTTTCACTGGGCAGCCTTCATCCTTCCTTTGCCACTCCTTACTTGCCATTTTCGATTCGGGAGTGTAATGGTGGATCCACGTCTCATCACATGTGACGATGTGCCTCAAAAAATCTTCACCTTCTTCTTGAAATCGATGCAGAAGTCTCCCGGCGATCTCCGACCTGACCTGTTTTTGATTTCCGGACAGCAGCCTCGGAACCCATCGAGCACTAATCTTTCTGAAGCCAAGGTGGTCTGTGATTGCAGACTGAACACTCCCGTAGCTGATACCAATTTCTGACGAGATTTCTTGAACAGTTAACCGGCGATCACCTTCAATAAGCTCTCGAATGGCACTAATGTTGTCATCTGTGAGACTTGACCTTGGGTGTCAACGGTGACTTTCGTTTTCAACACGTTCTCACCCACCCCTAAATTCTCTGGCCCACGTATACACTCGATTCTTAGACAGAGTAGTGCCCCCAAACTGTGCCCGCAAACAAGTAAAAATTTCCGAAGGCTTAACACGTTCATTTGCTAAAAATTTTATGACGATTCGTTGCGCAACAGAGAGATGTACCTCTCGCTCGGCCATGGCTGTACTGACGGCAGAACGCAACAATGCTGCGAAGTAAGCTGTTCCCCCCACTCCTATTAAACAAAACAACAACTGCTCACCGCCACATCTGGTCCGAACGTGTTTGGTACAGTCAACAGCAAAATTACCGTTTATATTTGATTCGCCCTTATGAAATAGGGTCTTATTATGGAATACTAGTGTTTTTCCAGACAAGGCACTGGAAATCCTGATCTTCTTCCACCATTGGTTATACCGACAGAAACAACTACCGGATTCAAACAGACCAAATACAGCGTGTTTTGTCAAGGTAATTAAAATGAAGATAAAAAAGGTGAAAAGTGGATTCAATGCTTGAGGTGTAATAATTGATATCATGAACAATACACTAGTGCTGAAAGGTTGTATTTTGTCTGCGATTACTGTGAATACACTGATTGGACTAATAGTTTGGTGCTTCAAAAACTATGTAGGCAAATTATGTATAAATTTCAAGTATTCCATTTTATAACCCAATGTATTCCATATTTTTTTTATTCCTAATTTGTGTACGTTGCAATCTGTTCAATTTAGAACAATAAGCAACCTCATGACCCAATGAGATGAGGATGATATGTATGACGTGTAAATGAAGTGTAGTCTTGTACAGACCCAGGCCGACCATTCCTGAGAGAGTATGGTTAATTAAACCCCAACCATCAAAGTACACCGGTAACCACTGTCTAGTATTCAGATCCGTATAAAAGTAACTACCTTCACTAGGATTTGAACCAGGAACCTTTGTCTCCGAAAATCAGCTTTAAACAGCTGATTTTGGTGACGACTTTACCTCTAGACCAACCCGGTGGGTTGTATTCCATATTAAGATCCTATTATGTGAATTGTAAAAATCATGTCACTAAAGAAAATTTTGTTTTTTTTAATTATATTTGTAAATTTAAGATTTTGTATTTTCTAGTTGTGAAATAAACTAGGTATTTATACTATAGATATAAAATTAAAGTAATTTAAAAAAAAGTCATAGAAGCCCAGAAAAATGAAAAAATGAAAATGGTATTCCATATTTGGTTCCTCTCCCCTACTTTTCCTCATATGTCAAAGTGCGTAAAATTATATATTCTAGATATTAGTTAATTTTTATTATTTATTTATAATCTACCTAAAACTTAAACTAATTTTAATTACTTAAAATTAACTCACCGATATTATATTCCTTGGAACATAAACAATTACAACAAATATTCCAGCAAAAAACCACTTTTAAACAACTAGTTAATTTTGACGGACAATTTTTACGTTTAGCGATTGATTTTAAATAAATGTCCATAGTAGACATAGCAGGCATGTCCATAGCAGACATAGCAGGCATAATTATTTACATTAACTTTTTATACACATTAATAATAACAAAATTAAATAAACTATTAAATTGTGTCGGTGAACACACTAAATCTGAATAGATGTAACATCTGTTTAAAAAAAACAACACAAGTAATAAACAAAAAAATATATCTTTCTCATTTCCTCTTGAATTCTAATTCACTCACTCTATGACCGTTTATCAGTAAAAACTGTGTGTGTGTATGTGTGTGTTTGAATACACTGATTCACATAATTATACTGTCTGTGAGTTGGTCAATATGATGAAAATAATAAAATAAATAAATTAGTAACAATATCTATAAATAGGAAACAATTATATTTTTAAATTATAAAAAAATAAATAAACTGAACGAGATTAATTGTGTTTACATCCAGAATTGTAATATAATTGACAGATAAATAAATAATAATGGAAAGAAAAACAAAATGAAGGAGAAATATACAAGATTAGTAAGGAGTATTGCAAATCACACTAAATTTTTTACTAATTTCAATTGGTGCAAAATTTTATAAATTTTTAGTTGATTTTGATGCTGCACCTACAACATATTACGAAAAGTAATCAAAAAGTTCTAAAAATTTATTTTAAAATAAATCTTCTATATACAGGGTGATTCACAACTATACAGCAATCTCTTGGGATCTCATTCTCTAGCTAAAAATAAGAAAAAAAGTTTATATAAACATATGCCTGAAAACGCTTAGTTAGCGAGTTACCACTAGCGGAAAATTTCACCTAGAACTCTGTACCCTCGGTGAACTAAGGCCATATAAAAATGTTAAAGGTAGTTACAAAGATACAAATACGATCGTTGCTTATGTTTTTTAATCTAAAAGATTGAATAAAATTGGTTTCAGAGCTGTAAATGCAATACTTTCAGAGATATCTTACATAAAACACAAGTATTGGTGCAAAGAAATAACACATTTTTGTGTTTAACGTAAGATTACTTCCGTAAATGGTAAATAAAGGTGTATTTTTTCTTAAATAAATTTGTAGAAAATTTAATTCTGAAAAGATTTATGTGAATTACTCAGGAAAAAAATGAATAATAGATATTGAAATTTCGCTTTATTTAAAATCAAAACAGACACACATAAAATGCACATTCCTAACTGCATAAAATATCAACTAATATCTAGGTTGGGAGTAACAGCTGATCATTATCAGCTGTTACTCCCAACCTAATATTTTATGCAGTTAAAAATGTGCGTTTTATGTGCGTCTGTTTTGATTTTAAATAAAGCGAAATTTCAATATCTATTATTCATTTTTTTCCTGAGTAATTCACATAAATCTTTTCAGAATTAAATTTTCTACAAATTTATTTAAGAAAAAATACACCTTTATTTACCATTTATGGAAGTAATCTTATGTTAAACACAAAAATGTGTTATTTCTTTGCACCAATTCTTGTGTTTTATGTAAGTATCTCTGAAAGTATTGCATTTACAGCTCTGAAACCAATTTTATTCAATTTTTTAGATTAAGAAACATAAGAAACAATTGTATTTGTATCTTTGTAACTACCTTTAACATTTTTTTACGGCCTTACTTCAGCGAGGGTACAGAATTCTAGGTGAAATTTTTCGCTAGCCGTAACTCGCTAACTAAGCGTTTTCAGGCATATGTTTATATGAACTTTTTTTTTCCTTATTTTTAGCTACAGAATGAGATCCCAAGAGATATCCATATAGTTTTGAATCACCCTATATAATAAATCGTTCATATTTAATAATTATATCACTAACCTTTTCTAGCCTTGATCCTTATGATTCACTAACACATGTTTGGGTAGGTCCACCATCATCAGAGTGAATGAAGTATCATATTTTTTAACAGAAATCTTCAACAACATCTTCTGGGTGTTAAAAAATTAATTTATAGGTTTCGTATGATACTTTCTCTGATGATGGTGGATCCACCAAAAAACATGTAAGTCTATATATAAAATTTGATGTATGTGTGGATGTTTCCCTTTATCTCCTAAATTACTGAACCGATTTTCATGCAGTTTTTATATGTTGTAACTATGATGCAGGTGCAGGTTTTAGGATATTGAAACCCTTAAAAAGTTAGCCCTAAAAGGTTGAAAATAATGTTCATATCTTATATTACGGCTTTTATGAAGTTAGATAAAAAATGCTTGCAGCGAAATCTACCGAATATTTTGTGAACTATGTAGAAAAACATTGAGCCGTGTTCGAGGTTATGTTTTTGTTGATGTACGTGTATTTTGTCGTGATTTTTTATGATTTTAAGTAAGCATTAATTTAAATAAAACAAATTAATTTCACAGTTGTAATTAATTACTTGGTTTTTTTTTAAATATTGCCGGTGGCGTAGCCACGCACGCCAGGTACCGCTAGTAGATCTAAAGATCAAGGCAGCTGAAAATGTTGGTGAAATTCATAATATTTATAACATAGATTAATAAGTTATTGGATATTGTTCATTTCAAAATACTAGCCTTGGGAAACTATACATACTTTCTGAATAATAAAGAAAATAAATCTGGTGTGAAACACTCACACAACTTTCTCTTGCCAATGCAAATAATTAACAATTAACCTAACATTAGTAATAAAACATTAGAAATAAACAAAAAACTAACCTCAATAAACATAACCTAATTTTAATCATATAAGAAAGATGCAAAATGAAAATCAACCTGTTTGGCTTACAAATACGGAAAATCACTCTTTCACGCTAAAATAGGCTCTGTAGAGAAAAATACTATAAATAAAAGTTGTAGATCTTATAATTTCCTATAAATTTGATTATATACACTTTTGTCGTTAAATGCATACTAAAACCGAATTCTTAAAAAAATTTAATTGACACAAAAAGATTTTTTTACACGTTTTCGTGGGAAAAAAACAGAAAATCACTAATTACCGCTAAACTAAGCATTATACAAAAAAATGTTTGAAATAAAAGTTGTAAGATTTTAAATTCTCTACAACTTTAATTATATTCGTTTTTGCACTAAAATGTATATTAAAGCCGTAATCTTAAAAAAAAAACAATTGTTTTACATGAAAATAGCCTCACCAAGAATTTCAGCAAACATGACACCTACCCTATCTTGTAGAGCATACAAAATTTAGTAAACCAGGCGATTTTAAAAAAACTCGTAGGACCAGTTTTTGAGAAAATCGAAAAAAAGTGCAAAATTACACGAATAAACTACTACTTTCGGTAGTACCGATTTTGATGAAAATGTTCATGTCGGGTCAGGTAGTGGTATGCAACTTAAGTTTCAAGTTTCAAGTTTTAAGTACGATGTTTCGTTCTTGAGATATTCTGTTCACACACACACACACACACACAGACCAATTGCTAAAAACGTTTTTTGGGTTCAGGGGGTCTGAAAACGTGTAGATCCGGTGAAAACTCAATTTCGAAAAATTGACATGAAAACAATAGTTTCCTTCCTATATATTCATATAGGCAAGAGAAAGTATAAACTACGAAAGTATAACACGTAACACATGTACAATTATGGTAGTCCTAATTTAACTGAAATAAAAGAAAAAAAAATTACCTTATTAACAAATAATCCTTTGTTCATTAATGATACAAATGATTTAAGAGAAAAACTATTTTATTTTTAGAGAAAACAAGTGGCAAAAGACAAAAAGAAAACCATACAATAATAAATTTTCTTAAAAAAATTTAAAAGATTATACAACTTTCTCTTTAACAACCTAAAATGAGAAAAATATATAAATTTTTTACTTTTTAAAAAAAAACTAAACAAAAACAAATTTTTTTACTGAAGCACACACAGAATTACTGATATTTCCGAACAAACTACAACTTCATAAAACACTGTACACGTATGTCAACCATAAACCAACCTATGACATAAACTATTTATTGCCTATTACAAAACAGATAAAAAGTATAAATAATGAAAAAAAACTGGCACGTTTTTAGCGAGATCATTAAAAAAATTAGTAATTGATAAAAAATTATTTCACGTGTATGACATCACTGGTTGAATTAAAATGATAACATAATTTATAATAAAATATATAAAAGCTAATGAACTGTTTAACTGTAATTCCGAACACAATACAATAGAACATATTAGCAATTGACAATAGAAAACTATGTCACAGAAAAGAAATTTTATAATGAATAATTACCATCTATGAGGTAATAATAATTAATAATAAAATAAAAATTTAATCATTAAATTTCTGATAAAAGAAAAAATTTAATTGGAATTTACAATACAGTAATTTCCTGTTCAGTAATACTTGATAAGATAGATGCCCTCAGCCTGGAGAACTAAAAATCCGGATGAACAAGAAAAATATAATTAAGTAATACAGGGTGATTCACGAAGATAAGCAGAAACTTTAGGAGCCCATTGTACAAGTAAAAATAATGAAAAAAGTTTATATAAACAAGAGTCCGGAAATGCTTCGTTTCCGAGTTACGGCTAGCGAAAGATTTCGCCCGGATTTCAGCTCACCAGGTGAAATGAGGTCTTTCTGAAATTCTGGTAAGGTAGATTAAGGGGCGAATTCAATCGTTTCTTATGGTTTTTAACCTGAAAATTGAATAAAACAGGTCTCAGAACTGTTAAATAGTTAAGTTAAATAGTTTTTGAGAAAACCAGTGTCAAATGCAAAAAATGGTGTGAAAAAACACAATTTTTCATCTTTGTTTTTCCGGTTAATTTTTCTTTATACTGTTATGAATAAAAATTAATTTAATCAAATATCTATTCGCTTTCTGTGTACTTTATTTACACCGGTTTGTTCAGAATAAAATTTTCAACATGTTTTATTCAAAAAATTTAACTGTTTCTTGGTGAAATAACGAAGTTATTCTAGCCCAAAGATGAAAAAATGTGTTTTCACTCCATTTTTTGCATTTGACTCTGGTTTTCTTAAAAAATATTTAACTTACAGTTCTGGGACCTGTTTTATTTAATTTATCAGATCAAAAACCATAAGAAATGATTGAATTCGCCCCTTAATCTACCTTACCAGAATTTCAGGAAGACCTCATTTCACCTGGTGAGCTGAAATCCGGTGGTAACTTTCGCTAGCCGTAACTCGGTAACGAAGCATTTCCGGACCCATATTTAAATAAACTTTTTTCATTATTTCTACATGTACAATGAGCTCCTAAAATTTCTGCATATCTTCGTGAATCACCCTGTATAAGCTATAATCACTGGGCTTATTATTCTTAATTACAAATTAACTACGAAAAATTTAGAAATGGAAAATGACTATAGTACAATTGTACAGGGAGTTTGGAAAGTTACTGTGGAGCAGTCACTTTGCATTAAGGGGAGATTGCACAATGGTTTTAACCCAGAATTTCAATTTTTTATGTTTTTCAATAGTTTAGGCCTAGATCTACCAGAAAAACATTAAATTACGTCAAAAAATATATTTTTAATTTTTTTTTTGTATGAAAAATTAAGTTTTTATCACTGCCCATAACAGACAGGTGGAGTGTCAAATTATTTACACTCAATCTGTTCGTTGCGGGGCTAAAATAAATAGTTTTGTTTTTTATCACATGGTCAGCCAATCAAATGACTGAATCATTTAAGAACAGAAGAGGTAGAGGTGTAAAAGACACTAATCAGAGTTATCTTGTCTGAAAGTAATGAATTTCACTATACAGCCAGACCCTGTGGTGAATGAAGTGAAGGTGTCATTTGCAGAGTGGAAAATTTGTGGTTTTCAGAGGGCTCGGCATGCTGATAAGCTTACTTTTCCATTCAGTGAGGAAGGCAATGGTAAACCACCTCACTCCTCATTTTACTTAGTAAAACCTCTACAGGTTCAAACCAGCCTTTCGGCTGATGACTTAAACACAAGTTTTTATCAGGTTTACACAGAAAAATTATCATGTTACCAAAAACGAATATTTTTTCATAATTTGATACTACTCGTTTTAGTGCAAAGAGAATTTTAGTTTTTAAAATATCTGCATCACAGTTTTTAATATTCTCAGCTGTTGGTTCAGCTTTCTGAACAACTGTTGATGGAAAATTTACTTTTTTGTGTACATATTGTTTTTGATTTGTGCCTTCTTGTTTTTTAGCTTTTCCCGTAAATTTAGATTTTTAACACTAAGGTACATTTATCTCAAAAATCAATAAACCTACCAGGCTGAAATTTTTACCAGTTAATTATCTTCTATAGCCACATGTACCGACATTTTTGTTACTCCCTCAGGTGCTCCAAAAATTAGTAATAAACAAAACATGTGGAAAACAATTTGTAAAAATTTTATGTTATTCGTAATTTTAAAAAAAATGGAATTGTCCAAAGATTAAATTGAAAAAATATCAGTAACTCGAGAAAAAACCCGACATCTATAGTGTGTAAAGTTTCATTCCCCTATCTTTTACCAATCCTATGAAACACGAACCTAAAAATAGCAAATTTAACATTGGCGGGATACAAAATGCAGTCTCCCGTTAATGCATTTTTACACTGTTGGGTTGATTGCCCTGTGTTGGCAATGAGCGCGGTCTAGTATATGCAACCAAATACAGTAAATAGTGATTGTTATTTTACCGAGATTTTAACGAAATTCATTAGTCAATTAACAAAAGTGAAAATCAATAACGGTTGGTTCGAACAAGATGGCGCTACAACACACACATCTAACATTTTAATGGCTTTCTTGCGTAATTTCTTTGGTGAATGAAACGTTTCCAGGAATTTTTAGCCTGCAAGATCCCCTAATTTGAGTCCCGTAGATTACTTTTTTGCCCAGTTACAATTATTTGCACTTGATTTGGTAGTTCCAGGGGTACAAAAATAGTTGTTTCTTATCACATGGTCAGCCAATTATATGATTGAAGCATTTAAGAACAGAAGTGGCAGAGGTGAAACAGACACTAATTACAGTTATCTCCTCTGAGAGTAATGAATTTCTTTATAAAGCCAAACGCTGTAGAGAATGAAGTGAAGGCGTAATTTGCAGGGTGGAAAGTAGATGCTTTTCGGTGGGCCAGGCATGCTGATAAGCATACTTTTCCACTCAGTGAGGAAGGCAATTCTAAACCACCTCACTTCTTGTTTTACTTAGTAAAGCCTCTAGAGGTTCAAATCAGCCTTTCGGCTGAAGACGTTAACAACAACAGATTACTTTTCATAGGGGTGGTGAAAAAACAGTTTATCGCAACAGACCATACACGATTGACAAACTAAAAACTGTGATAAATTCAAGGAATTACTGTTTTTGAGTTGGGTAAAATGTTTAAAAACAAATTGAAATAAGTGCAGTGCTGTATTGATGCCAAAGGAGGTCATTTCCAACACCTTTTATAAACAATTAATTCAATAATTCTTTTTTAATGTGTTTCTTACAATCTGTTCAATTAAAGAACAATAAACAACTTCATGACCCAGGTGAGAAGAGGATGACATGTAAATAAAGTGTAGTCTTGTACAGACTCAGGTCGACCATTCCTAAGAGAGTATGGTTAATTGAATCCCAACCATCAAAATACACCAGTAATCACTGTCTAGTATTCAAATCTGTGTAAAATTAACTACCTTTACTAGGATTTGAACCGTGAACTCTGAAAATCAGCTGTTAAACAGCTGATTTGCGGTAACAACTTTACCTCTGGACCAACCCGGTAGGTTAATTCAATAATAACGTAATAATAATGTATAATAAAGTAGTCATTACTTAAAAAAATCTGGTGTGAAACACTCACACAACTTTCTCTTGCCAATGCAAATAATTAACAATAAACCTAACATTAGTATTAAAACATTAGAAATGAACAAAAACTAACCTCAAAAACATAACCTTATTTTAATCATGAGTGGAAGACGCAAAATGAAAATCGAACTCAATTTGGCTTAAAAAAAACGGAAAATCACACTTTCACGCTAAACTAGGCTCTGTAGAGAAAAATTCTCTAAACAAAAGTTGTAGATCTTTTAATTTTCTATAACTTTTATTATATACACTTTTGTCGTAAAATGCATACTAAGACCGAAATGTTAAAAAAATCGATTTTTCTCACGTTTTCGTGAGAAAAAAACAGAAAATCGCAAATTACCGCTAAACTAAGCGTCATACAAAAAAATGTTTGAAACATAAGTTGTAGGTTTTTAAATTCTCTACAACTTTTATTATATAAGTTTTTGCGCTAAAATTTATATTAAAGCCGTAATCTTAAAAAAACAACGTTTTTACGTGAAAAGAGCCTCACCGAGAATTTCAGCAGACATGGCGCCTACCCTATCTTGTAGAGAATAAAAAATTGAGTAAAATAGGCGATTTTAAAAAAAATCGTAGGACCAGTTTTTGAGAAAATCGCAAAAAACTGAAAAATTATACGAATAAACTACTACTTCCGGTTGACCGATTTTGATGAAAATGTTCGTGTCGCGTCCGGTAGTGGTATGTAACTTAAGTTTCAAGTTTCAAGTTCGTACGATGTTCCGTTCTTGAGATATTCTGTTCACACACACACACACAGACACACAGACCAATCGCTAAAAACATGTTTTTTGGATTCAGGGGGTCTGAAAACGTATAGATCCGGTGAAAACTCGATTTCGAAAAATCGACATGAAAACAATACTTTCCTTCCTATATATTCATATAGGCAAGAGAAAGTAAAAAGTTCAATCATTTCATTTCCATAATTCAAGTGCACAGTGACTTTCTGAACACCGGTTATTTGGTAGTAATGAAAAATTGAATTTAGTAAACAAATTAGAATATAGATATAGATAGAAAGATAACAAAATATTACTTCACAAATAATACATTTCATTGAAAATAATCAAATAAACATAATTTATAGGTACAAGTTGAGTTTCCTTAACTTATCTTTAAAATTATTAATTAATGTTACTATAAATTCAAAAATAAATCCTTATAATTGTTACCTGCAGCTTGAAATAAATACTATTTTTATAGTAAATTTCACTAACCTTTTTTAAGCTGCCTTTATTTTTTATTAATCACTTACACGTGTTTCAGTGGATCCACCATCATCAGAGTATATTATAACTTTTAAAACTAAACCTTTTTAAAATTTATATAGGGTGTTTTTTTAGAGGTATAGAACTTTAAAATGAAATAAAACACAGAATAATTGGACAATTGACATGGAATTGGTTTTATTTTAAAGATAATTATTTGCCATTCTTATTTAAAAATAATTTCCGGCATGTGGCCGCTGTGGCTGGCTCAGATGTGGTCCAATCGAGATACCCAATTTGTGACCACTTTTTGCAGCATTTGGGGCCGCATATTAGTAATAACATGGCAAATGTTACCTTTCAAGTCGTCAATTGTCTGTGGCTTACTGGCATAGACTAGCGACTTCACATACCCCCACAGAAAAAAGTCCAGCGGTGTTAGATCGCACGACCTTGGAGGCCAATTTACAGGTCCAGAACATGAAATTATGCATTCACCAAACGTTTCCTTCAGTAAATCAATTGTGGCATGCGCTGTGTGACATGTTGCACTATCTTTTTGAAACCACAGCTCTCCAACATTAAGGCGATTCAATTCAGGAACAAAAAAGTCATTGATCATGGCTCTGTAGCGATCACCATTGACTGTAACATTCTGCCCGGCATCATTTTTGAAGAAGTAAGGACCAATGACTCCACCAGCCCATAAAGCACACCAAACAGTCACTTTTTCTGGATATAAAGGCTTCTCAACAATATATCGAGGATTACCTTCACTCCAAATGCAGCAGTTTTGTTTATTCACGTAGCCATTCAACCAAAAATGGGCTTCATTACAGAACAAAATTTTCATGTGAAAATCGGGATCAACAGCAATCATGTTCTGGGCCCATTCTCCAAATGCACGGCGTGCCAGGTGGTCGCTCGGCTTTAATTCCTCAACGAGTTGGATTTTGTAAGCATGCAAATTAAGATCAGTCTGCAAAATCTTCCGTAAAGTTGATGGACACATCTCCAAGTGTTGTGCACGATGGCGGATAGACTCATTCGGGTCTTCCTCAATGCTATGCTCTACAGCAGCAATAGCTTCTTCAGTACGCACTGTATGATGTCACAAAGGATGTGTGTTGTCATTCAGAGTAAATGTTGACCGAAAATGTTTCATTGTTGAGTGAATTATTTGCTCTGATGGACGATTATGTCGATCATAAAACGGATGTAGTGCGTGATAAGTTTCACGAACCGAACCATGATTTTCAAAATAAATCTGCACAATTTGCAAGCGTTGTTCAGGCATCAGTCTATTCATTATAAAATGGCAAACCAAACTGAACATAAATTACAAAACAGTTTTCAAAATGGCCACCATGGAAATCAGTACTGCCAACTTAAAGTTCTATACCTCTAAAAAAAACACCCGTTAGAAGACTAGCGGACCCGACAGACATTGTCCTGTGGAAACATAACTCCAAAAGTCATAAATTTTTTAATCAATTTAAAATATTTTGGAATGTTTTTATGAATCTATTTCTATGATACCTGATGCCACTACGCATACAGTTATCACAACTTGACTTAAAAATTGTATGGTGTGTGAGAGGAATCGTATACTATAAACTAACTTGCGTTGGATGAAAACTTGAAACTAACTCAAATAGTACCAAGAAAAAACTTTTAATTATTTTTATAACCGGAATATATTTTTTCAATCTATAAAAAATAAATTATAGTTTTAAATCAACTCACATACAGTGAATTTATCTTCTTAGATTCATAGGTTAAGTTAATTTTTAGTGCACGTGTCTACATCATTAAAATTGTTAAAAAATCATGTAAAATACTTTTGTCAATACTGCACGTTATGGCTGGCACAATGAGTAATTTTAATGACACTATAAAAAGTTGTTTTATATAAAATAATATAATATAATATTATTCAATACTACTGCTGGGTCTGACTAATATGCTAGAAATTGTCAAAAAGTTTCGTAAACATGATCGGAGCGTCACCTACTGGATACAATTATGAACTTTAAGCTAACCAAAACACGATCGAAGCGCCACCGACAGGATACAATGTGAACTTTAAGCTAACCTAAAATCAAGTGAAATTTATAAATTAGTTAATTAATTTAAAAAACTTCGTCTATCGGGTCGAATTGTGAATCTATAGCATTCTCAAATCAACTTAATCTCACACAAAAAATTTCATAAGAAACGGTCCAGGCGTTTAGGAGGAGTTCAATGACTAACACACGGACAGAAGAAATATATATATAATATACTGTAATCTATTATATAAAAGGACAACCATGTCCAGGGTGATTCATTTATAGATCAACGCACAGCCGAAACTACTGACGCTACAGACTTGAAATTTGGATGTTAGCTTTCTTATGTTGTGTAAGCGCGCACTAAGAAAGGATTTTTCAAAATTTTGATTTTAAAGGGCAGAAATAGCAAAAATTCCCCCCCACTGATGCGAGGATGAAGAATCAACGCGAAGCGCTACGCTTACTGCTGGTTCTCCAACACACATTTACCCCCTCCATAGGCATATTCCGTAGCATCCAATATACTTTGTACACTCTTATCGTAAATAGCAGATCAATCTCAAAACTATAGCTATTTTCCCAGAAGTTAAATTGACTTCAACAACGATTTTAATCTATGTTTTACTTTTGTCACTCCGGATGTTGTACTGTACGTAGTGTTTAATCTTTTGGCCTAACACTGGATTTACATTTTAACGAGAATTAATTCCAGATTAATTGTTGTAAATAGTATAATAAGTGATATGTTTTTATGCTTTATAGTATTATTACTTATTATGCAAGATACGAATCTCACTGCTTAGGTCACATAATGTATTTGACTGACATTGTAAAAATGATTTTTTCAACCGAACAATTAAAATTTAATTTAAAAAAAAAGTGTCTCAACCAATTCAGTAAAATGCATACGGGACATTATAAAAATAATTTTTTAAACCGAACAATTAAAATTTAATTTAAAAAAAGTGTCTCAACCAATTCAGTGAAATGCATACGGTAAAGTTATTTTCTTAAATCTAACTTAAATTAAAATAAGACAACAGTTATGTATGTAAATTCAGGCAGTATGCTATTATAATCCTTCTCTTTTTCATTTTTTCACCATAAGAGTGAGGTTCACACACATCCGTCCACGTCACGTCTCAGTTCCGTCATTCCGAGAAGTATCAGTCACAAAAAAATATTCTTTCTTGAAAAATTAATGACATTGTCTGCACTGAGCACCGGAACCGTCCCGAATCCGGCGCGTCAGTATTGTCGCTGTCACCGAACCGTCAAAACGATATTTTTTCTTAATAATATTTTGTTTTTTACGGACGTGTTTGTCTCTATGTAAAATGACTGAATGGAGTTTGACGAAAAGAAAACTGACGTACATGTGTGAATACTGTCATCATTTTTGACTTCGAGTTGCCGTGCCGGTTCCGTTTCGGAACGGTGACGTGATTGATGTGTGTGAATTGTTCTTTATACGTAATTCCAAAAAAATATATTTGTGACTTAAGTTATTAGCAAATTAAAATACAGAATCATAGCCTTAAATTTGTATGGGTGAAGCCACGACGGGGCGCTATCTATTGTATAAAAAGAGATGTCCTGATTTATTAACCAACTTAAGTTTTCTAAGCTGTCGCTAAGAAAGGATTTTGCAAAATTTTTATTTTAAATGGTAGAATTCGCAAAAATACCCTCCCAAAAGAAATACAGAGAGTACACTTAAACAGCTTTTTCTTTGTTTGCGTTTGCGTGGGCGAAGCCACGCGGGACCCGCTAGTAGATAATAGATGTTACATCTTCAGTCTAACTAATCTAACTATCTAACTAACCTTTCAAATGGTATAATATACTCTAATGATAGTGGATCCACCAAAACATGTGTAAGAGATTAATAAAAAAATAAAGGCAGCTTAAAAAAGGTTAGTGAAATTTATTATATAAGGTGATTCAAAACTATACGGCAATCTCTTGGGATCTCATTCTATAGCTAAAAATAAGAAAAAAAGTTCATATAAACATATGCCTGAAAACGCTTAGTTAGCAAGTTACGGCTAGCAAAAAATTTCACCTAGAACTCTGTACCCTCGGTGAAGTAAGGCCATATAAAAATTTTAAAGGTAGTTACAAAGATACAAATACGATTGTTTCTTATGTTTTTTAATCTGAAAAATTGAATAAAATTGGTTCCAGAGCTGTAAATGCAATACTTTCAGAGATATCTTACATAAAACACAAGAATTGGTGCAAAGAAATAACACATTTTTGTGTTTAATGTAAGATTACTTTCATAAATGGTAAATAAAGGTGTATTTTTTCTTAAATAAATTTGTAGAAAATTTATTTAAGAAAAAATACACTGTAGAATCCATATTAATGTTTTATTTTTTATGCATATATAAAAAAACTTTTCATTTACTTATACTGCTCTCCTTATACATATTTTCCTATTATTTTAGCTATTATTATTACCAGAAGAAGTGGAGCACACTGCGAAAGTGCTTGTAAGGAAAATAAAAAGTTTTTGTATACGAGGTACGTTCGTAAAGAAAGTTCCGTTTTGAAATAAAAAAAAAAAAAACAAGTACAGATACAACAATGAAATTTATTTCATAAAAATCTACAACTCTTAAACTATTTTTTGACATAACTCTCGTGATTTCCCAGTTATTTGCCATAGCGTGGTACAAGCTTTTGTATACCCTCTTCATAGAATGCTGCCGCCTATGTAGTCAACCAAGAGGTATTTTCTCATCAACTGCACGAATCAGTTCATCACTAACTACAGATGGACGTCCACTTCAATCTTCATCGTGTACTTTATCATGCCCTTCTTTGAACTGTTTAACCCATCTTCGCACCATTGAATCGCTCAACGCATTTGGCCCATAAACCTCACAGATTTGTCAATGAATGTCAATTGGTTTAACGTTTCTTGCATTCAGAAAACGAATCACCGATCGAATTTCACAAGCGGCGGGATTTTTGATAAACTCAGCCATTACAAACAAGTGCTACAAAGTGCACACAACAATTAGTAACCTCAAAATAATGTCATTTCATCCTGCTTGACACAGAAAGACAGCCGTGCATGCGTGGAACTGCGATCACAGCGCTACCACAGAGAATGACGGGAAGTCATGTGTACAGTGTTTTGGGACAGAAAAGGAATTTTACTGATTGATTTTTTGCTGCAAGGTCAAACAATCAATAAAGAAGTTTACTGCAAGACTTTCCAGAAACTGCGCCACGCAATGCAGAACAAGCACCGAGGAATGCTCACGAAATCCGTGGTTTTTATTCATGACAATGCCCGACCACACACTGCGAATGAGACAAAAAGACTCTTTCAGGACTTTGGCTGGGACTTGTTTTACCAAAGTCCGGACAACCCTGACCTCGCTCCTAGCGACTTACATTTGTTTCTGCAACTGAAGTCTTTCCTTGGCTGTCAGCGGTTGAACAGCGATGAAGAGCTGAAAGAACATGTTACCTCTCGGTTGAGTACACAGGCGGCAGCATTCTATGAAGAGGGTATACAAAAGCATGTACCACACTAATACAAATACCTGGAAAATCACGAGAGTTATGTCGAAAAATAGTTTAAGAGTTGTAGATTTTTATTAAATAAATTTCATTGTTGTATCGGTACTTGTTTTTTTTTTAAAATCAAAATGGAACTTACTTTATGAAAGTACCTCATATGTACATAAAAAATAAAAAATTGTTACAAGTTTGTTTATTATTTATTAAATCCAGATCCTGAATGAACCTAGGTTTAGGTGTTACAATACATTAGAACTAATAATTATCCAAAAATTATCATCATTAAAAATCAATCATTATTATCATTAGAACTAATCATTATCAAAAAAAATTATAATACATAAAAAGTTATCTTAAAAATAAAATTTGAGCTACAAAAAATTCTTCTACATTATAAATCTCTTATAATTAAAAATAAACCGAAATTATCTACAGAAATAGAACTGGCAGGAAACATTTAAAAAAACATAATAAAAAAAATCATTGGCTGTACAAGATAGAATACATTAAAAATATGAACAACAACTGACCTGACTGTGAGGAAATCATCATGTACACACTTTCTTATACAATACTTTGAACAAATACAATAATACATTGACTGGATAATAGATGATCAGAAAGTAAATTCAGCTGAAAGTAGTTTATTGGGAGCAACTGTGTTTACAATACCAAATGTCCTTGGGAAGTAATATACATTACTGATAATACAAAAGACATGTGTACAATAAAAATATTAACGTATGTTTGTCTATACGCATTTATATTACATGCGTACACATTGACAAGTAATTATCAATATGGAAATATTTTAAGGAAAATTAAAAAATATATATATGATAACTTTCTTAATAAGAAATATAATTGAGTTAAATACATTTACAAATACTCAATAATCATCGTATATTTCTACTATTATTATTATTAATTTATAAATAAGTAATTTCATTATAACTGAAGTGTTTATTACGTTTGAAAAATCTGATGTGAAACACTCACATGACTTTCTCTTATCAATGTACATATTAAAACATATAAACTAGTCTGTCTACGCTAAGAGTACTCCGACGTAGGCAACCAGCAATACAAGTGAGCATGCGTATTTTTAATTAAAAATACACACAGCATGATCAAAAACAAAATTCCATACAACACTTTCACTCTAAGCTTAATATAATAAAAACATGTTCAATTCATTTGCTAGAAAATGTTTTATAAATCGAACATTAGTTTACCATTAATAACTAAAATTTTACGACTGTTATTTTTCGTTACATTCATCATCATCATCATCATTATCTGGCTATCCTTCCAGCAGGCCGGGTAGGATTTGAGTGGACGGTATGCCTCCATCTATCTCTATCTTGATATACCTTTTGTATTCTGATATCCTGTAGTGTCATTCCTTTTGTTAGGAGATCATCCCTTATTTGGTCAGTCCATCTTCTTCTGGGACGCCCAACGGGTCTCTTTCCAGATACCTCCATGACCAAGTACTGTCTGGGGATACGTGCCTCTGGCATCCTTTGTACATGTCCAAACCATTTGAGTCTTGCGGTACGTAATCTTTCTTCCATCGTTAAGGTCACCTGCATATCTCTTCTTATATATTCATTTCTGACCTTGTCTCTTCTGGTCTTCTGCAAGGCTGATCTTAAAAATTTCATCTCACATGCCTGTAATTTGCTAATGTCCCCTTTCAATAAGACACAGCTTTCTAGGCCATATGTCATTATTGGAAGAAGATATGTTTTAAACATGGTCTGTTTGGCTCTTATGGGAACTGTATTATCCCAGACTAAGTTCCGCACTTGGTAAAAGAAGGAGGATCCTTTATTCACTCTGTTTAGAACTTCTAGCTTAGCACTCCCATCATTTGAGACGACGCTCCCAAGATATCCAAAACCTCCCACTTATTCAATCCTTTCTCCATCAAGTTCTATGTTACACTGCGCAGGTGTTCTGCTGACTTTCATTGCTACTGTTTTCTGCTTACTAACGGTTAGTATGAACTCCTTAAATTTCTTGTTCCAGCAATCCAACTTTTCCTGCACCTCCTGCTCTGTCTCTCCCCAGTTCGTTACATTATTTATTAATTCGTTACATTATTTACTATTATTACATCATCATTTACGATTAGTAGGTTTTTATTGTAGACTCAAGTTTTATTTTATTTTTGGTCACAAGTATTATAAGACTAATGCACTTGAATTGTAACACGAGAGTAAACAAATTCCAAAGTTTCATTGTTTATCACTTCAGATTGTTTATTTTATATCATTAAAATAATTAATGTCTGTGACTAGTTTAATACAACTGTTTGGACTTGCCCGTGTTTAACTCATTTTTAGTTTCATCAGTTATTTTTTGGAATTGTATCTGTTTGTTTCAATTTTTTCATAGACTGAAGTTGAAAAGTTTTGTAAGCTGTGTTTTGTTAACATGCATGATAGTGAATGTGTTGAGTTTTTGAAACATAAAAGCAGTAAACATTAAAAAGTAGAAAAAAATTGTTTTGTAAATGCAATGGTTAAAATAATTAATTAAGGAGTCTCTTTCTGAAACTACAATAATTACAAGTAATCTGAACGGTATAACTGAAAATGCTTAAAGGATAATGTTAATTTTAGCTGGATGTAAATATTTTAATGATGGAACGTAGTGCAAGATAACTGTCAGGCGGAGAGGTGAATACGCGCTAACTAGTGTAAAACTTTCGTTTACAACCTATAGTCGCTTGCCTCGTGCGGAATACTCTTACAGTACATAGACTATATGTTTAATCATTAGAAAATGAAAAAGTATCCTACTTTTAATCGTGAGAGGACACAAAATAAAAATCAACCTCAGTAGAACTTGAAAATATGGGTAATCACTAATTGACACTACACTGCGTAGAAAAAAATGCTTACAAAGTTATAATTTTTTTCTTATATTTTGATCACATATATTTTTGATGTAAAATGCATACTAAGGCTGCAATAGTAAAAAATCCCATTTTTTACAAATTTGATGAGCAAAAACAAAAAAAATCACTAATTGATGCTAAATGACCATAACAGAAAAATATATTTGAAATAAAATTGTAGGTTATTTATTTTCTACAAATTTGTTTACATACACTTTTGCCCTAGAGTGCATTTTAAGGCCGAAATCTTAAAAAAAAATTTATCATGAGAGCACAGTCTCCTCCACTTGCTGAAGAATTTCAGCAGACATGTTACTTAACCTATCTTACAGAGTACAAAAATGTAGTAATTAATGCAATTTAAAAAAAATCATAATAGCCGTTTTTGAGAAAATTACAAGAAAGTGAAAAATTACAAGAATAAACTAATACTTCTGGTTGACAGATTTGATGAAAATCTTCGTGTCTGGTTTTCTTGTAGTACCTAAATTAAGGTCAACTTCATACAATAGATATTCTGTTCTACAAATATTTTCTGCATGCACGCACACACACACACACACACAGACCAATCGCTAAAAATATGTTTTTTTTTTGGTTCAGGGGCTAAAAATGTGTATTTTCGGTGAAAACCCGATTTCAAAAAATCAACACAAAAACAATACTTTCCTTCCCTAAATTTTCATATAGGGTAAGAGAAGAAAAAATATGATAACTTTCTTACTAAGAAATTTTAAAAAAGTTAAATACATTTATAAATACATAACAATAATAGTAATAAAAATATTTGTATTATTATTAATTTATAAATTAGTATTTATCATAACAACTGAAGTGTTCATTATATCTAAAAAAATGCAACAAATGATAATGTATCACGCTAGAAGATTTATCATTATTCTTTAATGATTTGTATTATAATGAATCATCTAAATGACACTGATAAAAAGCATGACAGTTTTGTATCAATTATTCTAATAAACCTTATCAGGTTTATTATAAAAGAAATAAAACTATAGTTGGAACCACATTAGAAACTTTTTATTGGGTAATGATGCCTACATACACCTACAGGGAATCAAACCCAGGAGCGCATGATAAAACCCAGTTGTGCAGACGACAATCAAACTGACCCACTTTTGTAGCATCTATTCATTGTACCACTACTCCCATTGCCTTGTCCATCCCACCACAACACTTATACAAGGTGTTCAAAAAGTTGCTGTGCACTTGCTTTATGGAAGTGAAATGATTCAAAACTTTCTTAAGAAATAATTACTTTAATGACTACCTTATTAAACATTACTATTATGTCATTATTGGATTGTTTGTAAAAGGTTTTAAACAGTTTTATATAGATGACTGAAGATGTAACATCTTCTATAAATTTTAAAAACTTTTTAGTTTCAAAAGATATTATGTACTCTAATGTTGATGGATCCACCGAAATACATGTAAGAAACAAATATCAAAAATCAAGGCAGCTTAACCCTTTCACTGCCATGTTATAAAACCATAGGTTAAACCAGTAGGCTGGGGTTTTTAAATATTTTTTTTGCATGCATCTTAACCCTTTGCGGTCTCTAAGCTATTTTAGGAAAGTTACTCTCAACTCGAATGGCCAGCCCTGCTGGACATGGCCACGTTCTATATCAGCTGTTTGTCATTTTTACTAGTATAATCTTCTCAGGTCGTATGGCCAGCACTGCTGGCCACTACTGATTTCCTCTTCAGCTCTCATAATACTCTACCAGATGATGCTTCAGGTACGACACCCTTTTTCTCTGTACCCATTTTTTCTGTGTAATTAATAGTTTTTTATTTTTGTAACTTTCACGTGCTCCCCTATTTATCCTTTGCGGTCCCCTTGGGGTTCACACCCCACAGTTTAAAAACCACTGACCTAGACTATGGAAGCATTTGCCGTAACTGTGGACAGGCTTTCCAAAAGACTCTTCATAAAATGTTATCGCCAATGAATTTAAACGAGTCGTTAAGTTGATTATGTTGAAAAGTAGCCGTACATGTAAGTAACTTTTCGTAATAAAACATCTTTACGATATTCGCTTATCTTTTATTTATGGCCGATCTTTACTTTTATCTATTAGTATTACTATTTAATTTATGAGAAATATTACCTTTTTTCTTGGCTATAATAACTGAAAATTAAAAAGTAAAAAATCGACAGTCAGTATCATATTTTATTAACTGCTTTATTTAAAGCCGTATAGCATTAAAAAAACTGAAAACTAAATTGGGTTGAATTATACTGTACGGAACTTTGCGTTAAAATATTCAGAACTAGCTAAGAATCAAACCTGAAACGTTTAACTTATAAATTCATTGGATTACAAAATAAACTACAGATGGTTTATACACTTATACAAGTTAACTAAAAAAAATTATAATTTACTGACCTCTGAACTTGCTGTCACTAAAAAAAAGTGTACAAAAAAAACTACGAATAAAAGTTGAAGATGTTGTACAAACCTTTTAATGCAATGAACTCTTGTTCGTATTTCCTTAACTTTTTCATTTTTAAACTACACGCTAATTTAATAACTTGTCGAGCGACTTCTTCATTACGACACTTCTTAGGTAACGTCACTCGAAAATATTTCAAAACATTTTCAAAATCAAGTTGTAGTAAATCCTTTCGAAACACCTAAATTCAATACAAAACACAAATTCTTATTATTTTACACTTATATTTTTTATGAATTTTAAAAATAATAGAAACTTTGTTTTAACCTCAGCCAAAGGCTAGTTTAGTCTCAGTAAAACCTTTGAAGGAAAGAGTGAGGAATGAGGAAATATGGGAAAGGTTGAGAAAGTTGGAAAGTACGGTGAATGAAATTGAGAAGAGGCACCTGGTGCGGTTTCGACATGTGCAGAGGATGGGAGAGGATAGGTGGGTGAGAAGGATTGTGAACACTGGAGATCTCAAGGAAGGCGGAAGCATGGGTGACCACCTGAAACATGGGGTTAACAAGTATAGGGTGATTCAAAAAGAGCGCCGGTTTTGATATATCAAATTAAGAGATTTATTTTATTGAAAAACTGAAAATAAATACATCAACAAGTTCATCTTTCCTTCCGATTTTATGTATGAAAAATGATGTCATGCATGTGTCCTCCTCTACTGCGCTGGCACGCATCAACTCTGTCCATGAAATTGGATATTACTGCACGACAAGTTTCGACTTCCATTTGCCCGATAACCCGTCGAATTTCCTCCTTCAAGTCATTGATGTTTCGGGGTTTATTGGCATACACCAATGACTTCAGATGACCCCAAAGAGGAAAGTCACAAGGCGTCAAGTCACACGACCTTGGTAGCCATTGATGGTCGGAATTACGAGAAATGATGCGATCCTGGAACCGTTCACGGAGCAACAACATTGTTTCTCGTGCAGCGTGACAGGTGGCACCATCCTGCTGAAACCACAACTCGTCAATGTCCATTCCATCCAAATGACGCCACAAAAACTCCCTAATTTGCTGGGTTAACAGCCACACTGTCACGAACCAACGCAACGTTCTGCTCAGTTTGGCCAGAACGACGATGTCCAGAACTTTTAAGGTCGACTGTTGAACCCGTCTCAAAAAACTTTTTCATGAGCCTGCGAACTGTTGATTCATTCGGTGCTTCATTACGTCCTAGAGTACCGCGAAGTCGCCTGACAGTAGCCGCATAACTCTCTCCACTCTGGTAAAATGTTTTGACGATTAACACTCGTTGCGCAATAGTAAACTTCTCCATGGTTAGACACAGACTGCGAGAGTACTACACTGCGAACAAGAGAAACTACAACTGAATCGTCAATCGGAATGTTCTCCAAAATAGAAATGTGGTCAAACAATGTTGCCAACCAATAAACAAAAATTTACCAGCCGTTTAAAAACCGGCGCTCTTTTTGAATCACCCTATATGAGAGAATATGCTCCCTAGGAATCTGGAGGATGAAAATTGGGAATATAGAGATCAGAGGCTGTTGGGATGCGAGAAACGGTATAGGTGGTAAGACAACAAGCTTAAAAAATATGGTGTGAAACGTATGATAATTTAAAAAATCGTCACCAATGAAGGAGTTTTGGAAGAGATAAAAATCTAAACTATGTGTGAGGTGTGGCTATTAAGTAAAGAGACTGGCGTAAAAAAATTTATTTTAATTTTATTCATAATCACTTATTGTCACCTTCAATATACACTCCTTCTTTACCCCTACAACGCTTCATGCAAATTTTCCATTGTTGGAAACAGTGCTGGAAGTCATCTTCTGTCAGCTCCTACAGGACACGTGCCACTCTCTCTTTTACAGCTTCCAAAACTGAAAAGTGGTTTTTTACTTGGAAACTAAGTGCCAATCCATGCACTGGAAGAGCCGAACTTCACCGAGAGCCAAAAAAACTCGAATGAGCAAGTCAAAATTTAAAGCAATGATGATTGTTTTTTTTTTATATATATGGGATTGTGTCAAACAATTAATCAATATTACTACCTTGAGGTACTTTCCAAACTACATCAAAGAGTAAGGAAAAAATGCCCCGAAATGTGAAAGGACAAATCATGGGTTCTCCACCAAGACAATGCGCCAGCTCATTCCGCTTTATCTGTCAAGAGGCTCCTAGCCAAGTACAGCATCTCAGTGTTAGAATATCCACCTTATTCACCAGATCTTGCACCATGTGACTTCTACCTGTTCCCGAAGGTGAAATCTGCATTAAAAGAGACAAGATTTGAGTCTATGGAAGCTGTAAAAGAGAAAACGGCATGTATCCAGAAGGAGCTGTCAGAAGATGACTTCCAGCACTGTTTCCATGATGGAAAATGATTGATGGAAAATTCACATGGAGCATTGTAGGGATAGAAAAGGAGTGTATATTGAAGGTGGCAATAAATGATTATGTATAAAATTAAAATTAAATTTTTTACACCTTCAATCTCGTTATTTAATAGCCACACCTCGTAAATGTGATATGATCCCTAGAGGTCAGAATGTAGAAAAAAATACAATTACAACATATTAATATATTTTTTTAATAAATAAAATGATGTTTTCACTTACCATAAGAAGAGCAATAGCTATCTGAAATAATGTTTCCATTCCTTGCAGAAGAAATACATCTATAATATGAAATACAAAGTATAAAGGAAATCGTGCGGTAAATAATGTCAGAAACCATTGTGAAGCAAACATATGTGATTCAACACCTTTCTCGGCAAAATGCTTCCATAATTGAGGAACTTGTTCCTGAAAAAAAAATTATTTCTTTTACTAATAATTTCTTAAAGTACAGTTCACAAACCAGCAAAGAAAGAAAAAAAATGTAATTTTATGTTGTTATGACTAAATATACATTAAAAATGAAATGGAATATAAATAAACAAATCCAATAAAGGTTTAAATGAACATCTTACCTCCATAAGTCTATTTAGTTGGTATAACCTTAAATATAGGCACTCAAAACCATCTTTGTACAGATCTCTTAGGCCATAATCGTACATAAGTTTCACCAAAACACAAAATGTTTGTTCCTCAGGCATCTAAAAACATAAGAACAAAAAACCTATAACATCCTTGACTAATGTATATAAATATACACATTTTTTAAAAGAATTCAGTTGTAATGGACTTCTCGGTAACAACATTGACTTACACTTCTTTTCTACATTTCTAAGCCGGTTCTTCACCTTCTTTGATTTTCTCTTCTCTCCATTAAGCCTTCATTTTATTGGACTTACTTTTTGTAGTTTATCCCGAAAGTACCATCTCTTTCCAACATTTTTTCATCTTTTCTGATATGGTCTTTTTCGTATCTTTTAGAAGTTGTCGGACATAAAAAATATAAACTAGAAGTTGCAGTTTTTCTTTGGTGGTTTTCTTAATCACCACGCGAATTGCCAATGCTTCCAAACTTCGCTTTATCAAAATATTCAGTTTCGTGGTTCAATCAGTTGTTCCATTTCCATTTTTTTGTTGTTGCAAATATTAATAATTTTTGTTAAAGCGTTTCACGTGTCCAAAAACCTATACAAATTAATTAAAATAAAGTACAGTCTCAATTATCCGCCATAAATGGGGCCGGGAGATGGTTGGTTAGGCAAAATTTAGAATATTCTGGCACCACACAATAATTTAAATAAATAGTGCACTTGTTGGATTTCAAACAAATTTTTGAAAAACTGTGTGTGGAACAAAGACGATTGCTTACGTGACGTTTATGTTAAAGACATGTGCCATTTTCTTGGTAGCAATATCAAGCCAGTGTCTAATCACCATTATGTCAGATGGGGTTGTTTCTTGTTTTTTAATGTAGGCTAAATATTATGCAATCGCTTATCAATTCACATTCATCACAGTCAGTCACGTCAGAAAATTTAAATGTTGGATAAGCGAAGGCTGGATAACCAGGTTGTTGTTGTTTAGGTCATCAGCTAAAAGGCTGGTTTGAACCTGTAGAGGTTTTACTAAGTAAATCGAGGAGTGAGGTGGTTTACCATTGCCTTCCTCACTGAGTGGAAAAGTACACTTATCAGCATGCCGGGCCCTCTGAAAAGCATATATTTTCCACTCTGCAAATGACACTTTCACTTCATTCACCACAGGGTCTGGCTGTATAATGAAATCCATTACTTTCAGACGAGATAACTCTGATTAGTGTCTTTTACACCTCTACCTCTTCTGTCCTTAAATGATTCAGTCATTTAATTGGCTGACCATGTGATAAGAAACAGAACTATTTATTTTAGCCCTGCAACTAACAGATTGAGTGTAAATAATTTGACACTCCACCTGTCTGTTATGGGCAGGATAACCAGGATCTTACTGTATATACATATTGTGACAATATCGAAGATCATGTTTGTGAAAGTTCTAGTAAAATGGTAATTCATTCATAAAAATAGTAAAGAGAGGATAATAGAATGAAAAAGTAACAATGGGGTGGCTATAAAGGGATGCCTATTCATGAAAGTTGTTTGAAAGGATGCGCTATTGTGTCTATTGTTGTACAACTATTTATGAAAAGGTCGGCCTGTAACAACTTTTATTCTATTTACAATAAGATCTATTGTTGACTTGTTTACAATAGATTTTTCTAGTACTCATTTATAAAGGGTTATTTTTTGTACTTTATTATTTGCATGGAATTTCTCTGTTTTGCTAGAATTATCTTTTTGAAATACTTATAAAAAGAGCGTCCGAGTGCGGTCAGTGAGTTAGTATTCGTTTGATCTTTGACGAGTGACTGTCGGGCGTTATATCAGGTTAACGGTTCCGAGGTATTGTTATACTGTCTTTGTGTGTGTGTGTATGTGTGTATTGTGTAAAGTAATAGTGTATCTGTATTAAATTCAGTTTTGTGTATTCAGTTTCATTTTGTATGTGTATTCTATAAAATTGATTGTAAGTAGAGCTAAGTAAATTATTAAGTTATTTATTGTTTATTATTTATTTCAAGAAAATTATTAAGTTATATTTTATTGTATTACTTCATTATAATTAGTTTATTTCGTAAATCTTTTAGTGTAATAAATATTTGTAATTGTAAACTTTAGTGTATTATTTATTTAATAACCTAGATCCCAAAACGGACCTTAACGATAAGAGTCACAATATTTATTGATCAAAAAATAAAATTGGGATGAAAAAGCAAAGTTACTTACATGTAAAAGAAGAGTTGCGGCAAGGAATGAAAGTCCTTGACAATAACCGACTTCTGTGTCGTAAACTGCATAAGCTCTAGAAATACGACTTAAATTTTCTTGTCCAATACCAGGATCTTTAAATTGATCATGAGCTGGAAAAGTTCTGTTTATGTCTCTCTTTATTACATTTTCATAACTGCATTCCTAAAAAAAATTAATACAATAACATTTAATAAACCAGACTTGGTACACCATTATCATCCTCTTCATCCCTCATGTGACTGATTGACTGGTCTGTCACATGATTGATCGATCACGTAATCTACTGGTCAGTCATGTGAACATTTAAAAATAATCACGTTTGAAAATTTATAATAAATCATAATATTTCTTTAAACATTTATTAGGTATTATCATTTGATTAAAATTTATTATTTGATATTTCTGTGCTACAGTGACAAAAAGTCGTTAAAAACAACAAATTGTTAGTTAATAATAATAATAATTGTACTAAATTAAATTTTTTAACATTTTTGTTGTGCCATTTTCTTGATATTTATTTTGGCATCATTATTTATTTGATATTTGCCTTGAACATTAACATATTAATGAGTAACATGTACATTCCGTTGAATATAATAAAGTAAAATGTAACACAAAATAACTTAAGTAATAAATGGTATTAAGTTACAAAAATACACATGAATAATTTTTAAAATAAATATTAAATCATGATAAGTAAAAATATTAACACATAAAATTCAATAAGGT
Source organism: Catonia carolina (assembly GCA_035578175.1). NCBI lineage: Eukaryota > Metazoa > Arthropoda > Insecta > Hemiptera > Achilidae > Catonia > Catonia carolina. The sequence goes on from JAQMRL010000008.1 coordinate 13,600,497, forward strand.
GTTGTTAAAATGTAAAGAAAGGCGTTGAAAGAATCTCTTTGAAACTGTACGAGATACCGAAGTGCAGTTTTCGCCATTCAAATTGTCTTGAAATTTCACATGTGACCACCTTCTCATTTAAAAAAATAAAGTTACATTTAAGATAGCAGACAAAATTTTTTTATTCATACATAAAAAAGTATCATACATAAGTATCGTACATAAAAAAGTATCGAGTGAGGTTCACATTTGTATATACATATATCTTGAAACTTCCCTGACATTTGAAATATTAAGCCATTCTTGAACTTTTCACCCAATCTGTATGTGAATTCCTTAACTTCCTTACCACCCTACCATTTAGCCTTATTCCTTATCCCTGGCTTCCCTCCTCACATTTCTCCTGTGCCACAATTTTACTTTTTCCTCGCTGAATTCCAAACCATACTTAACAATTTTTTCATTCTACAACTCTATTGCCCTTTGCACTTTTTCTGTCTTTTCCCAACAACAAGCTATAGTTATTTGGTAACTATGTGTTACCATACACAGAAATGTGTCAGTTTCTCGAAAACGTGGAAACCACCAACCCACTTTTTATTGAGCTCCTAGTTTTTTTACAAACTTGCGTCAATGTAAATATCAAATCTTTTGTTTGCTCCCTTAAGTGTACAGTCCATTTGAAATAGCGTGATAGTTAATCTCTGAATGGTGGTGACTTTTCTGAATAAAAAATCCCTTTTCAAAAGTATAATTTCCCTTTTATTTATTCTTTGTTGTGGTATTCTTATTATTCCAAGTGGTAGCACATTACAAAATTCCCTCTTTTTTTATTCCATTTAATTAATACTATCATGCTATTTTGAATGGACAATAAATCCCAATTACTCCTCTTCTAGTCTTGCTTCATTCTTTATCTAACACAACATTTTAGAATTATTTCAAATGGTTTCATGGTGTGTGGAAGGAGAGTAATAACTCTAACCTAACCTAGTTGCCACCAGAACATTGTACAAGTTTATATTAATAAGACACGAACAAGCCTCTCAAAGATATTCCAATACAAGCTACTGAAAGATCAATATGCAAGATAAAATAATGCAATAATGTGAAGTGTAGAGAACAGTAGTTCCTAATTATAAAGTTAACTCTCCATATTCGCGGTTCCATTTTTTGTTACCATTTTCGGTATTCACAGTGAGCTAAATTCAATATTCGCGGTTTGTTCCGAATGAAAAAGAATTTGGAAAACGATGATAAAATACATGATAAAAATAATTATTAATGTTAAGTGTTCTGTACATTATACCTGAATAATGTGCTTTTATTATGTACACAAATACAGTACCTACGAAACATCGAGTTGCTGGTTTTAAAACTTGTAAGTTATGGATGTTTATCTAAGTAATATATTAATATAGTATGTACACTACAGTATGTATGTAGCTATAATATATAGGCATTGTTTATTAATTTATTCATTCTATTTTCATATTCGTTGCGAATTTTCGGAATCTAACCCCCGCGAGTATGGAGTGTTTACTGTAAAATAAAATAAAGAAAGAAACACTAACCTTAGCGATAAGGACTTTATATGTTTCCATCATCGAATTATCACTATCGCAGCCAGCTAATCGTAACCAAACTTCACCTCTTAAAGCCTCAGGAATACCTTGTCGAACTAAAGTCGGTAACTGACGAGGTCGTGAAGCTGAAGAAGACGGCCATTTATCTAAGACTTCTTTCCATGATAACAACTCTATTTCAGTAACTTCTTTACTAACATTTCCAGTTCCACTTAGGAGAGGTTCATCGCCATCTATATTTATTATTAAAGAAATACAAAGATTAATAAAATGTTTAAAACTATAAAAACCAAACTATCAATTGCACCTGTGCTATTCATATGCTTATTATTAGCATCAGAGGGGTTCCATCAGTTTAGCATTAAAAATATCAAAAGGTTAGCCCATTGTACAGGACCCGCAGAAAAAGTGGATGGTTTTGAAATGAATAAAATAAATCAGAAATAAGATGTAAAAAACAAATTATTTATAGATTTGAAACATCATTTCTTGCAATTTTTTTATTAAAGCACTTAAATTCTAAAATTCACTTATTTTGTTTTACAAATTATGTCAGTTAAGTGATGACCCTCATTCTGCACGCATTCATGTAATTGTACTTGGAAATCATCCATTGCCTTTACAATCATGTCGTTCGGTTTAGGCCGCGATTTCATTTCGAATTGCTAGCTTTAGATTTTCAGTTGTTCAAGGCTTTACGACATACACTTTCGATTTCAAATACCCCGAAAGAAAAAAGTCACATACTGAAAGATCTGGGGAGCGAGCAGGCCATGAAAGGTCACCATTTCTTGCAATTACATATTCTGGAAACATTTGTCGTAACACATTCATTGACACTCTGGCAGTGTGAGCAGTAGCCCCATCTTGTTGGAACCAAACATTTGCAGAGTCAACTTCACGACGTTGTAACTCTGATGCAAGGAAATTATTTAACATTTCGACATAACGACTTAAAGTGATCGAAACTGCTCGACCGTTCTCTTTGTAAAAATATGGACCTATCACTTCGAATTTAGCCATTGCGCAACAAACTGTCACACGTTCATAACGAAGTGGTTTTCCATGTAGGCTACCCAGTACCAGAAATTTCTGCTACCCAGTACCAGAAATTTTGTTTATTTACACAACCAGACAGGTGAAAATGGGCCTCATCAGACATTATGATTATTGAATCGTTAGTTAAAATGTTCAGAATTGATTGTGCACATTCTCTTCGGTTTTGGAAATCATGTTGGCTTAGTTCTTGAACAGTTACGATTTTATATGGATGAAAATAAAGATCCAAACGCAAAATTCTTCAAACACTCGATCTGATATTCCTAGCACAGCTGCGTGATGTGCAGCAGGGTGACGTGGACTTCTGGTTACTGACAATCGCAAAACATCTGTGTTTTCGGGAGTACAAACGCTACGTGGACAGCCTGTAGTTTCCGTTTTAAAGATGAAGCCGTTTCTCTACAATTTTTAACCCAACGCATTATTGCATTGCGACTGGGAACACTACCATGTCTACTTACTCCAAACTTTGTACGGAAAAACGCTGGGTTTCGACTACCGAGTAACCGTTATTAAAGTAAGTCTCTATGATGAAAGCACGATGTTGTGCGTTCCACAACTCCATTGCAACTGTAATGGCATTGAGCTAGGGAATGAAAGTCATTGACCCGGTTCTCCCTACTTGCATTGTTGCGATGTACAGTCAGATCAAAAACTATCAACTTTTTCTGCCGGTCCCTGTAGTTAACATATTGAAGCATAAGGATGAGTCCAGCTCAAATGGCTTAAAAATGGCTTTAAAATTCGAACAATGCAATGTGTGAGGACGAGCACTCGTCCTTACACATTGTGTTGTTTTAAATGGGATAGAACGGCTTGGTTTTGTTTATAGGTTATATACTCTTTTAATAATTTTTGGGTTTTAAAATTTGTCACTATAGAACGTAAAATGAAAGATGAAGCGTGTGTTTGGAACTGCTTAACTCAAGTAAAAAACATAAAAATTTTAGGCACAGCATGTTTTAAAGCAAGGTTTTTTGTAATTTTATTCATATACATCGTGGATCACGAAAGTGTATAAGGCATTTTCTTATGATTTGGAAACAAAATATTTACCAGGTTTTTTTGAGCATTTTTCACTTAGTCCATGTTTCAGAATACATAGCATATTCGATTGTAGTAGGAAAAGTGTGACGTTTTAGAGGATGTTTATGCATGTTTACTATTAATTTCAGCTGAAATTTAGCCTTTTAGTACAAAGGATAAAGGAATTAGAATGCCCAAAACGGGCAGGTGGAGTGTTATTTTAATTGCACTCTATCTGTTTGGTCCAGGGCTAAAAAAAATAGTTCGGTTTCGTGTCACATAGTCAGCCACTTATATGACTGAACTATTTAAGAACAGAAGAGGTAGAGGTGTAAAAGACACAAGTCAGAGTAATGAATTTCACTATGCAGCCAGACCCTGTGGTGAATGAAGTGAAGGTGTCATTTGCAGGGTGGAAAGTGAGTGCTTTTCGGAGGGCCTGGCATGCTGATAAGCATTCTCTTTCAACTCAGTGAGGAAGGCAATGGTAAACCACCTTACTCCTCGTTTTTACTTAGTAAAACCTCTAGAGGTTCAAACCAGCCTTTCGGCTGTTGACCTAAACATCAACAAAGGAATTAGTGTCAGTTAAGGAATTAAATTATAGTAATAATTAATATAAGATTTATTTAATATACATACTAATTATTAATATTATTAATTATTATTACTTTAATTAATTTTCTATTTTCTGGAAAATATAATGGCAGGTGATGACAAGTCTGCCTGCATATGAAGAGTTACAATTTAAAAAAAAAGTTGACCAGAATCAGCTGATTGGGAACCGAGACCGAAAAACCTTATCCTTTTAAATATATAGATAAATAAATAAATAAACTTTATTGTCACATAAAATAACATACATTAATATATGATAAGTCAAAATGTTTGGGATAAAGAACTAGAAAGTTATTACAACTGTACAGAAGGCAAAAAGGAGACTGACCAGACATTCGGTTAGAGTGGCAAAGGAAAACTAAGCGAAAACCTTGACCAGATGATTGTCTTTAACACTTTAAAGTGTTAATATTATGTTACGTGTTACTCCCTAACTGCATGAGGTTTTTCAGAAATTGGCAGAGAAATGTTCATGTAGTACACTTAAATGGCATGCATTTCAGTATCTATTCACAATACCTGCACAAAACTTTTAACATAATTACTTAACATATAAAACAATATGATACTTATAAACATAAATAATATTATTATTTTATCAAACATTCTGTGTAGGATTATAAACAGCCATATTATTTGAAATTGAAATATATATTTCTAACCACCAGAATACGGTAACAGAAAACACTTACCATTGTTTATAGCACTATCGTGTATCTTGTACACATCTTCGGTAAATTAAAATTCTTTAAAAAAATTTTATTTACTGAAGATGTGTACAAGATACACGAAAGCGCTATACACATTGGTAAGTGTTTTATGTTATCGTATTCTGGTGGTTAGAAATATATACTTCAATTTTAAATAATATTAAATGTAAATAATAATAGTTTGTAACCGAAAACAAGAAAACAAGACTGTAAACAAAAGAACCGAAACTGTGTTTCATCGTAAATGTAGCCAGTGTAAACTTACTATTTACACAAGAATACTAAGAAAAATAACATTATATTAAACGGTACTGCATTTAGTCAATTCACGTAAGTACAAATTGAGACTGCTAGAGAGCAGCATATAATGGCATTAATGCGTTATAAGGGTTAACTAGAAAGTTCTACTTTTCTCAATACTAGAATAACGGTTTTTCAATACCATAATCAAAAAATATCATGCATATTAAATGAAATTACCTGAAGGACACTCTTCTTTAGGAGTAAGTGTATCGATTGAAGTGACACTGGGCGAGCGAATGAAACTAGCAATATTATTTAATGTTAAGTTAAGTCTACCTCTGTCCAACTCACCGGATGGTTCAATACTTATGACTTCATACGACGTTTCATTCAAATCTGTACTAGGTACCTGCAACATAATCAATAGAGTCATTTTTTATCATATTTCACAATAGAATAACATACGGATTGTATAATGTTCGCCAATTACGGTGGCGTGTAGGGAGGGAAAACTGACGTACCTTGGACACATCATAAGGGGGCCTAAATATGAGATTCTGCATCTCATAATTCAAGGAAAACTCGTTGGTAAACGCTCGGTGGGACGCAGACGAATATCCTGGTTAAGAAACCTGAGAGAAGCGTTTAACTGCTCGTCGCATGACCTTTTCAGAGGAGCAATGGACAAGGTGCGACTGACCATGATGATAGCCAACTTTCGTAACGGAGAAGGCACCTGAAGAAGTAGGGAGGGTAGCAAGACAGAGAATATGTTGCGTCCGCCATTCCCCTCAACTCATTTCAATCAGTGCACGGTGTCCAAGCGGAATTTTTTAGCGATTGGTGTGTGTGTGTGTGTGTGTGTGAACAAAATATCACAAGAACGGAACATCGTACGAAGTTGAAACTTGAAACTTGAAACTTGTACGAAGTTGAAACTTGGTATCTTATGTTAGATACCATTAGAAGACCCGACATGACCATTTCCATCAAAACTGGTCAACCGGAAGTAGTAGTTTATTCGTATCATTTTTCACTTTTTTGCGATTTTCTCTAAAACGGCTCCTACAATTTTTTTAAAAATCGCCTTATTTACTAAATTTTTCATGCTCTACAAGATAGCGTAGGTGCCATGTCTGCTGAAATTCTTGGGGAGGCTCTTTTCTTGTAAAAAAATGTTTTTCTTACGATTACGGCTTTAAAATGAATTTCAGTGCAAAAATATGTATAATAAAAGTTGTAGAGAATTTAAAATCTTAACTTTAATTTCAAACATTTTTTTATATAACACTTAGTTAAGGGTAATTAGCGATTTTCTGTTTTTTTTTCTCACGAAAACGTGTAAAAAAATCAATTTTTAAAAAATTTCAGCCTTAATGCATTTTACGATAAAAATGTGTACAATTATATTTATAGAAAATTAAAAGATCTACAAGTTTTATTTAGAGCAATTTTCTGTATTTTTAAGCCAAACTGAGGTTGATTTTTATTTTGGGTCTTTCCCTCATGATTAAAATTAGGTTATCTTTATTGAGGTTAGTTTTTACTTTCTCTTACCTATATGAATATATAGGAAGGAAAGTATTGTTTTCATGTCGATTTTTCGAAATCGAGTTTTCACCAGATCTATACGTTTTCAGACCCCCTGAACCCAAAAAACATGTTTTTAGTGATTGGTCTGTGTGTGTGTCTGTGTGTGAACAGAATATCTCAAGAACGGAACATCGTACGAACTTGAAACTTGAAACTTAAGTTACATACCACTACCGGACGCGACACGAACATTTTCATCAAAATCGGTCAACCGGAAGTAGTAGTTTATTCGTATAATTTTTCAGTTTTTTGCGATTTTCTCAAAAACTGGTCCTACGATTTTTTTTAAAATCGCCTATTTTACTCAATTTTTTATTCTCTACAAGATAGGGTAGGCGCCATGTTTGCTGAAATTCTCGGTGAGGCTGTTTTTACGTAAAAACGTTGTTTTTTTAAGATTATGGCTTTAATATAAATTTTAGCGCAAAAACTTATATAATAAAAGTTGTAGAGAATTTAAAAACCTACAACTTCTATTTCAAACATTTTTTTGTATAACGCTTAGTTTAGCGGTAATTTGCAATTTTCTGTTTTTTTTCTCACGAAAACGTGAGAAAAATCGATTTTTTTAACATTTCGGTCTTAGTATGCATTTTATGACAAAAGTGTATATAATAAAAGTTATAGAAAATTAAAAGATCTACAACTTTTGTTTAGAGCATTTTTCTCTACAGAGCCTAGTTTAGCGTGAAAGTGTGATTTTCCGTATTTTTAAGCCAAACTGAGTTCGATTGTCATTTTGCGTCATTCACTCATGATTAAAATAAGGTTTTGTTTTTGAGGTTAGTTTTTGTTTATTTCTAATATTTTATTAATAATGTTAGGTTATTACTAATATTAGATTATACTGTTCATTATTTACATTGGTAAGAGAAAGTTGTGTGTGTTTCACACCAGATTTTTCTGGTGTATTTAATATTGTAAAATTATTCTGACTGTAACAGGCAGGTTGAGTGTTAAATTATTTGCACTCAATCTGTCATTTCCTGAGAAGCTGTTTTTGAGAAATTTGCAAAAAAGTGAAAAATTGCACGAGCCACCAACTGCTTCTTCCAGTTGATCGATTTTGATAAAAGTTTTGTGTGGGATTTCCTTGTGATACCTAACTTAAATTCTGAGTTTCAACTAATATAATTTTTCATTTTCGTGTTAATTTGTTTATACGTGCACGTGCGCACACATACACCAAATTGTAAAAACTTGTTTTTTTGGTCTCAAGAGACCTGAAAACATATCCAGCGAAAAATTTATTTAAAAAATTTACACAAAAACGTAACTTACCTATTTTTCTTATAATAAAGAAACTGAAACTATGACAAGGTGTCAGTTGGGACTGACAAGTCCCAACTCGATCAAACTTCACAATGAATAACTCAAAGAATCTGACTATCAAAGTAACTACTTCAAATAGATGTAGAGTCAGCAGTTTGTTCATAATAGAATTTTTCACCCAATTTTTTGACGACACCTCGTAATCATAGTCATAAAAAATTTTAAAAATTATTTTCTCATCAAAATCAAATTTAACAGAGGTTAACCTTTAGTCACCAATTCATGATTAAAATTAGGTTATGTTTCAATGTGAAATTGGCAAGAGAAAGCATGTACTTCACACCAAATTTAAAAAAACAAATTAAAAAATGTTTTAGATACTTAAGTAATAATATTTTATATAGTTACCTCTTTTAGATTAACGTAAAACTGTTGAATATGTGTTTTACGGCTGTATAAACTCCAAAACCGTTCATTTTGTGGATGAATTTTAACGGAACTCTCTAATGAAAACCGTACTGGTTCACGGATCCCACGTATAACAAGATCCATAGCAACCGTTAAGTAAACACGATTTTCACGAGATTCAGTGTTAAGAAGTTCGAAAGCAGGTTCTTTTGGATCCCACTGTACTGAAATTACTCGACATTGTTTGTCAGGCATCATGTCTGATCCAGTTGAAATCTGCAAACATTATTAAATTTTATCACTGAATTTTGTTACGACATTCGCATAGAAATCTTACATAGTGTTTTTTGTACAGAAATGTTTGTAATAAAGTTTTATACAACATTTATGGTTTTTAATAACAATTTATATATTTTGTGACAAATCCAATTCTAATTTCTATATTTAAAAGTATGGGGTTGTTTGCCCAGTTCCATTACAGCTCTCACAGGACTGATTTCAGTTTTTTCATAAAATGAAGGTCTCCACATATAGAACAACCCTACACGTAATTATTCCCCGATTCCCAATAAACATAAAAAAAAAAAATTATTAATGTTTTTTTACAACCCATTTTTTTTTTAATTTATTGCCCACATATCACTTGCGAGGTCGTTTGAAAAGTTCGTGCAAAGTCAGATATATGGCACTACTGGCGCATATCGAGCATATGTTTAGTTAGTAGCATCTGTTGGAAAAACACATGTGGAGTTTCAGGCAGATCGGTCTATTTCTTTGTGTTTGATATTCGTTTTAATCGAGGAAGTCGAGTGAGTTTCAAAAAATGGATAAAAATTCCAGAACAAAGTTCTCAGAAGCATTGTCAATGCTCCCTGGTATGTTAGGAACGACGACCTGCACTGGGACTTGGGAATGGATTCTATAAAGGAAGTAATTCGGAAATTTGCCAGGAGTCATGAAGATAGATTCTTCACCATGCGAATGCCGAAGCTGTACAGCTACTCAAGAATGCAGATCTGAATAGGAGACTTTCTCGTGTAAAACCATTTCAACTGGTGTAATGAATAGTATAAAGTTATTAATTTGTTAGTTATTAGTTACTTGTATATATTTTGAAGTGTTTTATTAAATATCAATGATTAGTAAATTTTATAAAAAGTGTATCAGAATATCGAACATAAACTAAGAACTATTAGTTGGTAAATTCTTAGATTAAGTACTTAGATTAATTAAATTAGAACAAAATTGTTAGTTAGTCTTAGACTAGTTACAATAAATTTCACAATCAAAAACAAAAAAAAAATGGTTCAGAATACAACCAACCACCCTTTGACCTGAATACCACCTCAGTAGGTCATAAAACAATGTTTTGCAAGATTCATTCTCACATAAAAACAAAATATTTCGGCAAAAGAGAGGTTACTGTTGTCAATTTCTAAACCTCACATCTGACACTGTTTTTAAATTCTGTAAATTAATCAGAAAAATAATTCCACGACTAAAATAAAGTAAAATTAATAAATACTGTGATACTGTTCATTTAATACATACCATTTCTAGCAACTGCATATCGCTGTGTTTAACATGACGACCTGGACTGAGTAAAACACCGAAACATCGTTCGACCACAAGATCATGATCATGTTGTCCAACCACCTGTTGTACTGTTAACGTAATCTGTTTCTCAACGTTAGCATGGACTTTGAAACAACTCTGATCTTTAGGCACGGCACTAAAACCACCCTGCAAGTAAGATTATTCTTCTGAATTACAGAAAGAACCATGAATTCCAAAAAAAGATTTCTTTACTTTTACTCAAAGATAATGGATGCAGATGTATCTGTCTGGTCTGAGAGATGTAATGTATATGGATATATCCATAAATAGAACTGAGAAAAAACTGGTGTGAAACACTTACATGACTTTCTCTGGCAATATAACCTCCATTTAATCATGAGTAAACAATGAAAAATGAAAAACAACCTAATTTTAATTATACGTGAAAGACACCAGATAAAAATCAACCTCTATAACATAAAAATATGGAAAATCAGTAATTGCCTCAAACTACTGTAGGCTCTGTAGAGAAAAAGGCTTAACCTTTTGCCGTACCCTTTTATCTCTTACTCTTTTGTCATAAAATTCATACTAAGGCTGCAATTTAATAAATTCCATTTTTTACAGATTTTGATGGGAAAAATCAGAAAATCACTAATTGCACTAAACTAAGCATTGTACAAAATAAAATTTCAAGAAAAAGTTGTAGGTTTTTATATGTTTTACATATATAATAATATATAATATATACACTTTGGTCGTAAAATGCATACTCTAAGGCCACAATCTTAAAACACTACATTTTTTACAGATTGAAAAAACTGAAAATCACTCATTACTGGAAAAGCATCATACAGTCTGCCCTTAACATCATAAACTATTGCTGAACTCTTTTTCATTTGCCCAAAATACCACTGAATACCCACAAAGTTATTAAGGAAACTAAAACATTACTTACTCTTCCATCCTCTTCCTTAATTTCCATGCTAACTTCGAAAACAAACATATGGGTATTGTTGCTTTTACTGATGCCTTCTTGATCATCTGATGCCAGTTCTCCATTCACAGACGTCGTTAAAGATTTGGGTACACGTTGAAATGCTTTTATAAAACATGACGATACCTGCCCCACCTGTAACCATACAGACATCTCATGTAAAATATTTAAATAGATTGCTGAGTAATTATATTATTTTTCTAAGTCCAAGGCATGTAGGCTTAACAAAGACAAAATACTTTTAGTTCTAACATAGAATTGAATTTATCAATACAAAAACCTACCGCGAAATTAAATTTTCTTACAATTCTACAAATTTTAGTGGGAACTAATAAATAATTTGGCATCCATTTTAATCCAACATAAGTGGATACGTACACATGTGTAACCAAGTATATTTTTTATGAAGTTATTTAAAAAATAATAATCAAGAAATTACACATAAATAACAAATATAAATATGGAGGTAATGAAATTTAAAAATGATATTCATAAAGAATACTTACTTTTAAATTCTGAAACGATAAAATGATTTTAAAACTTATGAAATATTAAGATCCACAATGTAGATAATCTGCACACACAACCTTGTGATCGTATTGTACATATCTTATTAAATATGTATATATGTACGATCACAAGATCATCGTAATTGTTGATGTGAACAATACATCACAAACATAGCGATAAATTAAATAGTAACACAATAAAAAAAGCATTAATCTGTTAATTATAAATCTACTATCAGTATACGTAAATGGGAACGCCCTCACTGACTGACTGACTGAGTCACTAATCACTAATTCTCCTACATACACAATAGTTAGAAAGCAGAAGTCTGGAGGGAATATTTCTTTTAGGTTAAATAGGAAAGTTAAACATAAGTTTCTTTGACATTCCACCGTTAAGGGGTTGAAAAGGGTGTTCATACTTTAAATTGATATTTTCTGTTTACTAAGTTCTGGACAATCTAGATGGCTGAAACTTGGTGGAAATGTTACTTATAGTTCAACTAAAAAATTACCTCTTAACCATTTCCAAAATGTACCCCCTGAGAGAATAAAAATGGTGTTCAACCCTTACACCAATATTTATCGTTTATTAACACTTTGAAGACTGACATTTTTTTTTGTAGTTTTGCCCATGGACTGCCATTTTTCGGGGATTTTTAAAAAATTGTAACAAATCAACCATGTGTCATAAATTCAAAAAGTAAAGATTAAATTAAAGATCATAATTAGTAGATTACTTTTCATTTATTAAGATTAGAATTACTAACATTATAATGATAAAGATATTTGACTGAAGAGAGGTATGTTTTCTTGAATTTAAAAATCTTTTCACCGTATAATGATAATAAGTAAAAGAATAATAAAATTAATTATATGAGTTAAATTCTTACTAACTAATTACCTATTTCTAATAACCATTTTACTTTTTTTATTTCTTAAGTAAAATTTAAAAAAAACTAAGTGTTTTTTTTAATAACTAACTAATAACTAACAACAACGTGCAGAAGTACCGGCAGATCACTTGCTCACGCTCGATAACATCGATGGTGTAAAAGTCGATATATTCGACAATCTGACAGCATTAGGACTATGAGTGTACTCTATTAGATTCAGAATGAACTAAATTAAATGACAGCATAGACGGCAATCATATACGATACAAGGTAATGGATATAAAACCAAGTGAAATAGGCGCCTGTATCATATACGGGTGCCATCCAGCCGATCAAAATGGCACGCCCGTATCAAATACAAGTGCCGTCCTGAAAGTATTAACACGTTCAGTGCGGCAGATATATTTATGTGGTTTATTGAACACTACCAGGTGATCAGCGAATGCAAAAATGCGGCTGGTCTACATGTTTTATTATCTCTTCTTTTTACGTTCAGTCTGTGATCAGTTTTTGAATAGATGTCACAGGTTTTTTTTGACGGCATTTAAAAAACTGATATATTTTTACAACTCAGTTTGAAGTTTTCCGTGAAATTTTGTTTATACTTATACATTATTAGTTTTAAATGAAATATTTATATATAATATTGACTATTAGTCTACATATATTTCATAATTACATAGATGAATTACATTATTTTGTCTACATTCTTATAATTACGTAAGAAAACTCGAAAATATACACAATTTTTTTCTGTTTACTAGTCAAAGTAATAATAATATAAAAATTTATTTTATGACATTACTTGCGATACAATTACTCAATTATGCAAAACTAATTATAGTAAATATTAAGTATGACTAAAATAATTAAATTCTTTTTTTTATCATCAGTCTCTCGACTGGTTTGATACAGTTCTCCAAACAGTTCTATCTTGGGCACGTCGTTTCATATCTACATACGTATAACACCCTTCATCCTTTATAATTTGCTTTATGTATTCTAGAACCTTTGCCTCCCCCTACGATTCACTCCCTCAATATTACCCTCCATTATTGATAGACTAATACCTGGATGTCTCAGGTTATGCCCCACTAGCCTATCCCTTCTTTTGGTAAGATGCTTCCACATACTTCTTTTTTCATTCACTCGCCTAAGAACCCAAAATTACTTATTTCTTCCACCCACCAAATTTTTAACATTTTCCTATAACACCACATTTCAAAAAGCTTCAATCCTCTTCCTTTCTGCAGCTCTTATCACCCACGTTTCACTCTCATATTCCACTCCCTACACTCCAAACATTAAATTTTTGTATAAGATTATAACGGCATCAAGCCAGTTTATTATTGAAGTATTGCTCCATCCCACAGCGAATGACCTTGCGTCTACCGGAATGAACGTGTTAAGACATGTTGTGTCTAGATTGAACGTGTTAAGTTCTAGATGAGTGAGATGAATGAATTTCAGTGATGTTATTTATAATGCAGCTCAAAAAATTACCCCTTAACAATTCCCAAAATTTATCACTAAAAGATTGAAAAGGGTGTACAACCATTAAACCATTTTTTTTTAATTTACTAAGTTCCAGACAAGTTAGATGAATGAAACTCAGTGGAAAAGTTTCTTTTCTCGAAAAATAGGAACACCACTGGAGTCCATGTGTTCAGTTGGAGGGTGACTACTTAAAAAGAAATCCATCACAATAATCTGTAAGTACCCACCATTTTGAAATTGCAAGCACACTTAGTTTTCTAATCACACAATAGATATTCTTCAAGAATAATTTTAGGTAACATTATACTTACAGCTTCAGGTATATCGCATCTAAATATATGGCACAGAAATATCGTAGATTCTTGTGTGTCACCATGCGATAAAGTAAATGCAAAACAAGATGCCTCAGCTGATTCAGCCGAACCACGAGAATAGAATAAGATTCTATTGATTTCGTATCTAACCATAACAGCATTGGTACCAGCATCGTAAAGTCTAAAAGAAGAACAAGAAGAAAACAAGAAAATGAGATAATCTATTGAAAAAAGTAAACAAAAATTATAAATAACATAATATAGATACTGAAATCATGAGATTGCCTTTTGCGTATGGATGGGCTGTGAAGAATGGAAGAGAAAATTTAACAGTGCTGCCAACCTCAACAGTGAGACACTACTCGTACATTTCACTATCGTGCAGTTTCTACATACATTTTGTAAGCTGTAGTTTATTTCGAGAAAATGTTTTCTTCATAAACCTTATAGGAAATAAATGTGACCTGTAATATTGCCAATAGCTTAATTTCTTGACTAGAAATGTTTAATTTACTGTAATCAAACCAGGTACCTTATTCCATTAGAACAAAATTTTCTACGAATGAATTGCCTTCTTTACTATCGCTGTCACCGGCATCTTCACTATCAGTCTCACTAGTATCTACCTAACCGTTTCCTTTTTTTACCAGGTGTCAACAAAACTGTTGAAGAATAGATTCTACTCATCTTTAATTTCCTTCTTTATTTTTCAATTTGGGAAAAGAGAAACAACACAGTAGTTAGCCAATTGCTCATGGCTTTTGGTAAGAGGCAGGGAAAAGGTTTTTTGTATAGCTTTAACTTCACAGCATTTTATTACACTGCTTATTAGATTTCATCCAGCACTGTGAATAGTCAGTCCACGTTTTCAAGAAACTAACATTTCTGTTTACGGTAACAAACAGTTAACATACAAAAGGTTCCAAGATATACTGTGTATGCTCTGGGTATAGTATAAATTGTTATGTTTATTGTACTGAAATAAAAACAGTCGCGCATGCGCACTGATGCTTTTCCCTCTTTACCCCTCGATGCAAACAGGGGCAAACTCATGACTCAAGTAACTATAGGTCTACAGTAGATACTTCCGTACCAAATATGGATCAACCACCCTTTAACTACAAGATTGTTACATAGCACATAGTATTATCATGTTAGTAAACGTGTAAATAATAATAACAAATCTTTGTTGGCTCATTCTTACCATGAAACCATAAAATAAAATTTTTCTTAACCATAAAATTTAATTATTTTTATTTTACTGGTGGCAATTTTTGAAATTATCATCCATCATTTTCTTATTATACACTCAATCTGTTCATTGCAGGGCTAAAATAAATAGTTCTGTTTCTTATTACGTGGTCAGCCAATTAAATGACTGAATCATTTAAGAACAGAAGAGGTAGAGGTGTAAAAGATACTTATCAGAGTTATCTGCTCTGAAAGTAATGAATTTCATTATACAGCCAGATCCTGTGGTGAATGAAGTGAAGGTGTCATTTGCAGAGTGGTAAAATTTATAAACATGAATAGCCTGACAGATTAAAAATTAATAAAAAACCTTCAGCAATCAAAATATTTAAAAATAAATTATACAGATAAAAGTTCAACGTACACAACAGATCCATCTGAACAGCTTGGTACAGAAACAGAGAGTTTAATAACATGGTCAGAAGATTGGTCATTCAAGATTTTCATGTTCCTTTGTATTTCCGATTGACTTTTAGGCGCATTGATGGACGCAGCACCCAAATAGGATATTCCGCCAAATATTGTACAGTCTTGAAATACATCACCTGTAAAAAATAAATAAATTTAATAAATTAACTAACTGTATCTTTTAAATCCCTAATGTGTGTACATTGCAATCACTTCAATTCAGAACAATAAACAACACCATGACCCAATGAGATGAGGATTGTGTGTATAACTACGGTAATACTGCATCTTTTATAATCCCTAATGTGTGTACGTTGCAATCAGTTTAATTCAGAACAATAAGCATCATCATGATCCCAGGAGATGAGGATTCTGTGTATGACATGTAAATGAGGTGTAGTCTTGTACAGACTTAGGCTGATCATTCCTGAATAGTATGGTTAATTGAACCCTAACCATCAAAGTACACCGGTAACCACTCTCTAACATTCAAATTTGTATAAAAGTAACTACTTTTAATTTACTATCTTTACTTTAACACATTGACTGCCACACAAAATTTTGTGACTATTGCAGCGGGGCCATCATACTTTTTTCAGATTTTATTCAATTTCATGTTATTTTACTTTAACAGTACTATTTTTCTTGTAAAATAAAGTTGACACACTTTTGCGTCACATGCCCAGCTAGAAAGATTTTACATTTCAGAGCCATGAGATCCATTTTTGTGTCACAATAAAAAATTTATTAGACAACTGGGTTTAGTTGCAAAGTGTTCTAGACTATTTCAATCAACCAAAATAAGCAAAAGAAATAAAAAAAAGTTAAAAATAATAACAGTATTTTAGTACAGGACAACAAGAAAAATTACCTGAATATGCAATATCCTAATATTTGAAAAAGGCCAACTATAGGGTGATTCAAAAAGAGCGCCGGTTTTTAAAAGGCTGGTAAATTTTTGTTTATCGGTTGGCAACATTGTTAGACCTCATTTCTATTTCGGTGAACATTCCGATTGACGATTCAGTTGTAGTTTCTCTTGTTCGCAGTGTAATACTCTCGCAGTCTCTGTCTAACCATGGAGAAGTTTACTATTACGCAACGAGTGTTAATCGTCAAAACATTTTACCAGAGTGGAGAGAGTTATGCGGCTACTGTCAGACGACTTCGCGGTACTCTAGGACGTATGAAGCACCGAATCAATCAACAGTTCGCAGGCTCATGAAAAAGTTTTTTGAGACGGGTTCAACAGTCGACCTTAAAAGTTCTGGACGTCATCGTTCTGGCCGAACTGAGCAGAACGTTGCGTTGGTTCGTGACAATGTGGCTGTTAGCCCAGCAAAATCAATACGTCGCCGTTCTCAACAATTGGGTTTAAGATGTTCTTCTGTACGGAGAATTCTTCGGTACGATCTCCAATATCACCCGTATAAAATTCAGTTGACGCAAAATTTGAAAGTGGCAGGATGATGACACCTTCGCAAACAAAATCATTTTCAGTGATGAGGCGCACTTCCACTTAAACGGTTTTGTTAATAAACAGAACTGCCGTATGTGGGGTTTAGAAAACCCCACATACGGAAACTTGTCCCACATAGTCGAAACTTGTCGTGCAGTAATATCCAATTTCATGAACAGAGTTGATGCGTGCCAGCGCAGTAGAGGAGGACACATGCATGACATCATTTTTCATACATAAAATCGGAAGGTAAGATGAACTTGTTGATGTATTTATTTTCAGTTTTTCAATAAAATAAATCTCTTAATTTGATATATCAAAACCGGCGCTCTTTTTGAATCACCCTATATTTGAACAGCCTAAATGTACAATGCACTGTCTGAAGCCATAGCTTTTGAAAACACATTAGAACCACACGGGTTAAAAATGAGTAATGTAGTGTAACTTATTTTTGATGCATGTAGCCCATTTTTAAAGACAAGTATGACACATATTTGGGTCATATAGCAGTCAATGTGTTACACCAGCAACCTTTGTCTCCAAAAATCAGCTTTAAACAGCTGACTTTGGCAACAACTATAACGCTAGATCGATCCAGTTTGTTAAAAAATAACATTTTTTTTTTTTTTTTTTTTATTCCTATTTTGTGTACGTTGCAATCTGTTCAATTCAGAACAATAAGCAACCCCATGACCCAATGAGATGAGGATGATGTGTATGACGTGTAAATGAGGTGTAGTCTTGTACAGACCCAGGTTGACCATTCCTGAGAGAGTATGGTTAATTGAACCCCAACCATCAAAGTACACCGGTAACCACTGTCTAGCATTCAAATCCGTATAAAGGTTTTATAAATACCCTATTACTACCCTATTACTAATGTGATAGGGTAGGCACCTTTACTAGGATATGAACCAGGAACCTTCGTCTCCGAAAATCAGCTGTTGAACAGCTGATTTTGGCGAAAAATAATATTAGCAGTAAACATTTACTTATACAATATCCGTGGTTAAATTAATAATAAGATATTGACTGGTGTACCATTTGTAGCGGCATAATATGGTTTATAGTTAAGTACGAAAATTCCTGACTTCATTTGTACCGCAGGTCAATGAATGACTTCCTACACCGGAGTTATATAATTGGGAACCACTGTAGTACATTATACGTTTATACTGCTCATGTGGGTTGTCGTCATATTTTTACTTTCTCTTGCCTATATGAATATAGGAAGGAAAGTATGGTTTTCATGTCGATTTTTGAAAATCGAGTTTTCACTGGATCTACACGTTTTCAGAACCCCTGAACCCAAAAAACATGTTAGCGATTGGTCTGTGTGTGAACAGAATATCTCAAGAACGGAACATTGTACAAACTTGAAACTTAAGTTACTTACCACTACCGGACCTGACACGAACATTTTCATCAAAATCGGTCAACCGGAAGTAGTAGTTTATTCGTGTAATTTTTCACTTTTTTGCGATTTTCTCAAAAACTGGTCCTACAATTTTTTTAAAAATTGCCTGGTTTAGTAAATTTTTTATGCTCTACAAGATAGGGTAGGCACCATGTTTGCTGAAATTTTTGGTGAGGCTGTTTTCACGTAAAATTTTTTTTTTTAAGATTACGGTTTTAATATGCATTTTAGTGCAAAAAATTATATAATAAAAAATGTAGAGAATTTAAAATCCTACAACTTTAATTTCAAACATTTTTTTGTATAACGGTTAGTTTAGCGGTAATTAGCGATTTTCTGTTTTTTCTTTATTTGGAGCATTTTTCTATAAAGAGCCTAGTTCAGCGTGAAAGAGTGATTTTCTGTATTTTTAAGCTTAACTGAGGTCGATTTTCATTTTGCGTTTTTCACTCATGATTAAAATTAGGTTGTTTTTTGAGGTTAGTTTTTTGTTTATTTCTAATGTTTTATTACTAATGTTAGGTTATATTGTTAATTATTTGCATTGGCAAGAGAAAGTTGTGAGTGTTTCACACCAGATTTTTTTTAAACATAAACTATCAATGCACTTAGTTCGACGCCTCTACTTGGTCCAAACATAATTGGAACATACGCCAAAAACTAGGATTGAAGCTGAGAGATTTGTATTGGATAATGAACAAACGTTTACAGCTGTCATTACAGTGCAAGCTCCTACTGTACAAAGTGATATTGAAACCGCTGTGGACATATGGGTTACCGCTTTGGGGATCAGCTGTGAAATCGAATCTTGATATTATCCAACGATTCCAGTCCAAAGTTTTACGGATAATAGCGAATGCTCCATGATATGTGACAAATGATGTGTTGCATAGGGACTTACATGTCAACACCGTGAAAGAAGAAATTACGTAGCTAAGTTCTAAATATCAAGTAAAATTATCAGATCACCGAAATTCTTTGGCGCTTAATTTACTTGATAATAGGAAAGACGTAACACGACTAAAATGAATAAAATTGCTGGACCTTCCGTTTAGATTTACCAACTATACATATTACTCTACGACTGTAATAATTGTATTCCATATCAACATCATCAACATCATTTCTGTCAACATCATCTTCTTCCTCTACGCATTCTACTATCACCGCTATTATTTTTGTTACCTTTTCTATTATTGTTATACTTTTCTATTACTGTCATGCGGTCTTGGGTTTGAATCCCATTCAGGTAAGGCATATTTTCATATGTAACAAAAATAATTTCATCCTTCACTGTCTGCATTAGCAGTAATTGCAGAACAGTTGGGCGTAAAAAAAAAAGAAAAAAAAATTATTTATGTTTTATCTAGTTAAATGTTTTCAAAAATTATAAATAATTTTGTTTTTCTTTTCGAAGCAATAGCATTGGGTATTGTCTTCGTCATATGAATACTTTTATGTTATTTACTTATACTTTTTGTTTTTTAACCCTTTCTAACCCAGTGTCTGCCCATAACAGACAGGTGGAGTGTCAAATTATTTACACTCGATCTGTTAGTTGCAGGGCTAAAATAAATAGTTCTGTTTCTTATCACATGGTCAGCCAATTAAATGACTGAATCATTTAAGAACAGAAGAGGTAGAGGTGTAAAAGACACTAATCAGAGTTATCTTATCTGAAAGTAATGAATTCAGCCAGACCCTGTGGTGAATGAAGTGAAGGTGTCATTTGCAGAGTGGAAAATATGTGCTTTTCAGAGGGCTCGGCATGCTGATAAGCGTACTTTTCCACTCAGTGAGGTAGGCAATGGTAAACCACCTCACTCCTCGTTTTACTTAGTAAAACCTCTACAGGTTCAAACCAGCCTTTTGGCTGATGACCTAAACAACAAACCCAGTGTGACATAGAAGGCATATTGGAGTGAAATAACAGACCTCAACATTTTAGATGTTAGAGACAACTTTGGATTAAAGAATGCTGGGTGTGAAGTGTAATAATCTTCTGTATCCTAGCCAGGATTCGAACCTGAGACCTCCGCTTTGCAGTGTAGTATGCTGACCATTGTGCCACGGAGGCAACCGTTAATTTCTTTTTAATTTTGGTTTCAGAAGTTTGTTTCATTTACTAAAATAAAGTAACACTTCTTTGAATAAATTGTACGAGTATATTTTTTAAACTGTTACTAAATAGTGATTTTATCCATTTTACCAATATTTTTTTATTGTAAAATTTTTGAAGTCTTAAATAATACTAAAATCGTACTTAGTTTTTTTTACTATAAATATAAGTACTTTTACTTTACTTTACTTTACTATGTGGGCGTTCAGGCTTCTGCAGCCCCTCCTCACCGCGACCTAAAAGATCTTTTGTGATTGCCCCTATTCCTTATTTAAGCAAGCCCCACACTTTCAATAAAGCGCAGGATCTGCCTAGGATCTAGTGCACTTACCTGAGTAGGTGTTAACACCTCCTTACCCATCAGCGCTCTTCTTTTGCAGCCAACCACTTTGCAACTGCATAAAATGTGCTCAGCCTTCTCCTCTGCCTCGTGACAGAATCTACACAGGCTCTCTTCAGCACTTCCTATCTTGGATAAATGATACCCAAGATTACAATGACCAGTCATCAGGCCCACTACCCTCCTCAAGTCCTGTCTTCCTAGTCTATTATATATCCCAGCCTTCCTGCTGGAATAGGCAATGAATTTCTTTGCCTGTACACAACCTGGCACCTGTTCCCAATAGGAGGTTTTAGCCTCCTCTTCCCAGAACCTGACTATACCTCTATAATAGCCCTCACCAATTCCACAGAATGGCTCTGGCCCTATGAAGTGAGAGGCTGCACCTTTCTTTGCTAAGGCATCCGCTCTCTCATTTCCAGGCACTCCCTGGATAAATATAAGTAAGAGAATATTGTTTTGTTTAGGAAGCCTGAAAATGATTTAACTTATTCTTATTGGTGGGAACTTTCATACCATCAAGTCCTAATGTGACGTTACATGTCACACTTTTTTGACAGGCCATCCAAAGGGTTAAAGGTCTAAAAGTGATTTTATTACACTTAAATATCAGTAAAATGTATTAAACAATGTACACATATTCTTTTGTATACAGTTTAAAAATTTGGGATTGAAAGGGTTAAACTGATTGTAAATAATCTCAGATGTTAGGGAAAAAACTATCAACAAGAGTGAAAGTGGTGAAGAGCTTTCGATCATTAGAGTGGATTCGATTGATCGATTGGTGTTGTTGTAAAAAAGTCGAACAACCAGATACGGTTACGAGCGCAAGGTTATTAAAAGAGATTAACTTGTTTCTATTTCATATAATGAATTAATACAATAATTTCACTAACCTTCTTTTTAAACTGCGTCACCTTTATTTTAATTTTCACTTACACGTGTTTCGGTGGATCCACCATCATCAGAGTAAATAACATATAATTGAAACTAAAAACATTATTTATTAAAAATCTATAGAAGATGATACATCTTCAGTCACTTGTAAGTGACTGAAGATGTATCATCTTCTATAGATTTTTAATAAATAATGTTTTTAGTTTCAATTATATGTTATTTACTCTGATGATGGTGGATCCACCGAAACACGTGTAAGTGAAAATTAAAATAAAGGTGACGCAGTTTAAAAAGAAGGTTAGTGAAATTATTGTATTAATTCATTATATGAAATAGAAATATTTAAAACTGCAGGATGCATTATAAAGATTTATTTTTGAATGAAGATTAACTTGTGTTTCATTGTGCATCCGTGTTATTTCATTGTTTGTATCATGAAAGTTATAATGCTTCATATAATTTATGGTTTTTGTTTTTATCTTTATAATTCTTTGATTTTTAATATCAGAATCTGTGTTGAGAATCAAAAACTATTGATATTGACACATTGATAATAAAAAGCGTAGTAAAATACAGAGAAATTGAGTAAGATTGGTATCGGAAAATAAAATGTTAATGTAATTAACAACTAAATAAAATAGTTGCAAATGACATTGATTTATCACCGATGTAAATTAAGCTGAGATAACGGGAGCAATAACTATTTATCTTGATTCGATGTTAATTGTATTACTTTACGAGTAGGTAATAAAAACATAAGTAAATCATTGAAACAGATACACTTTAATCTATTCAATTAAATCTTTCTTGCGCTTCCCATACAGTTTACAAGGAGAAAATAATGCAATGGGTCAAAATTCAAGTTACTCTAATTTCTAGTGATCTTTATAAATTTTTTACCCCAGAAGCTAAAATTTGCTGTTTTTTTTAAAGCTAGTCCATCTGTGTATGGGATGGGATAAAAAAAATACAATGAATGGTTTTACTACAAATGAACTGCAGACACTACGTCCATTTGAGTAAAAAGTTCAATACCCTGGTTCTTTGAGATAACCAGTATCAAGTTTGAACAAGTTGGGACTTGTCAGTTAGCTTCCAGAAAAGTTGGCTTTGTCACAAAATGCATACTAAGGCTGCAATCTTAAAAAAAAAATTGATTTCTTTTACACGCTTTCGTGAGAAAAAAACAGCAAATTGCTAATTACCGCTAAACTAAGTGTTATACAAAAAATGGTCAAATAAAAGTTGTAGAATTTTAAAATCTCTACAACTTTCATTACATACTATTTTGCTCTAAAATGCATATTAAAGCCGCAATCTTAAAAAACCCTTTTTTACGAGTAAAGAGCCTCCCCAAGAATTTCAGCAGAAATGGCGCCTACTCTATCTTGCAGAGCATAAAAAATTTAGTTAATGAGGCGCTTTTAAAAAAAAAATCGTAGGAGCCATTTTTGAAAAAAAATCGCAAAAAAAGTGAAAAATGACACGAATAAACTACTACTTCCTGGTTGACCGATTTTGATGAAAATGTTCGTGTCGGGTCCTCTAGTAGTATCTAACGTAAGTTTCAGGTTCGTACGATGTTCCATTCTTGAG
Source organism: Catonia carolina (assembly GCA_035578175.1). NCBI lineage: Eukaryota > Metazoa > Arthropoda > Insecta > Hemiptera > Achilidae > Catonia > Catonia carolina. Next base: position 13,624,248 of record JAQMRL010000008.1, read on the forward strand.
ATATTCTGTTCACACACACACAGACCAATCGCTAAAAACATGTTTTTTTTGGGTTCAGGAGGTCTGAAAACGTGTAGATTCGGTGAAAATTAGATTTAAAAAAAATCGACGTGAAAACAATACTTTCCTTCCTATATATTTATTCATAAACCTAATTCCTATATTTCCTATATGCCTATATATTAATTCCGTTCCAAGCATCTTTTATCCAAACACAAATCTGGCAAAAGATCAGCCGACCGCATTGGCGTATTTGGTAATGTGGTTGCCTCTCATCATGCGGTCTTGGGTTCGAATCCCACTCAGGCACAACATATTTTCATAAGTTACAAAAAAATAATTTTATCCATCACCGTCTGCTTTACAGTAATTGCAGAACAGTCGGACGGTAAACCAAAAAAAAGGTAAAATATCTGGGGGCTTCATTCTTACAGGGAGCTGTGAAAATGTAATTTTCTTCTACCATCCATTTAGTGTATTGTTTATTTTAATGCAGTTTTGAAAGGTTTATTAATGCATACATCGTTACATCTCCTCACTGCTATCTTGAATTTGGTTTCATGAAACCGTTTCAGTACCCACTTCTACATAAATTGGTACTAAAAACACGGAATAAATTACCGTGTTCGAGTAACACCTGCACACTAGTTATTTCTTCTCCAATCCACGAAAAAAGTGTAGGGAAGTACTAATAAATAAATACGGTAAGTAACAGAAACTAAACATTAGGCCTACACATTAAATAACAAAGATATAAAAAAACCAATCAATAGAAACAAACATAAATAAAAAGAAAAATATTTAATTGCATATAATTATTTTAAAAATTATTATCATACTATTATAAAATTTCTAGGGCGTTAAAAATTACCAAAAACTTACTATAAACATGTACACTTGGACGACGCTGTTAAATCCGGTTTTTCATAAATTGATTACAGTGGATACTAAAAAATTCTTGGATATTATAAAATTGTTTTCTAGAACAAACTGTGTTTAATTTTAAAACTGAGACGAAACATCTTCCAAATGATTCAGTAGGCTGTTATAAATTTTGACAGAGGCATAAACGGTGCTTTTTCGTATCCGATAGTTCTGCGTTGGATAATAGGTACTAAAATAATTTTTGTGTCTTATCAGGTACGAATGGATAGCTTTATTTTTCAAGAATAAATGCTTGTTCTTCTTCAGAAATAATGCACTCTCATTAAAAATTTAAATGCATGAGAACGTTAGTACATCTATTTTTTTAAAAAAGTTTGTAAGAATCACGTCGTTAGCTATCTAAGATGGCCCTAACAGCACATTTCTGCATACAGAAGGCGGCACCTGTTTTACTTGGAGATCCCTAAGACGTAACGTTGTATTTTAAATGTGAGAATTTGTAAGCATAATAAATACTCAAAGGTATTGGTACGCTCAGTACCTTATTTTAAGCGTTTTAGGGCATAGCAGTAGGATTTATCTATTTTGATTTTCTAAACATTTGCAAGGGTAGTAAAGTAACATTCAGCAAAACCAAAAAGTTGTTAGAACACTAGACTGGCTCCATACTTCCATGTGAAAGGTCGAAGGTTCGATTGCTGACTAGGGTCAGGAATTATTACATGTTAAACGCATAGTAGTCACTAATGACCAAAGTATTATTTTTTTAACAAATAAAAAAATTAGCAAATGGTTTTTAAAATCACGACTGTTTCTTAGGTAACAAAAAATATTTCATTTAAATATTTTATTTTGACTGATGAACACAAACGTTAAATGTAATTGCAATATTTTGTAATTTTATAAACTTTTGGAAAGAATCTCACAATCTATAAAAATATGTCTACAATTTCATTCCTAAATAGAATCTTGTTATGAGGATGACATCATTTCTCTGGCCTGGTTTAACCTGGTTTGGTCAACCCTAGTCTTATATTTCCATACCGGCCATCTGCCATCAAACTGCCATCCAATGCCAAGAAGAACGAAGAGGACTCCAGGATGGACGCATTGGAGAGAAGAGTGCGAGGTCATGAGAGAAGAGGGAGGAAATATTAGTACTAGTGTTGACAATCATCCTGTGGTTTTATTCCAGGAGGGGGATGATGTTACCTTCTAGCAAGATTATAACAAACAATAAGCTAAATTATAAATTGGACGAAGTGAAAATAAAAAATCTGGTGTGAAACACTCACACAACTTTCTCTTGCCAATGCAAATAATTAACAATAAACCTAACACTAAAATCAACAAAAAACTAACCTCAATAAACATAACCTAATTTTAATCATAATATGATTAAATATGGCCGGCATATATTATATGCCGGCCGCATTGGCGAAGTTGGTAACGTGCTCGCCTCTCATCATGCGGTCTTGGGTTCGAATCCCATTCAGGCACGGCATTATTTCATACGTTACAAAAATCATTTCATCATTCACCGTCTGCATTAGCAGTAATTGCAGAACAGTCGGACGTTAAACAAAAACAAAAAAAAAAAAATCATATATGAAAGAGCAAAATGAAAATCAACCTCAGTTTGGCTTAAAAATACGGAAAATCGCTCTTTAATGCTTAACTTTGCTCTGTAAAGAAAAATGCTCTAAATAAAAGTCGTAGATCTTTTAATTTCCTATAAATTTTACTATATAGGCTACATTTTTGTCGTAAAATGCATACTAATGCTGAATTCTTTAAAAAAAATCGATTGTTTCACGTTTTCGTGAGAAAAAAACAGAAAATTGCTAATTACTGCTAAATTAAGCGTTATACATAAATTTAATTTAAAGCGTTATTGTATAAATTTTTGAGCTAAAATGCATATAAAAGCTGTAATCTTAAAAAAAAACAATTTCTTTACGTGAAACCAGCCTTACCAAGAATTTCAGCAAACATGGCGGCTACTCTATCTTGTAGAGCATAAAAAATTTAGTAAACCAGGCAATTTTTAAAAAAATCGTAGGACCAGTTTTTGAGAAAATCGCAAAAAAGCAAAAAATTACACGAATAAACTACTAGTCTACTTCCGGTTGCCCGATTTTGATGAAAATGTTCGTGTCTGTGGTATCTAACTTAAGTTTCAAGTTTTTTTTTTTTTTTTTTTTTTGCGCCCTGGAGACTCCAGGAGGAGTATAGGACATGTCGTCAGATATAACACCTGAAATACGTATAAGAAACACACTATGTATCACTACTATCAAAAAAGAAATTCTTGTATGCTATGCTAAGTTCGTACGATGTTCCATTCTTGACATATTCTGTCCAACAAACACACAGACCAATCGTTAAAAACATGTTTTTTGGATTCAGATTTGAAAACGTATAGATCTGGTGAAAACTCGATTTCAAAAAATCGACGTGAAAACAATACTTTCCTTCCTTTACATTCATACAGGCAAGAGAAAGTAAAAAAATCCTTCCTACAGAATTTAATACGGCAGGGAAGATTTTTTTTCTGTTCTTATATCTATTTTGATTCTCTAAACATTTGCAAGAGTTGTAAAGCAACATTGAGCAAAACCAAAAAGTTGTTAGAACACCAGACTGGCTGCATACTGCCATGTGAAAGGTCATAGGTTCGACTCCTGACTAGGGTCATGAATTGTTACACGTTTAACACATAGTAGTCACTAATGACCGAAGTATTTTTTTTTAACAAATAAAAAAATTAACAAAAGGTTTTTAAAATCATGACTGTTTCTTAGGTAACAAAAAATATTTCATTTAAATATTTTATTTTGACTGATGAACACGAACGTTAAATGTAATTGCAATATTTTGTAAATTTATAAAATTTTGGAAAGAATTTCACAATCTATAAAAATATGTCTACAATTTCATTCTTACATAGAATCCTGTTATGAGGATGACATCATTTCTCTGGCCTGGTTTAACCTGGTTTGGTCAACCCTAGTCTTATATTTCCATACCGGCCATCTGCCATCAAACTGCCATCCAATGCCAAGAAGAACGAAGAGGACTCCAGGATGGACGCATTGGAGAGAAGAGTGCGAGGTCATGAGAGAAGAGGGTGGAAATATTAGTACTAGTGTTGACAATCATCCAGTGGTTTTATTCCAGGAGGGGGATGATGTTACCTTCTAGCAAGATTATAAATTGGACGAAGTGAAAATAAAAAAAAATCTGGTGTGAAACACTCACACGACTTTCTCTTACCAATGCAGATAATTAACAATATAATGTAACATTTATCATAAAAACATAAGAAATAAACAGAAACCTAACCTCTAAAAACATAACCTTATTTTAATCATGAGTGAAAGACGCAAAATGAAAATCAACTTCAGTTTGGCTTAAAAATACGGAAAATCACTCTTTCACGCTAAACTAGGCTCTGTATAGAAAAATGCTTTAAATAAAAGTTTTAGATCTTTTTATTTCCTATAAATTACATTATATACACTTTTGTCGTAAAATGCATACTAAGGCCGAAATCTTAAAAAATTCGATTTTTCACACATTTTTGTGAGAAAAAAACTGAAAATTGCTAATTACCGCTAAACTAAGCGTTACACAAAAAAAAGGTTTGAAATAATAGTTGTAGAATTTTAAATTCTCAATAGTTCAATAGTAAATTCAATAGTAGATTTTATAGTAGACAAGTTCTTCAATACACCTGTTCCAGGATCGTTTGCTACCCAACATTAATTCTAAAAAATCTGGTGTGAAACACTCACACAACTTTCTCTTGCCAATGCAAATAATTAACAATAAACCTAACATTAGTAATAAAACATTAGAAATAAACAAAAAACTAACCTCAAAAAACATTAGTGAAATAAGCAAAATTAAAATCGACCTCAGTTTGGCTTAAAAATACGGAAAATCGCTCATTCACGCTAAACTAGGCACTGTGCAAAAAAATGCTCTAAATAAAAGTTGTAGATCTCTTAATTTCCTATAAATTTTATTATATACACTTTTGTCATAAAATGCATTCTAAGGCCGAAATCTTAAAAAAATAGATTTTTCACACGTTTTCATGAGAAAAAAAACAGAATATTGCTAATTACCGCTAAACTAAGCGTTAAACAAAAAAATGTTGAAAATAAAAGTTGTAGAATTTTATATTCTCTACAACTTTTATTATATAACATTTTGCGCTAAAATGCATATTAAAGCCGTAATCTTAAAAAGAAAATGTTTTTACGTGAAAACAGTCTTACCCAGAATATCAGCAAACATGGCGCCTACCCTATCTTGTAGAGAATAAAAAACGTAGTGAACCAGGCGATTTTTAAAAAAATCGTAGGACCAGTTTTTGAGAAAATCGCAAAAAAGTGAAAAATTACACGAATAAACTACTACTTCCGGTTGACCGATTTTGATGAAAATGTTCGTGTCGGGTCCTCTAGTAGTATCTAACGTAAGTTTCAGGTTCGTACGATGTTCCATTCTTGAGATATTCTGTTCACACACACACAGACCAATCGCTAAAAACATGTTTTTTGGGTTCAGGGGGTCTGAAAACGTGTATTTCCGGTGAAAACTCGATTTTGAAAAATCGACATGAAAACAATACTTTCCTTCCTATATATTCGTATAGGCAAGAGAAAGTAAAAATTTGTAACCGACTTGTTACAGGAGATTTTGATATAGTGTCATTAATGGAGATATTCTTAGTTTGGTTATTAATTTCCTTACGACCAGTGAAGCACTTGGCCACAGTTTTATCTGAGTTGAGAACCAAATTATATTTTGCATCCAGTCTACAAGCTTACTTCAAGCTTCTTTAGTCTTAAACCTTGTTCACAGTTTCATCTTCGAGAGATATTGTCACATCATCAGCAAATAATATAACAATGAATGGGGTAAGAAAATCAGGGAGATCGTTAATAAAATTTAGAAATAGGTCCTGAAATGCTATCTCGTTGAACTCCACTTTTAACTTGTAGAAAATTAAATCTGTATTTCGTTTTAACTTTGCTGTGATTGGATGACAATTCGACGGATTGTTCTCTGTCACTGAGATAAGATATGATCCAATCAATAGCTGCCTCTCTAATACCATACACCTCAATTTTTTTTATGGTTAAATCGTATGGGACAAGGTCAAAAGCTTTACATAAATCAAAAAATAAATAAAATGGGATTTTTTGCTATCGATTAATTTCACTAAGTTTCTTCAGTACCGGGATATTACAGTCTCTGTTAACCTACACTTCGGAACCAGTGTTGGACATTTGCGAGTGTACTGAATTTACTTAAAAAATCGACTAATCTACTCTCTTATCAATTTATTATCACTTGTAAAAAATTTTCGCAGTTTCGTAAAAATTTTCTCGATGTGGGTATTCTTTAATTTATCAATTTAAATTTACTCACTTACGTGACAAATAAACTGCATGTTCAGATTGTCATTGGCAACAGTCTTTAATAAAATAATAGTACTGTAAGGAGTTGCACATAACAGGCAGGTGGAGTGTTAAATTATTTGCATTCGATTTGCTTGTTCCAGGGCTAAAAAAATTTAGTTCTGTTTTTATCACATGATAAGCCAAACATATGACTGAAGTATTTAAGAACAGAAGAGGTACAAGTGTACAAGATACTTGTCAGAGTTATCTCCTTTGAGAGTAATGAATTTTATAAGCAGCCAGACCCTGTGGTGAATAACGTGAGGTGTGTCATTTGCAGGGTGGAAAATAGGTGCTGTTCACAGGGCCTGGCATGCTGATAAGCATAGTTTTCAACTCGGTGAGGAAGGCAATTGAAAACCACCTCACTTCTTGTTTTACTTAGCTAAACCTCTAGAAGTTCAAACCAGGACTGTAAAGTTGGCCCCTCATACAAAAATTTAAAATAATAACTATACAATCGATTGCTGAACGTTTCTACCGGATTATTCCGGAAATTGTTTGGCTAGTTTCACCCAAACAAGTGAGAAAACCGTCGGGAGGGGCTGACTTCACACTGGCCTCCCCCCGCTCAACTTTTTAAAATTATTTTGCTCTTCATGGATAGACAGACCTTCGTTTGTTTCGGATGGTTTCGTTACTAAAAGATTTTGTTAGTTTCTCTTAAATAAGTGAGAAAATTGAGAAGAACTGGGTGGTGCTAACTTCCCACTAACCCCCTCTACTCGACATTTTAAGTTTTTTTACATAAATTGACAGCCCTTCGTTTGTTCCGGATCATTCTGCAAAAATGTTCTGTTTTTTTCTGTTCAAATACGCGAGAAAATCAAAGAAAATTTTGGAGTGGTCGGGGAAAAATATCTACTTCAAGATGGGTCCCAATACAAAAAAGTTTGGGAACCGTTTGGTCTAAACGATTTAAAATGCATTTGAATTTTTAAATTTGAAAAAAGAAAATAAATACATACCAGGTTCTTCCGGATCATTTTCATTTGTAACTATTTCCTCCGACTTGATATTTTCATTATTTCCATTTTCGACGGTTTTCAGTGGATCATCCTGTGTGGTTTGCGGAGGTTGTGTATTATCTTCAGAGGATAAAGGAGGAACTGGAGATGAATCTCGCCTGTCCATTTCCCCCAAAACCTCACTTAACAAAGTTTCTAAATCGCCGTCACCAGGAATCTTTAGCTGTGGTAAACTCTACAATAGAAAATACAATAAACATTAAATTTTTTCAGGCACAATAAAACAAGTTTATAATTTGTATCATCCATAACACATTAATAACAAAGAGATCAGTTTTATTTTGATGGATCATTAAATTAGTATAAACATAACAGTTCCCCCACTCTACTCTGACAATAACTTTATTACTTTTAAATTAAGTCCGGGCCTGTTCAATTGAATTTATTGGAGACACAGTACTACAAAGATAAATATTACACAAACACTGCCACAGTAAACTGAGAATAATGATTTACAATGGTACACAAAAATAATGATTATACACATGTACGACTTTATGTTATTGAGTTACGTACACACACAGAACGATCGATAAAAACATGTTTTTTTTTTGGTTCAGGAAACCTGAAAACGTGTATTTCCAGTGAAAATTCAATTTTAACAACATCAAAACAATACTTTCCTACCCTATCTTGTTGTTCTATACGTCATCAGCCAAAAGGCTGGTTTGAACCTCTAAAGGTTTTACTAAGTAAAACGAGTAGTGAGGTGGTTTACAATTGCCTTCCTCACAGAGTGGAAGAGTTTGCTTTTCAGCATGCCCGGCCCTCTAAAAAGCATCTACTTCCCACCCTGCAAATGGCACCTTCACTTCATTCACTACAGGGTCTGGGTGTATATTGAAATTACTCTCAGAGGAGATAACTGTGACTGGTGTCTTTTACACATCTACCTCTTCTGTTCTTAAATTCTTCAGTCATATAATTGGCTGACCATGTGATAAGAAACAGAACTATTACGAGGAATCAAACGACACTATTTTTGTTTTAAAATTCCGACTTCGATTTCTTGACTTATGGTTTTAGGCCATTTCCGGTTGAAACCGGCAAAAACCATTAGGAATTTCTGTATCTACTCTTCACGAGGAATCAAACGAGACTATTTTTGTTTCCAAATTCTGACTAATGATTTCTTGACTACGGTTTTGGGCCACTTCCGGTCGAAACCAGAACTTATCACCCAATCTAGTCCCACTAACTTTTTATGTAGATTATGAATCTGAAAACCGTTTGCAGTGATCTCTCATAGTTTCAGACATCTGGACGTGATAGATGGACATAGGAAAATGATATAAGACAATTTTAAAAATTACCACCAGTAAAATGTACAAAACAATGTATAGTAATGCATTGAAGTCTACAATGATGTGATGCACACTATAATTTTAGGTGATTCAGTTCCCCTTCAAATATATTTTATCGATAATTATTTAAGTTATTAGTTAGCATCATAGCAGTAGAATACATATTAATACTTTTTTTTATGTATACGAGGGTGGTCTGAAAAGTTTCCAACCTCAACGTGAAGATGGCAGCACTCGTAAATAAAAGCTAGTGAATTTTGTTTTTCATCTGCTGACAGTTACTCACCAAAGTTTCAGTCATTTTGGACACGCAGTTGTTATGTAACAGTCGTTTGAATGAGTTGATGTGAGTGTTTTTGAGAAAATGGACAAAATCGAGTATCTGTCATTAAATATTTGTTTTTGAAAGGCAATACTCCCACGCAAATCAAAGATGAGTTGGATTCTGTGTATGGGGACTCTGCACCATCATTACCAGAGTGAAATTTTGAGCAGTTGAATTTAAACGTGGCCATAAGAGCTTGGGAGACGATGAACGTTCAGGACGTCCAAAAACTGCAACTACTGACGAAAACATCGCCAAAGTTCACCAAATGGTGCTAGACGACCGCCGAATTAAAGTGAGAAAGATGGCAGAGGTTATGAACATGTCAAAAGAATGTGTTTGACACATATTAAATCAAAATTTAGGCAAGAGCAAGCTGTCCGCACGTTGGGTGCCGTGTTTTCTCACGTTAGACCAAAAACATGTTCGAATGAACATTTCCAACACTCTGTTGGCGCAATAAATCCAAGTTTTGGCACCAATTAATTACTGTAGATGAAACTTGGATACACCATTATACACCCGAAACAAAAATACAGTCCAAACAGTGGATAACCGAACAGTGGGAAGAGGGAACCGGCTCCAAAAAAAGCAAAAACTATTTTTTCGGCTGGGAAAGTGATGGCGACTGTTTTTTGGGATAGTCATGGAGTTATTTTAATAGATTATCTTCAAAAATGAAAAACCATTACAGGAGCACACTACGCATCATTACTTGACAAGCTAAAGGCAGAACTTGCGGAAAAACGGCCACATTTGCAGAAAAAGAAATTCCTGTTTCACCAAGACAACGCACCGTCTCACACCTCAGTGGTTGCCACGGCGAAAATCCACGAATTACGGTTTGAACTGCTTGATCATCTGCCTTACTCACCAGATCTAGCCCCAAGCAACTTCTTTTTGTTCTCTCATCTAAAAATTGCGCTCGGAGGACAGAGAGTTTCTTCAAATGAAGAGACAATCACCTTTGTGAACAACTATTTTGCAGAGAAAAATGCCGAGTACTATTTGGATGAGTTACAGAGATGGGAGCATCGCTGGGAGAAGTGTGTAGAGTTGAACAAGGAGACTATGTTAAAAAATATTAAAAAAATTTCAGGAAAAAATTTCTTGTATCTTTGTTAGGTCGGAAACTTTTCAGACCACCCTCGTTTATAGAAGAACTTTGTAATTTACCTTATACTGCTTTCAAAATCCTTCTTACAAGTACTTTCCCGGTGCGTACCTCTTCTTCAGGTAATGATAATAAAAGTTCTAGAATATTTCATGAAGATTGCATCTTCCTTTGTCAATGGGTAGAATCAAACACTTTTTGAAAGCAGTATAAGGTAAATTACAAAGCTTTTTTATAAATACATAAAAAAAAATTTTTTATCTATTATGAATATTTCTCTGTTATTTATTATTCATTGAGTGCATGAGCCCATAAATGACATTTGAAGAGATTTTTGGTTTGGACTCCTTCGTGCAAATGCAGGTGGTTTACACCTTTTGCTTACAGAAGGTTTACCTTATATAATATTTAATTTAAGTTAAAAAGGTTTACATACTGATATATGATTTTTCTTCTTCTTTTTCCAGGGTGAAAAGATATAATTAGTACTTTTGTTCACTGTAAAAATAACGTAAAAATTGTGGAATTTCTTCAAAATAAGGTATTATTATTATTATTAAATTAGATGTAGTAATATCTGTGGAGCATGGGGACATGGAAAGATGCTAATGCTGGTCGCACTCAGGACGCGACAAAACTGTTAGAGACATTTTTTTTTTGTTTCAAGCTGTCTCTGATTGTCACTAGCGACAATCAAACATTTCTCATTCTGAGGTGATATTAAGGTAATATGGTGTGTGATGAAGATTTGATTCTTGTGTTCTATTATTATTTGATATGTTTGGAGGAAGAAAGCCAAGTTTGTAACTTTTGGACACATCCGAAACACCAGAAAAGAAACCGAAACAAAGTTTACACAAGATACAATGCCTAGAGAATAACAGAGGAGAGAAGGTACAGCTCATCTCTCTTGAGTTGTGTTTGGCCTGATCTAAGGAAACTTGGATGACGGATAAAAAGAATGAACATGCTTCTATGCCAATGTTCCAGGTTAGATCTAATTAATTATCACTCATTTGCTATATTTAATACTAGATATGGTAAGAAAAATAAATTTTAAACTTACTGAGGCAAATCTCAACAAGTTTGATACAGCTAACAGAATTTTACTTTCTCTTTCCTTATATGGTTATATAGAGAAGGGGAGTATTGTTTTCATGTTGATTTTTCACCAGATACACACGTTTTCAAGCCCCCTGAACCCAGTAAAGATGTATATAGTGATTTATGTGAGTGTATGTGTATGTGTGAACAAAATATATCAAGAATCGAATAATGTATTTAGTTGAAACACACAACTGAAGTTAAGTACCACAAGGGGACCTGACATAAACATTTTAATCAAAATCAGTCAACCGGAAGTAGTAGTTTATTCATGCAACTTTTCACTTTTTGGCAATTTTCTCAAAAATGGGTCCTACATTAAAAAAAAAATTTTAAAAATTGCCTCATTTACTACATTTTTATGCTCTACAAAAGACAGATACTGAAGTCACAAGATTGCACTTTGCGTATGATGGGCTGTGAACATTAGACAGTGCTGCCAACCTCAACAGTGAGACACTACTCGTACATTTCACTACCGTGGAATTTCTACATACATTTATTAAGCTGGAGTTTATTCCGAAAAAAGTTTTCTTCATAAACCTTATAAGAAATAAATGTGACCCGTAATATTGCCTACAGCTTAATTACATGACTAAAATGTATGATTTACTGTAATTACAAGCTACCTTATTCCATTGGAACAAAATTTTCTACGAATGAATTGCCTTCTTTACTATCGCTGTCACCGGTGTCTTCACTATAAGTCTCACTAGTATCTCTACCTAACCGTTTCCTTTTTTTACCAGTTGTCAACAAAACTGTTGAAGAATAGCTTCTTCACATCTTTCATTTCCTTCTTTATATTCCGAATTGTGGAAAGAGAAACATCTCAGTAGTTAGCCACTCGCTCATGGCATTTGTTGAGAGGCAGAAAGGCATTTTTCTTTAACTTGAACTTCACAGCAATTTATTACACTGCATAATAGATTTCGTTCAGCACTGTGAATAGTCTGCCCACGTTTTAAGAAACTAACATTTCTGTTTACCATAACAAACAGTTATATTTGTTTAGTTAACCTACAAAAGATTCCGCGATATACTGCATATGCTGTGGGTATAGACTGAGTTGTGTTTGTTGCACTGAAATTAAAGCACTCGCGTATGTGCACTGATGCTTTTCCCCCTTCACCCCTCGTTGCAAACACGAGTAAACTCGTAACTTAAGTAACTATAAGCGCCATGTCTGTTAAAATAATTTGGGGACGGGAGGGTTGTGCTCTCATGGTGAAAATTTTTTTTTTTTTAAGATTGTGACCTCAGTAAGCATTTTATAACAAAAGTGTATATGATTAAAGTTCTAGGATATAAAAAACCTACAACTTTTTTCCAAGCATTTTTCCTATAGAGCCTAGTTTAGCATCAGTTAGTGATTTACTGTTTTAAGTTCTACAAAAGTTGATTTTCATTTAGCGTCATTCACTCACGATTAAAATTAGGTTTCTTCATTTTATATTGTTTACTATTGATAAAACATAGGTTGTATTGTTCATTATTTACATTGACAAGAAAATATCATGTGAGTGTTTAACACTAGATTTTTTTTTATTAGTATTTAACCACAAAGATGGTGTAAAAATTTAATAGTTAAATAAGATATTCACCTTTATATTATGAATAAACGATATCCAGTAAAAATACAATAATATATTTACAAGTAAATACAAGTAACAAAATTACAGTTATTAAAATAAGTTTTATAAATATCAGTGTACTATTAATCATAAGTAAACAATCATTACACTATTTAATTTAGCATTATTCAATAAAAATTTATTGAAATACTCAACCTTATCTTTCCAGTTAGTAAAGTAAACAAAAATAGTTATGAGTTACCCGACAGAAAAATCTAAACAGCATTTGAAAAATTATTACAAACTCTTAAAATTGGTTGCTACAGACAAATTCAAATTACCATGTACTGTTAATCAAAAAATTTCAAAGCAATTTTTATACATAATAAAAAAAATCTGGTGTGAAACACTCACACAACTTTCTCTTGCCAATGCAAATAATTAACAATAAACCTAACATTTATAATAAACATTAGAAATAAACAAAAACTAACCTCTATAAACATAACCTAATTTTAATCAAGCGTGTAAGACGCAAAATGAAAATCAACCTCAGTTTGGCTTAAAAATAAGGAAAATCACTCTTTCACGCTAAACTAGGCTCTGTAGAGAAAAATGCTTTAAATAAAAGTTGTAGATCTTTCAATTTTCTATAAATTTTATTATACTTTTTTTGTCGTAAATGCATAATAAGCCTGAAATCTTACAAAATCGATTTTTTTACACGATTTTGTAAGAAAAAAACAGAAAATCGCTAATTACCGATAAACTAAGCGTTATACAAAAAAAAAAATTTGATATAAAAGTTGTAGGATTTTAAATTCTCTACAACTTTTATTATATACATTTTTGCACTAAAATGCATATTAAAGCCGCAATCTTAAAAAAATAATTTTTTTACGTGAAAACAGCCTCACCAAGAATTTCAGCAAACATGGTGCCTACCCTATCTTGTAGAGCATAAATAATTTAACAAACCAGGTGATTCTAAAAAAAATCATAGGACCCATTTTTTGAGAAAATTGCAAAAAAGTAAAAATTTACATGAATAAACTACTACTTCCGGTTGACCGATTTTGATGAAAATGTTCATGTCGGGTCTGGTACTGGTGTCCTTAAGTTTCAAGTGCGTACAATTTTCCGTTCTTGAGATATTCTGTTCACACACACACACACACACACACAGACCAATCGCTAAAAACATGTTTTTTGGATTCAAGGAGTCTGAAAACATGTAGATCCGGTGAAAATTTGATTTCGAAAAATCGACATGAAAACAATACTTTTCTTCCTATATATTCATATAGGCAAGAGAAAGTAAAAATTTAACAGAAATTATGTAGCAGCTAGATCGACTGTATACTCCAATGTACACATACACAACACACACACCCACAAATACGTTTTGATACATTCCTCCGCATACATCTCTTCCTATTACACCCTTACAACTACATAATGTAGGTACTGTACTTCAGCAATAAATATACACATGCTTACATCTCTCGCCATCATCAAACCCTTTCATCTACTTCAACAATACCTACTCACATGTGTACACACACACAGGTATCAGACGAACTAATGCCCCATAGCCGAGCGAGTGAGAGGGAGGTATGTGGCATAACTACGTATGCGCTCAAAGGTCTTTACCGTTATAATCCAAATCTGAAAACATACTAGTCGTTATCTTGCTTGTTAGTTTACTGCATGCATAAACGCTTGCTCACAACAATGAGTAAAATTAAAGACAATGTTATTGGAACGACGCGTATGGCTTGTGTGAGTGAAAGCGTTATGCATTCTCTCACTCCCACGGTTAGGGGACATTAGTTCATCTGAATACTGTACATATTTATGAAAATCTTCATTAAGGCCCTTAAGGTTAACATTTTTGAAAATTTAAAAAGAAACTGTTGCTGTGAATATAAATACGAATATGCTGTCAAAATTTCATGAAAATCCATTCAGTAGTTTTGGAAATTAGCCCGCACAAAAAAAACTCCCTCTGTCTTTATACGAGGCGTATTTTTAAAGTAAGTACCGTTTGAAAATAAAAAAAAAATAAAAGGAAATTTGCAAAAACTAATTTTATTTTCGGAATCTACATACTTTTATCTATTTTTCTACATAGTTTCCAAGTTTTTGTAAACACTTATCATATCGCACAACTAAATTTTGGAAACGTTCTTCATAAAAACTTGCCGCCTGCTGTGATAACCAAGAATTCACGGCCGTTTTCAATTTGTCGTCATCGTCATAACGGCTGCCACCCAAGTGATGTTTCAGATGACGGAAGAGATGAAAGTCGCTCGGCGCAAGGTCAGGGCTGTAGGGTGGGTGGTCCAAAACTTCCCAGCCAAAAGAGTCCAATGCAGCTCGGGTCTGAGCGGCAGTGTGAGGCCGCTCGAGAGAGTTCAAAAGACTCGACAGTTCCTTGAATTTTCTGACACGTTATGACGAAAACGGTGACGATATGCTGAGTCGGATCGTAACTGGAGACGAAACGTGGATTTCGCATTTCACTCCCGAATCGAAACAACAAAGCATGGATTGGAGACACACGCACTCTCCCGTAAAGGTCAAAGCCAAAGGTCAAATCACAGCAGGCGGCAAGTTTTTATGAAGAACGTTTCCAAAATTTAGTTGTGCGATATGATAAGTGTTTACAAAAACTTGGAAACTATGTAGAAAAATAGATAAAAGTATGTAGATTCCGAAAATAAAATTAGTTTTTGCAAATTTCCTTTTATTTATTTTTTTATTTTCAAACGGTACTTACTTTAAAAATACGCCTCGTAATATTAGTACAAACAATTTTAAAAATTACACCATAATTATAATTTTTATACATACATTTCACAGAAGAACACAATAAAGAATTATAATAATACTTGTATGTAACACAGTTAAATAAAAACAAGAAATCAACCAAACAGATAAAGTACAAAAATATTTATTGTTAGTAAACATAATTTTAACACTTTTTAGTAGCTTCTTAAATAACTGACTAATTTCTACATAGTTTTATTATGTATTGAAATATAAGAACGAAACCAGATGTCTGACAAATAAACAGATAAGAATAATTATGCGTATGGTTTTAAATATAAACAGAAATATGATTTAAGTTCATCAACAGAAAAACAAAACAACAGCACTCAACGTATCTTACTATCACTGTTTTCATTACACGGAGTACGGTCACTTTCTATTTGCATATTCATTATCTATAATTCTGACATACCAAATAATTAATTGTAAATAATACGATTAAGAATTTCTTAAATTTAATTAAATTCATGCGACAGTTTACCCGATCGATTCTGTATGAACATTCACCAAAATTTAACCATATTTGAATTCACAGTCCAAAAGGTTTCTTTTCAACGCGCGCGCGCGCACACACACACACACACACACCTGTGCCCTAGAGGTAAAGGACGTTAACTCTAATTTTGGCAAAATTAAGTTTGAAAATCAGCAAGAAGGCTCTATAAAAGTTGCAGTAACCACATTAACTCTACATTTATTATAATGATGCGGAAGATTTATAAAATTACTAAGATTTTTAACTCTAATTGAATGTATGCTCATTACTGACAATAAGTTATTTTACTTTGAATTATTTTTATTGTCTTACTGATAGGCCTAAGAATTTGCTTGAATTCTGTAATTTTTTCAAAGATTGTTGTGAATAGAATGCTGTTTTTTATCAGAATAGATTTTGTGTAATAGATAGTTTGATAGTTTTAATGATGTGTGAATAGATATTTTGTCTAAGATTTATTTTAGTTTGATTAACTCAAGTTACATTGGGGGTTAACACTAATGTAATTAAAACGCAGAAAGACGTAAAGAGTATGAAGTCCTGTGGGTGCTCCACGGGTAATAGAAGTTAAGAAAGTTGTTTAATCATTTAAATCTCCGGATCAGAAGCTATTGTGATTCAATTTTTTTTTTTTAATTCTCACACCTTCAGAAATTTTTACAAAATAAAGAACTTCATGTTTTTGGTTTTTCTGATAAATTACAAAAATAGAGTTAACTTCCTTTACTTCTTAGGTACAGTATTGTTTTACTTTATAGTGGTCTAAATAAACTACTGGATAAAAAATTTAATTTTCCCATAACAGATACAGTAGCGGGCAAATTAATCCGAATACAGATGTTATGTAATGAAAAGTTACTTTACTTTTGAAAAATTATATATACATTCTATTTGTTAATGTTTAATAACTAATGTTGCCATCTTTATTGTTTGTCAGTTCACGCATGCGAAAATGTGTACTGCACATTTTTTTAATTTCTTCGTCACAAAACCATACCGATATTATTGCTGCAATGAGGTTATTTTTTGTAGTACAATCCATTTTTGAGTAGTTTTTTTCACTATTGGCTAAAGATTTTCAATCGGGTTTATATCTGGGGAATCTGACGAAGCAATCAGCAAAAGTCTGGTTTATATCGGATTCATCCTCGTACAAATTTTTTTTTAGCTTTTATTTGTTATCGGGAACTGTCCATACTTGACAACTACCCAATTTGATCACTGCTTTGCTGTATTATTTGCCATGAATTAGGCATGACTTTGAACAGGGACCCCCAGTAGAGTTTGTTCACGGATGGCTATCAGCTGGTCACCATACAAGTCGCTTGCCCAACCGATATTACTTAACAAATAACAGCGACTTCCTACCAGCTGACTGGCTGGGCTGGCCCGAAGGGCTCGTACAAATTGGCTATAAAAAAATCTCACTGTATTTAAAAAAATTAACTCTTAGTATTTTATCTGAAGATTTTTTTTACCAAACAAATCTGGAATAAAATATAATTTGGAATATTTGTATTAAAAAATTGCCAAATTGTGGTAGATGATGTAGTGCTCGAAAAGTATCACAATGCAATTATTTAGGTGGTGATGTAAGGTTTGATCAAGATTTGGACATAAGAGAAGAAAGTTGGCAAATTCCAAGCAGTGTGCAGCAATATTAGCAGAACCCTAGGCAGGAAAACAAGAAAAGAAACCCAGATACAGTTTTAAAAGGTGATGACTGCCTCAGTCCTATTCTATGGAAGTGAGTCATGGATTAGTACCAGACCACAGAAGAGTAGAGTACAGACGGCAGAGATGCGATTCCTGCGAAGAACAAAGGTATGGAGTTGTAGGAACCAACTAAAAAATGAGGACATATGAATGGAACTGGACATTTACAACCTGAATGGAAAGACTGCAGAATATCGTAATCGATGGAGGGAGCACATAGAGGAAATGCCTAAGGGAAGGATCCCCTTCAGTGTTTTGCAATACAGACCGGTGGGGAGGAGAGATATTGGGAGGCCACAAAAAAGATGGCAATACTTTAGTAGTTTGTCGCTGTTTTAAGTCGGAACAGGTGGAAACCTAATCCATCATTGTGAGGAGAAGGAGGAGAAAAATTGCCCGATTAAATGATCAAAAATTCGTAATGGCACCACATCACATGGTCTAAATCACAATCTAATAACGGGTGTTTTATTAAGGACGCAACCCTGATTATAAGAAGATAAAAGTGATACATCGGTACATTTTCTGTCCCCCAATAGGTATGTTGGCAACAGTGTACTCAAGGCCAACTACTGAAGACAGTTAAAATGTTCCAGTCAAGCATTAGTGTGGTGAAAGCAGTCGTTTCGTTATATTGTGTCAGCAATGGTTTTTTCCAAGGAAGAACCAGGTGTTTTATTAAGGACGCAACCCTGATTATAAGAAGATAGAAGTAATACAATGTTTTCATTGCAATTTGCTATTCATTTATAAAATAATAATTTAGATTAATTAATAATTTTTAAGTATGAAAAATAAAAATATGCCGTAGATTGTGGCTTTTAACATAGGGTTGCGTTCTTAATAAAACACCCGGTTCTTCCCTGGAAAAAACCATTGCTGACACAATATAATGAAACGACTGCTGTCACACTAATGCTTGACTGGAACATTTTAACTGTCTTAGGTAATTGGCCTTGAGTACACTGTTGCCAACATACCGATTGGGGGCAGAAAATTTACTGATGTATTACTTCTATCTTCTTATAATCAGGGTTATGTCCTTAATAAAACACCCGTTATTTGGTATGCAAAATTACTGTTCATAAGCAAGAAATTTATTGGTCAATTTATTTGTGTATTCTATTTTAGTTCTTCTATTTAATATATTCATATAATATGTATCGCTATTTTAGTTTGATCAATTTTAAAAGCAACTTCCTTAAAACAATTTAAAAAATTTACAAACACGAAAACATTTCAAGCCAATCATTGAGAAATTCAAGAAAAACTAATACATAACCAGTAAAAAAAATAAGTTAATTAAAACAAATAATTATTTTTAACATCGCTCAAACTACTACTATTACTACCTGTATGTATGAATTATGACAGAAGAAAACATAAATAATATTCAATACAAAAATGTATGTACGTAAAAAAACACACTTAAATAAGTTACGTAGACATGATAATACATAACAAGGTCACTTTTTTTTTTAACTTACACCGATTTCAATTAAGAGAAAATAGATTGTTGAAAATAATATCTTAAATATTTGTAAGTAAATAAATTACCCACCTAAATATATTTAAATAATCTGGTGTGAAACACTCACACAACTTTCTCTTGCCAATGCAAATAATTACCAATAAACCTAACATTAGTAATAAAACATTAGAAATAAACAAAAAGCTAAACCCCAATAAACATAACTTAATTTTAATCATGGATGAACGATGCAAAATGAAAATAAACTTCAGTTTGGCTTAAAAATACGGAAAATCACTCATTCACGCTAAACTAGGCTCTGTAGAGAAAAGTACTATAAATAAAAGTTGTAGATCTTTTAATTTCCTATAAATTTCATTATATATACACTTTTGTCAAAAAATGCATACAAGGCCAAAATCTTAAAAAATCGATTTTTCACATGTTTTTGTGAGAAAAAAACAAAAAAAAATCGCTAATTACCGCTAAACTAAGCGTTATACAAAAAAATGTTTGAAATAAAAGTTGTAGGTTTTTAAATTCTCTACAACTTTTATTATATAAATTTTTGCGCTAAAATGCATATTAAAGCCGCTGCAATCTTAAAAAAACAATTTTTTTAAGTGAAAACAGCCTCACTAAGAATTTCAGCAAACATGGTCCCTGCCCTATCTGGTAGAGCATAAAAAACTTAGTAAACCAGGCAATTTTTAAAAAAATCGTAGGACCAGTTTTTGAGAAAATCTGGAGAATGAGCAATGGTCCTTTGACCTCAAAAACAGACGAAAACAAGTAAAAAGCGACAAGACTTGTCCATTCAAACAAGTGATTGACTATTTGATAACTTACCGAAGAAATGAAACTTCATATAGGTCAATGCAAGGCAATTTAACCAAAAATTTGCAAATAAGATGAGCGAGTGCGAAATTTGTTCAGTCAGTCACACCTTGCTTCTAATCCAAGAATTTTTGGCCGAAAAATACATTCCTATCTATCCACATTCACTTTACGCTTCGGATTTAACACCATATGACTTCTGGTTCTTCCCAAATATAAAAACCATGCTGAAAGTAAACATTTTGACACCATTCCTGACATTGAGAGGTCCGAGACAAAGCAGCTGAAGGCCCTTTTGAAAGAAGTCTTCCAGAAATGTTTTTTTTTTCAAATCATGAAATCAAAGTTGGTATAAATGCATTGCCAGCCAAGAAGAGTATTTTTGATTCAAACTTTTTATAAGCTTATTATTTTGAAAATAAATTATTCAACATATTTTTAACAAACCTTGTAAGTAATCAAAAAGGGTTATTTTATTAATTAATTTCTCTTGCCATAATATGAAAAGGAAAGTTATGTTTAGTCTAAAATTTTCACATTACTGGAAAGTATTTTTCAGGTCTCATGAGCCCAAAATACGTGGTTTTACTGATTTGTCTACAAATATGTAAGCTAAAGATACATCTCAAAAATGGGAAGTTGAACAAAATTGAAACTTGGCAATTAAAGTCCCATCAGGGAACCCAGCATGAACATTTTCATCAAAATCAGTCAACCAGAAGCAACAGTTTTTCATGCGATGTTTCATATTTTTGTAATTTTCTCAAAAAATTGCTCCTGAGATTTTGCTTAAAATTGCCTCATTTACTACATGTTTGTGCTCTACAAAATGGGAGAAGGGTAAGCAGCATGTCAGCTGTAATTTATGGGGGGGGCTGTCCTTTTTCTTTTTTGGTAATCGCAAAAGCATGTTGCACACCACTTAAAGTATCCATGATAACCTAATGGCAAGGTGTCATGGACAAACTGGTGTAAGTAATTCATTGCTAACAATTACCCACAACTACCAACATAAATTTCAAAATTTACCATTTCTTTGAATCCCGGTAGTTATTGATATACAGTTGAGCCGTTCTTAGTTTGCTCCTACTGTCAACAAACCAAAGCCACCTACTACAGGATGCACACTAGAGTCCGCGACTTTACGGATGTCCTATTCCTATTAGGTTAACTATGTTTTAAATTATAAGTACTTAAAGTACTAAAAACATCAGTCATGATATGATGTAGGGCTAACAATTTAATTTAGAAAAATACTTTTAAAAGTATTTTGTATTTAAATACTTTTGAAAGAATTTGTTGTTACTTTTTAACCAGCGTGTACACATTTTGATATAATGCACATGCTCAGTGACATAATTATTTGTTTACATTAGGAGCAAACTAAGAGAGGCTGGACTATAGGTTAGGTGTATCCTACCATACTTGAAAAAGTCTGTGATACCTCAGTGCCTTCATGATTCCAATTTTTTTAAATCCAATTTTAAAAAAATTATTATAACATAAATTAAAAAAATCAGCAGAATTGTCAGCTTTGATTCCGTAAAGTTTTGTATCGCTACAAAGTTTATTACAACAAAATATGTAGTAATAATTTTTGTTAGATCTGAACCAGAGGCATGGCAGATTAAAGAGAGATTACTGTATCTTACATCTCAGAATATTGACCATTTTCCTTCTCTTAACCCTACCAATCATAGACAACCTTATTAAAATGAAAATAGGCATATTTTTTTTTAAATGGTTAAACTACAATAGAACAAACATTATCTCCAAAGACGACATAAACAACACAACAACAAATAACTGTACGACAATATATTCAACAATTAAAGTACTGTTGCATTTTCAAACTACAGTGCAGCCTCTCTTAGTTTGCTCCTAATGTAAACAAATAATGACGTCACTGACCATGCGAATTATATCAAAATGTGAACACGCTGATTAAAAAGTAACAACAAAATACTTTCAAAAGTACTTAAATACAAAATACTTTTAAAAGTATTTTTCTAAATGAAATTGTTAAGCCTACATCATATCATGACTCATGTTTTTAGTACTTTAAGTACTTATAATTTAAAAAATAGTTAACTTAACAGGAATACGACATCCGTAAAGTCGTAGACTCTAGCGTGCACCCTGTAGGAGGTGGCTTTTGTTTGTTGACAGTAGGAGCAAACTAAGAACAACTGAACTGTAAATAATTTTGTACAAAAAACTAACACAATTTTCTCCAGCCAATGTAAATAATGAAACATATAGCCCACGTTTAATCATAAGCGAATGATGCTAAATGAAAATCAACCTCTGTATGACTTAAAAATACAAAAAAAAAAAATACTAATTCATGCTAAACTAGGTTCTGTAAAAGTTGTCAATTTTTTAAAATGTAATACATGTTTTACATTCTTAACAATACCGACATTTTACCATTTATTTATCTACAGTAAGCTATAGGAATAAAATAAAAAGAAATTGGATAAAAGACAAATTAGGTAAAAATATGAATCTCGCAAGGGGTAAACCAAACAAGTGTATCTGATGAAATCTATAACATTACTTATAACAAAGTAAAATTTTAATAATTGTTAAATCTTATTAACTTTATAATAAATTATTAACTCATTACAAACTGAAAATCATAGCTATAAACATGATAAAGTTGTAGTTTATATAACAAATAGTGCAAAGTACATTTTAGATAGTATTGTTAACCACTGTTTACATTAAGTAAAATTTACTTACATGCACTGTTGGTCCAATAAATTCGTATTCGTCACTTATTGCAGTTGAATCAGTAGATTTAACGCTTAAGGTGTCCTCCATCAGAACATTTAAACTATAAAATAAAAAATCATTGTTAAAATGCTAAGAACATATTGTATAAATGTTAATATTTTAAATTTAATTTTAGCATCAACACAAGTGATTAGGTTCAATAGTCTTACTAGCAAAGTGTTCACCTCAATTAACTATAACAAAAAATTTCATTAAAAGATTTTAAAAATAAATTTAAAAAATGTCCTTTTTAAATGAAATTAAATAAGAAAACACAATTAAAACAAAATGTTCACTAGGCATTTGAACAAAACACTCCATTTTTACACAATGTAAACATCAATGTTTTTATAACAAAATTCATGCTATGAACAAATTTGAAGTAACTAATCCGTGTAATTAGCACTCTCGTTATTTGAAATCATTCTTAAATATTTTTTAAATTTTATTTAGAAATATTAAATAAAGATAACTGTCTGTACAACCGGTAACAAAAGAGTAACAACAAAAACAATATTTACCTTTTTATTTAACTACTACGACCTAATGTATCCAAGCACAGCAACATCGTAGATTACAGACACACATCAGTCTGTGAAATTAAAAAAAATTATCATTACTAAAATAATTTGTAAGGCACATTAAACTATTAACAATATGCTGGACCACAATACTGCGAAATATATTAAAATACATGATATTCAAGCGTGGATCAAAGGTACTCTGGAAAGTAAAATACAACAAACATAATTTTTGATACGCAACTATTATTACCTTAGCCACTTTCTAATCTCATTCTTAAACTTTTATTGATTAATAGAAGCTGATTAGTGAATCAATTAAAACACTTTTTCTTTGAACAAAAAAAATAAAACACTCAACTTGCTTTTCGAGCCTTCAGGCGTTGTACTGTCATCTGTCAACATAGAGATGAAATCAGCTGCTATGCTACCTAAAACACAAGCAGACAAAAATTATTTATAATTTAATAATTGGAATAACTAATCAAAATTTTCACTTTTATATTTTTATAAAATTAATTAACTCATATTTGATACATTTTTTGTTAAATTAATGATTTTGTTTACTTACTTAGTTCATACTAATGTTTAGACAAATAAAATGAGTATTAATGAAATTATGTATTTTCAGTGCGTAAAAAACTTACATAAATGTCTAAAAGTATACAAAAAAAAGAATTATATAGGAAAAATAAAATATTGTTAACACTTCCGTGGTTGAATAACTTCATACCAAAGGTTATGCCTCCGACATTGAGTTTTTGAGGTTATGTTTTACAGTTGTTAGTAACGTGATTGTTGTTTATATTTAGTGGAGGACGGATTTGTAAGAAAATGTCGAAGAAACAGCGTACTGAGTTCGACAAAAATAAAGCGAAACTTGTGTTGGAGAACGCATTTAAATATATCAATTACTTAGATAATTTTATTCCTGACGGAGGTGAGTGATATTTCCTTTAATTACCATTGCTCAGAACCACCAGCTTTTATTTTGGTAAACATAGTGTTTTATTTATGATTTGCGGATGATCGTTGCGTATTGTGAATAATTATATTTACGGTTTATTTCTGTAATTTTAAATATATTTGAGTATTTAGGTATTATTACGCATCTGAACGTGCCTGTTAACAAAGTTTCATTTTACCACATTATTGCTACATACGTTTAAGCAGTTGGACAGAATTTTTTGTCAGATGATAACTCTTAGAGTGGAGACGGTATTTGCTTTCATGATAATGTAACATCCAAGTTTATAACAGATAAACTTGGCCTACTGCATTTATTTGTTAAAAGACATTTATCATTTCTAGCTAACATCTGTGGTTCATCCATATCTTTCCAATGATTATAAATAAAATTGTTGTTTGTGCATTCAGGGATGGTGACAATGTATAGGTTTCAGACGAACTAATGTCCCATAGCCGAGCGAGTGAGAGGGAGATACGTGGCATAACTACGCATGCGCCCAAAGGTCTTTACCGTTTTAATCCAAATCTGAAAATATACTACAGTTGTTATCTTGCTTGTTAGTTTACTGCGTGCATAAATGCTTGCTCACAACAATGAGTAAAATTATACGACAATGTTATTGGAACGGCGTGTATGGGTTGTGCGAGTGAGAGCGTTATGCATTCTCTCACTCCCACGGCTAGGGAACATTAGTTCATCTGAATACTTTACAAGGGATGTTCAGGTCAATCCGGGATTATTATTTTTTACTTTCTCTTGCCTATATAAATATATAGGAAGGAAAGTATTGTGACAATATCAAAGATCATGTTCACGAACGTTCTAGTAAAATGGTAATTCATTCATAAAAATAGTAAAGAGAGGATAATAGAATGAAAAAGTAACAATGGGGTAGCTATAAAGGGATGCCTATTCATGAAAGTTGTTTGAAAGGACTGCGCTATTGTGTCTATTGTTGTATAACTATTTATGAAAAGGTCGACCTGTACCACTTTCTACAATAGATCTATTGTTACTTATTTACATCAGTTCATCAGTTATGACTTTTCGAGTACTAATAAAAAAGATTATTGATTGAATCTCTGTGGCATTCGAGAAGTCTCTTTGAACCCCCCGAGTGCGGTCAGGAGTTAGTATTCGTTTGATCTTTGACGAGTGACTGTCGGGCGTTTATATCAGGTTAACGGTTCCGAGGTATTGTTATACTGTCTTTGTGTGTGTGTATGTGTGTATCATGTAAAGTTATTGTGTATCTTGTTTTAAATTCAGATATGTGTATTCAGTTTTCATTTTGTATGTGAATTCTATAAAATTGATTGTAAGTAGTGCTAAGTAAATTATTAAGTTATTAATTGTTTATTATTTATTTTAAGTAAATTATTAAGTCATTTATTGTATTACTTCATGATAATTAGTTTAATTATTTTATTTTGTAAATCTTTTAGTGTTATAAATATTTGTAAAATATAAACTTTATAGTGTATTAATTATTTAATTACCTAGATCCTGAAACGGACCTTAGCGATAAGTGTCACAGTATTGTTTTCATGTCGATTTTTCGAAATTGAGTTTTCACCGAATCTACACGTTTTCAGACCCCTTGAACCCAAAAAACATGTTTTTAGCGATTGGTCTGTGTGTGTGCGCGCGCGCGTGTGTGTGTGTGATTGGAATATCTCAAGAACGGAACATCGTACGAACTTGAAACTTAAAACTTAAGTTACATACCACTACCAGATCCGACACAAACATTTTTATCGAAATCGGTCAACCGGAAGTAGTAGTTTATTCGTGTAATTTTTCACTTTTTTGCGATCATCTCAAAAACTGGTCCTACAAGCATTGTATATAAATTCTATAAGCATTATACAAAAAAATGTTTGAAATAAAAGTTGTAGGATTTTAAATTGTCTACATCTTTTATTATATAAATTTTTGCGGTAAAATGCATATTAAAGCCGCAATCTTAAAAAACAATTTTTTTTACGTGAAACAGCCTCTCTAAGAATTTCAGCAAAAATGGTGCCTACCCTATCTTGTAAAGAATAAAAAACTTAATAAATGTGGCAATTTTAAAAAAAAAATCATTGGACCCATTTGTGAGAAAATTGCCAAAAAGTGAAAATTACACGAGTAAATTACTTCTTCTGGTTGACCGCTTTTGATGAAAATGTTGGTGTCGGGTCCGGTAGAGGTATCTAACTTAAGTTTCAAGTTTGTACGTTGTTCCGTTCTTGAGATATTCTGTTCACACACACAGACCAATCGGTAAAAACATGTTTTTTAGGTTGAGGGGCCTGAAAACGTGTAGATCCGGTGAAAACTCGATTTCGAAAAAATTGACATGAAACAATACTTTCCTTCCTTTATATTCATATAGGCAAGAGAAAGTAAAAATCATTGATAACTTGTC
The DNA here is from genome assembly GCA_035578175.1 of Catonia carolina. Taxonomy (NCBI): domain Eukaryota; kingdom Metazoa; phylum Arthropoda; class Insecta; order Hemiptera; family Achilidae; genus Catonia; species Catonia carolina. The sequence continues at coordinate 13,651,096 of JAQMRL010000008.1, forward strand.
AAGCACTTTAATATACTGTCTTGTAAAATTAAGTTTTTGCCGATACACCTATTTTGCAACATCATGTCTTCATTATGAAGAATTGTATGAAATTTAATGTTTGAAAAAGTGTATTCTATCTTTTTTTTTTTTAATATACGCCCCAATTGGAGCACTCAAGTCGCTCATGGACATGCGTTCCTTGAGGAGTTAGTTGTGGCACCACACTGTTGTTTTCTTCGTTCCCACATCAATTTCATATTTCTTGACCTGGTGGCTCTCAATCTCTCTGCTACAGCTGCATTCGGCTGTCTTCTCTCTCTGAAAGGCAGTTGGGTTATCCTCTTTTCCCTTAGGATGGTCTTCTCTTCTCGTCTCTGGATCATTTCTTCATTTATATTCAAGTTCCTCATGTCTGACATGACTTCCTGTATCCATTTGTTTTGGATCTTATTCTTCATTTGGTAGTCAAGGAGCTGTTTAATGAGTCTTGAGTCAGGCAGTCTGCTAAGGTGGCCAAAGAAAGCGACTCTCCTCTTCCTCATTGTGTCCAATATTGGCTCATTTTCCTTATAAACTATATTGTTGGGGACTATCCACCATTTTCCTTGGACGTGATGCTTGAAATTGATGGCTGTTCTTAATATTCTTCTGTCTATCTTTTGAAGTTTGTGCGTGGTTGATCGAGTGTTCAAGTTGGAAAGGGTCTCACATTATTCTATCATGCTATCATTAATATTGTAAAATATATTTTTTATCTTTTCAGATGATTTTAATGAGCAGTCAGGACTGGACGATGAAAAAGAATTAGCTAATGTAACTGCAGAAAGAAGTAATATCAGTAATACTAGTAAGTAACCAGCTTTTTCTGGATGAGTTAATATTTGTACTTTTTCTTGCCTATATGAATATATAGGAAGGAAAGTATTGTTTTCATGTTGATTTTTCAAAATCGAGTTTTTACCGGATCTACAAGTTTTCAGATCCCCTGAACCCATAAAACATATTTTTAGCGATTGGTCTGTGTGTGTGTGTGTGTGTGTGTGTGTTTGTGTGTAAACAGAATATCTCAAGAACGGAACATCGTACGAACTTGAAAGCTAAGTTACATACCACTACCGGACCCGACACGAACATTTTCATCAAAATCGGTCAACCGGAAGTAGTAGTTTATTCGTGTAATTGTTCACTTTTTTGCGATTTTCATGAAAACTGGTCCTACGATTTTTTTTAAAATCGCCTGGTTTACTAAATTTTGTATGCTCTACAACATAGGGTAGGCGCCATGTTTGCTGAAATTCTTGGTGAGGCTGTTTTCACATAAAAAAATTGTTTATTTAAGATTGCGGCTTTATTATGCATTTTACCGCAAAAATGTATATAACTAAAGTTGTAGAGAATTTTAAATCCTACAACTTTTGTTCGAAACAATTTTTTGCGTAAAGCTTAGTTTAGCGGTAATTAGCAATTTTCGGTTTTTTCTCACGAAAACGTGTGAAAAATCTATTTTTTTAAGATTTCAGCCTTAGTAAGCATTTTATAACAAAAGTGTATATAATAAAATTTATAGGAAATTAAAAGATCTACAACTTTTATTTAAAGCATTTTTTTGTACAGCGCCTAGTTAAGCGTGAAAGAGCGATTTTCCGTATTTTTAAGCCAAACTGAGGTTGATTTTCATTTTGCGTCTTTCATATATGATTAAAATTAGGTTATGTTTATTGAGGTTAGTTTTTGTTTGTATCTAATGTTCTATTACTAATGTTAGGTTTATTGTTAATTATTTACATTGGCAAGAGAAAGTTTTGTGAGTGTTTCACACCAGTTTTTTTTTATATTTACCTCATGTCTGGACTACTGTGTTTCAGATTATCAGGAAGTGTGTTGTTATTTAGGTCATTAGTCGAAAGGCTGGTTTGAATCTCTGTACGGCTTTTCTAAGTAAAACGAGGAGTTAGGTGGTGTACCATTGCTATCCTTACTGAGTGGAAAGTATGCTTATCAGGATGCCAAGCCCTCTGAAAAGTATTTATTTTCCACCCCGAAATTTATAACATCACTTCATTCACCACAGGGTCTGGCTGTGTAATGATATTCATCACTTTCAGTGGAGATAATTCGGATAAGTCGTTTACACTTATACTTCTATTCTTAAATGCTTCAGTCATATGGTTGACCATAATATGATAAGAAACAGAACTATTTTTTGTAGCCCTATAATTAGCAGATTGCGTGCAAATAATTTTAACAAATAAATGTATTTTGGCTTGGAGAGTAATATTCATCTTGAAAATTTTCATTAACTCACATTGATGTTTGGAAGCTTTTTGTAATTTAGTTTTTTTTTTCGTGTTCCTACAGGTAAACCAAAACAAGGTAAAAAACGTAAAAGTGATAACAAACCAATTCTTGATGTAAAAAAGCGACTTCGTGGATCTGAAGAAATTAAAGCAAAACTTGAAGAAGTTAAAGGTAAAACAGAATATCTCTGTACTATTAATTGACATTTTTACTTGCTCTTGCCTATATGAATATATAGGAAGGAAAGTATTGTTTTCATGTCGATTTTTCGAAATCGAGTTTTCACCGGATCTACACGTTTTCACACCCCCTGACCCCAAAAAACATGTTTTTAGCGATTGGTCTGTGAGTGTGTGTGTGAACAGAATATCTCAAGAATGGAACGTTGTATGAACTTGAAACTTGAAATTTAAGTTAGATACCACTAGAGACCCGACACGAACATTTTCATCAAAAGCGGTCAACCAGAAGTAGTAGTTTACTCGTGTAATTTTTCACTTTTTTGCGATTTTCTCAAAAATGGGTCCTACGATTTTTTTAAAATCGGCTGGTTTACTCAATTTTTTATTCTCTACAAGGTAGGGTAGGCGCCATGTTTGCTGAAATTCTTGGTGAAGCTGTTTTCACGTAAAAGAAGTGTTTTTATTAAGATTACGGCTTTAATATCTATTATAGTGCAAAAATTTATGTAATTAAAAATTTAGAGAATTTAAAATTCTACAACTTTTATTTCTAACATTTTTTTGTATAACGCTTAGTTTAGCAGTAATTACAGATTATTCGTTTTTTCTCACAAAAACGTGTGAAAAATCTATTTTTTTTCAGATTTTGGCCTTAGTATGCATTTTATGACAATAGTGTATATAATCAAATATAGAAAATTAAAAGATCTACAACTTTTATTTAGAGCATTTTTCTCTACAGAGAGTAGTTTAGTATAAAAGAGTGATTTTCTGTATTTTTAAGCCAAACTGAAATCTATTTTCAATTTGCGTCTTTCACTCAGGATTAAAATTAGGTTATGTTTATTGAGGTTAGTTTTTTGTTTATATCTAATGTTAGGTTTTGTTGTTAATTATTTGCATTGGCAAGAGAAAGTTGTATGAGTGTTTCTCACCAGATTTTTCGTAAATTTACAGAGTTCCGATAAAGTTTATTTAATTAATTAATTAAAAAAGTTATTAAACTGCAGAAAAATGAGATATATGAGGTGTGTTAAGTAATGCCTCGCAATGATTTAAGCCGTGTGTAACAATACTAAAATGAATTATTAGGAGGACCAGTCCGCATTTAAGGTTGTCCGCGGACAAGACAAAGGGTGAATTAATGCAAGGAAAACAATAAGGAGATAGCAAACACTCGAATAACAGAACAATGACATATACACATGTGCTTACCTCGTGGTTCCTGTAGCCTCGCATCTGCCGAACTGCCGTCGCTACACGTTATAACGTTGAATACTTAATTGAAACATAAAAACACACCGCACAATAACATACAGGTTAACATTGAGAATTGTTCACAACATAACATAAGCCTTGCGTTTAAGCCATACTAGCGTCAGCCACGCTAGTCGAAGAGCAGAGAGCAAACACACCCGTGCAAGTCACGGTCCATTATGCGAGTGAGAGTGGAAGGAAGAAAACGGAAACAGGTGGGGGAAAGGACAAAGAGATTAAAGTGCGTAACCCGGGTAGTGAATGCCTTAACATACCGCCCGCCAAATCATTGACAAATGATTTCCAAAACAACAAAAAAATAACGGGGCCGCCCGCCCTGAACCAACGCAGGGAGCGGAAACGAAGCAACGAAAAGCCAAAACGAGCGAAAAGCCTAGCACCCAAACAAAAAGCCTTGAAAACCCGCCCGCCGTGAAGTCCCACGGGAGGGAATAAGCGAAGCAGCGAAGAAGAAGCCTGGAGACGAAACGAAGCCTGAAGACGAAGCCTGAATACGAAGCCTGAAGACGAAGCCAGAAGACGAAGCCTGAAGACGAAGTAGCAGAACGGAACATTTTGATGTGGCGTGATGCACGCGCGGGTGCACCCGGCCGACGTCGAACGGACATTTTCCACAGCCTGCGCGGAGGCAAACGGAAGCGGAGTATCTTGATGTGATCACCAGCGAGGGCTGGCAACCAGTAACGCAGCAAACAAAAAACGAAGAACGAAGAAAACAGCAGAAGAACGAAGAAAACAAACGAAGAACGAAAACGAATGTAGATGAAGTAAGCGGGAAACGAACTGAAACAGCGGAGAAGAGTTAGTTGCCCAAAGGCAAGGCTAACTGGTACGTAGTTTGCAAAGCAAATTGACGAGTAGGCGAAAAATTGTGACGAGAATCTGGAATTGCGGTACGGCGAAATTCACTAACTTGTTGGGAGTGAATCCGTGATTGAATCTGGAGTGCCGAGCGAGAGGTACGAAGGTTACACCAAGCGTTAAACGAAAGACGAGAATTGGAATTACAATTACTCACCGGTTGTGAATACTGTTTACGACGATTGAGGCGCCGCCCGCCATTAGGGACATAAGGCGCGCGAAGAGTGTTGGCAGAGCGTAAAGTGACTAAGGAGGGCCGATTGCCCTTTAACGAAGCAATTTGCAGCGGTTTATCAACAGAGAGTGCGGGAGACGACCAGAAGTTATGATCCGAAGTCGGTTGGTTAGCAGTAGAATCGACTAAGGCGAGAGTAGCAGGTTTTATCGGCGAAGTATCTGCGATGCAAGAAGACTCGAAGCGGTTTGGCGAAGAATTAATTGAAGATAACTTGGTGAAAGCCTTCAGCGTAGAATTGAAGCGACGAATGGACGGAGTACCAGCAGCAAAATCGGTCGAGAGACTGGCGCAGTCGGAAGACGAAGCGAGACGAGAATCAACAGCAGTGATTTCGGATGGAGTAGCGAATCGATTTGAAGTCGAAGAAACGTGATTAGTTAAAACAGTAGCGTGATCCAAATTGTTGTAGGATGCGGGCGAAACCAATAAGCAAGTAGGCGAGTGAACAGCAGAAACGTTAGATTTATTGATCTCGGGGTTTACAGTAACATCGAGCTCAATTTTTGAGTTAGCAGGAACAAGAGTTTGATGATAAACGGCGAGAGTTTGAGGCGAAATCGAATTTGTGGTTGATATTTGGTTTTTAACAATAGGAGATGAGGCATGAACAACAGCATCAAGCGACGAGAATTTAGCATCATTCGAGAGAGCAGTTGTTAAAAACGAAGCATTATTTGTTAAAGAATTAGGTGGTTGGATGTCGGGTAATTTGCCTAACACGACATAACCAAATACAGTTGACAAAGCGGATGGAGTGCCTTTTATTAAAGGAGTTTTACTGAAATCTAGTATTTCTGAAAAACAATCAGCGCCAAGCAGTAGATCTACTGGATTGGGGCTACGAAAACGAAAGTCGGCTAGCAGATGTTGAGGAAACTGTTCACCAACGGATTTATGAATTCGAGTAGCAGGAAGCCTGTCTGTTATTTTTTGAATAACTGTAGCCGTAAGCGGCAAACGAAAATCTGAATTTTTCGGTGACAGAATTGTAACGTTAGTAGTGCCTTTGACGGATGTAACTTCAGATGAAATGCCTTGTAAGCCCTTAGTAGTGGGCGCTATGTCGAGTTGAAGATTGCGAGCAGCGTTATAGGTTAGAATGCTGGATTGAGCTCCATTGTCAATTACAGCGCGAAGTTGAACAACTTTACCGGAAGAATTAACAGCGTGAACGATAGCGGTGCCTAACAGCGCGGTTTGTCCATCAAGGCGACAAGAAAGAGCATAATCGTTAGGTTTTTCAGCAATAATTGACGAAGACGAATTTTTAGTAGTTACCGGCTTATTAGCAGAGCAGGTAGCGCAGGTATCAATTGGCGGAGTTGCGAGAGTAGTAGCCTGAATCGACGATGAAGAATTAGCAAGCAGACACCCAGTAGATTGTGAATTGTTGACTGGGTGTTCGACGAGATGAAACGAATTAGCGGTTTGCGAATTATGCGGGTTAACAACGGAAGCGGTAGACGAATTCGATTGTTGAGTGTTACGGTCAAAATGTAACAACGTATTATGAGATTTGGACTGACAGATACGACAATGTTTAGTCGATTTGCATTTGCGACGGTCGTGAGTGCCGAAGCAAGCGAAACACAGTTTAAGCCGAGAAATAATTTTGTAACGGTTATCGACGGTTTGTGAAAGAAATTCACTGCAGTTTTGAATTGAGTGAAAGTTTGATTCGCACGAAAGACATTTAAGCGAGTTCGATTTAATAAAAAATGAATGCACACTGTCAGAGTTAGTAGATGGCGAAATTGAATTCCGATTATTTTGTGCAAGACCGGATTTAACAGGTACCGGATTAGACGAGTCCGGTTTAACAGAATTAGCCTGATTCGGATTATTAACATCAGCCTGTATATTTGGAGTGGTGGTGATATCATCACCATGCACGTTATTTAACATTTCAAAGGATTGCATTCTGGAAGTTACGAAGTTTAATAGCTCAGAATAACTTGGAATCTGAGTAGCATCGTGTTGAGATTCGAATAATTCCCTCGTGGTATTATCCAAATTGTTGTACGCCATAGAAAACAACAGAAAGTCCGCTAAGTCTATATTTAATAGCTGCAGAGCGCCAACGGCGGAAGTATGAACGCTGACATATTGTTTATAATTTTGATAGGATGGACTTGCGAATTTATCGAAATTACTGATTTGCGAAAAATGCATATGAGCGACACGCCTGTCGTTAGCGTACCTATTGTTGATTAATTGGTAGGCTAACTGGTAATTTGCAGAAGTCAAAGGTAGATGAGATATTATTTGCAACGCCTCACCACGCAAACTAGATCTAAAATAATGCAATTTTTGAATATCGGACAGTTGTTCGGATTTATGTACAAGTTCATTGTACAACGATATAAAGTTTTGAAATTCAGACAGATTTCCATCGAAACTAGGAATTTTTATTTTTGGAAGACATGTTGCCGGTGAAATTGCATTAGGTTTGATGTCGATTAAACTGGTATTAGACATGCTGGTGATAATTTGAAAATATTTTGTTTCAAATTCGGTTTGAATGATAGCGATTTGATTTTCAAATTCCTCAGAATATGCCTTATTTAATAAATCCATTAATTGATTTTGCAATGGTTGGAAATCGGAGAATATTCGATTAGCCTGAATCTTGAATGCATCGTTTGAGCCAGTACCGGATTGGACATGTGTTAATGTGTCCAAAGATCGGATTAGTTGACGACATTTTGTGAAAATTGATTCGGAATTATCCATATTGGATAGCGAAGGAAAACCGACTGAAGATGACAGAAAATATTGAAACAATAACAATTGATTTTGAATAATTAAAATATCCGAATTTTGTTGTTCGGATGAGCAGAAATCGAATAAACAGCGTTGACACAGTGATATGAATATATTTGTAATAAAGAAAAAATATAACAGCACATTTAACTTGAATAACAATGAACGTTAATGATTGAATGTTTTTATTTAAAGTATACAAGGCGAAATGTAAACAACACTTTTGAAGGCAGTTAGTGGGTCAGTAACATCAGACAGCTGATTACAGAGAGAGAGCGCAGGCGAACGACGAAGAGAGCGTAAAACTGGATTGAGATGAACCAATGAAACGGAGTCTGCGCAGCACTGACCGAAAAATGTTACCAAGATGGATGCGATAGCAAGATGACTGGCGGCGGACTGACGCCTAAGTAAGCGTGGGTTACCACCCCCCCCCCCGCCTACGACCCAACCGTAACAAAGAAACTGGTATATAGCGATTTTAACACAACCTTTTAAAGCATTGTAAACGACGATAACGATAATAACAATTAAGAAGTAGAATTGAAATGTGTTTATAGCACACTGTATAACCATAAATGCACTGATAATATCCGCGCTCGGATTGGACCAATTTGTTAAGTAATGCCTCGCAATGATTTAAGCCGTGTGTAACAATACTAAAATGAATTATTAGGAGGACCAGTCCGCATTTAAGGTTGTCCGCGGACAAGACAAAGGGTGAATTAATGCAAGGAAAACAATAAGGAGATAGCAAACACTCGAATAACAGAACAATGACATATACACATGTGCTTACCTCGTGGTTCCTGTAGCCTCGCATCTGCCGAACTGCCGTCGCTACACGTTATAACGTTGAATACTTAATTGAAACATAAAAACACACCGCACAATAACATACAGGTTAACATTGAGAATTGTTCACAACATAACATAAGCCTTGCGTTTAAGCCATACTAGCGTCAGCCACGCTAGTCGAAGAGCAGAGAGCAAACACACCCGTGCAAGTCACGGTCCATTATGCGAGTGAGAGTGGAAGGAAGAAAACGGAAACAGGTGGGGGAAAGGACAAAGAGATTAAAGTGCGTAACCCGGGTAGTGAATGCCTTAACAAGGTGTGGCTATTAAATAATGAGTCTGACGTAAAAAATTTAATTTTAATTTTATTCATAATCACTTATTGTCACCTTCAATATACACTCCTTTTCTATTCCTACAACGCTCCATGCAAATTTTCCATTGTTGGAAACAGTACTGGAAGTCATCTACTGTCAGCTCCTTCAGGACATGTGCCGCTTTCTCTTTTATAGCTTCCACAGACTCAGATCTTGTCCCTTTTAATGCAGATTTCAACTTATGGAACAGGTAGAAGATAATAACATGTGATGAAACGTGGGTTTTTACTTATGATCCGGAAACGAAGCACCAATTCATGCACTGGAAGAGCCGAATTTCACCGAGAGCCAAAAAAGCTCGAATGAGCAAGTCAAAATTTAAAGCAATGATGATTGATTTTTTTTATATCCATGGGATTGTGTACTTTCACTGGGTTCCTGAAGGTCAAACAATTAATCAATATTACTACCTTGAGGTACTTTCTAAACTACGTCAAAGAGTAAGGAAAAAATGCCCCGAAATGTAGGACAAATCATGGGTTCTCCACCAAAACAATGCGCCAGCTCATTCCGCGTTATCTGTCAAGAGGTTCCTAGCCAAGTACAGCATCTCAGTGTTAGAACATCCACCTTATTCACCAGATCTTGTACCATGTGACTTCTATCTGTTCCCTAAGGTGAAATCTGCATTAAAAGGGACAAGATTTGAGTCTGTGGAAGCTGTAAAAGAGAAAGCGACATGTGTTCTGAAGGAGCTGACAGAAGATGACTTCCAGCACTATTTCCAACAATGGAAAATTTGCATGGAGCTTTGTAGGGATAGAAAAGGAGTGTATATTGAAGGTGACAATAAGTGATTATGTATAAAATAAATAAAAGATTTTTTACAACGTCAGTCTCGTTATTTAATAACCACACCTCGTATCACTATTATGTTCATTAATTTTAGTATTTTTATTATTTTACAGGAAAGAAGATGAGTAATATCCAAGAAACTTTATACAAAAAGAATTTGAAGTCAAGGTTAAAAAAGAATGAAAAGAAAGAAAAGAGAAGATTATTAAAAAATAAAAACAAGGTAAATAAAGTAATTAAAAGGGATGTTGCTGACAGATCAGATGGAAAAGAAAATGTTGATAAATCAGAAAAAATTAATGAAAATGGTAAAAAAGTTGTTTTTAATAAGGACGCAAAAATGGTTTTTAATAAGTTTGATTTCTCAGGAATTGGTAAGAATAAAAACAAAAAAATTAACAAACAAGAAAAGGATCCAAAGTTTTTATTAGATGAATTGAAAAAGTCAAAATTAAAAATAAACCAATTAGAACAGTCCGGTGAAAAGGAAAAAGCTAAAGAAATTAAAGAGAAACAATTATGGGCTTCTGCATTAAAAAAATCTGAAGGGGTTAAAGTGAAAGATGATCCGGAATTATTAAAACGAACAGTGAGGAAAGAAAAGGAAATGAAAAATAGACGGAAAAAACAGTGGGATGCAAGAGTAGAAGGTGTAGAAAAGAAAAAACTAGAAAGACAGAAAAAGAGACAAGACAATATTGCTGCTAGGAAAAAAGAACGTAAAAGTAAAAAGAAAAAACAAGCTATCAAAAGAGGAAGGATTGTTATATAAATTCTATTTTCTTTTTTTAAAGCAAATGTGTTCATTGTACAATTTATGTATAAATTAATTTATAACAATAAATTCAATTGTTAGTATGTTATTTTGATTTTTTCATTTAATTTATATGGAAACATTTTTTTGTGATCAGTCTCCCGACTGGTGTGATGCAGTTCTCCAAGCTTTTCTATTTTGCACAAGTAGTTTCATATCTACATACCTGTAACACCCTACATCTTTTGTCATTTGATTTGCATATTCTAAACTTTGCCAAAAATGGCATTTTGTCAAAAAATGGTAAATAAAGTAATTAAAAGGGATGTCGCTGACAGATCAGATGGAAAAGAAAATGTTGATAAATCAGAAAAAAATAATGAAAATAGTGAAAAATTGATTAGTATATTCTAAACTTTGCCTCCCCCTTCAACAATTCACTGCCTCAATATATTACCCTCCATTATTGATAGACCAATACCTGGATGTCTTTAGATATGCCCTACTAGCCTATCCCTTTTAAAATAGTTACTAGAAAATCTGTGGTGGGAACACATTCATGCGTGCTGTGAGCCTGCCCTAGTATTCTATTGCCCTGGTATATGCCCTTATCCATAGAACTTACGAATGAGTTTACAGAGGTGCAATTTCTTTGATATACACTGCCCACAATGTGTCACATTTATTGTATTAAACCATTTTGTAAATCTGACAACCTGTGATTCCACGTGGAGTTGAAATGAATCTGTCATAATGTTCCATGTGCTATCTGTGATTGAATGCACTGCGCTAGTAGATTAATTTCGCAATAAGTTTATATTATAACAACAAATTGTTACACCTTTCAAGAAACAAGGCAAACATAAAAGGAGAGGAAATGATTGCGGTAGCAAATTCACTTAACAAACATTGATTTGCTTGACTGTTTAATGATAACAAAACAAAAATATTTACCAAAACATAGTGATTCCAGAATTACCAAAACAAATAAATACAAAAAATATTTTTAATTCAATAAATATTTTTTAAGTACGTGAGTAGTAGAGAATTAAAGATTTTTTGAAATATTTTTACAAATAAATCATGATACAATTCGATTTCGCAAATCAATTACAGAGGTTATAAAATTTGAAATAAAAAAAAGTAAATAGAATGCACTCAATAATGTATTTTTATAATAAAATTAATATAGGCCTTTATTAAGAATTGCCGACAATTCACGTTTGGGCCGGATAGGCTACTTAACGTTGACTCTAATCATAAATATAGTCCATCACATTTAAAAAAAAACAGGAGAAAAAATGGTGCAAAGAGAGACCAAGGAATTAACAAGTAATTAAAAATTAGGTTATCTCATTACAGTTGATTAGTAATACAAAATATTTCTTCGAATTAAAGTTCCTTTCAGAGAGTTTTCTGTATAGTTCCGCATTAATCTTCCAGGATACAAACATCAAAAAAATAAAATATGTACTTTACCAATCAGGCCGCGCAGATTAGCGACCATTTACAGACTTTAGTAAACATAAACAGGCACGGTAGAATACGGCTGGTAAAGAGAGATCTACAAGCTACACGGGCGGAAGCCCAGGTTGGCCGCATCCGCGTCTAGAATGAGAGAACATCAGAGAAAACAGTAAGAAGAAACAGCAATTATAGATCCCCAACCAAAACCAGAAGCAGAACCCTGAGAACACAGGGTGAACGAACGCGACAAAAAAGAAAAAAAATGAAACGTCATACGCACAAAAGTTACATTGTATAATCCAAAAAGAGCGACTCATACTACGGAAATTTTATGAACGAGAGGCCGTAGGTAGGAAGAACAAAAACAACATAGAACGAGAAAGGAGATGAGGGGATCGGCAAACAGAATACTACGCTAATCCTATTAAGAGACAAAATCCTAATTGATTAGAAAAGGATGGGATAAAAAAAGAAATCCATTCAAAAAATAAAATTTATCAAAGACAGAAAACAATACAATGAACAATAACAAAATTAAAATTAGGCCTAACCGACTTTAACGTAGTTACAAAATATTTGAACCGAACAATTGTAATGTACTTTTTAAATTAATTTCTCCCAAATCTTCAGTCGTGCGTGAATACTCGTACCGACTAAAACTTAGCGTATCTTGCTCCTAAAAGAACCTGAAGTGCTTGGGGTAGAATAAAGTTCAAAATTAAGAAATCAATGAAAGAAAAAACCAATATTGCAAAAATATAACCTGCAGAAAGGAGGCTATAGTATTCAGATGAACTAAAGTCCCCTAGCTGTGGGAGTGAAAGAACGCATAACGCTCTCACTCACACAAGCCATACACGCCATTCCAATAACATTGTATAATTTTACTCATCGGTGTGAGCAAGCGTTTATGCACGCAGTAAACTAACAAGCAAGATAACGACTGTAGTAGGTTTTCAGATTTGGATTATAACGGTAAAGACCTTTGGGCGCATGCGTAGTTATGCCACATATCTCCCTCTCACTCGCTCGGCTATGGGACATTAATTCATCTGATATCTGTACCTGAAACCCCAGTCGATTCATTGCATCGATGTGTCAAATTCACTCGAAAGCAGGGTTGGCCTTTTGAGTTATATGTATGGTTTGAAAAGAAGATGTAGGGTAACACTGCCACCCTACCAGCTACTGAACTATCCAAATAACTTTAAAATGTGAGTGTGAAACGTTGAAAAATGTTAGTTGATCAGGTCATCAGCTGAAAGGCTGGTATCAACCTCTTGAGGCTTTATTAAGTAAAATGAGGAGTGAGGTGCTTTGCTCACTGAGTGGAAAACTATGCTTACCAGAATACCAGGCCCTCTGAAAAGCATCAACTTTCCACCCAGCAAATGACACCTTCACTTCATTCACCACAGGATCTGGCTGTAAAATGAAATTAATTACTCTCAAAGGAGATAACTCTGACTAGTGCCTTTTACATATCTACCTTTTCTGTTGTTAAATGTTTCAGTCATGCAATTGGGCGACCATGTGATAAGAGATAGAACTATTTTTTGTAGCCCTGAAACTAGCAGATTGAGTGCAAATAATTTAACACTTCACTTGCCTGTTATGGGCATATAAAAAGTTTACAGAAAGGAAAATGTGTTAAAAGAACATGATTATAGAAATAGTAATAATAATTCATAAGTTTGAAAAAGAAGTGTGGGACGTCCGAGAAGAAGATGGTTTCCGGAACGGGCAGACGTGCCTAATCCTTGAAGTGAAGAAGAAGAAGTTTGAAAACGAAGTTAATTTATCTAAAATTCTATCAAAAAACCAAATTTTTCTTTTAACACAGACATTAAATTATTTTAATGACATGAAATAAACAATCTGAAATGATAGTGAATCACTGGAATTGGTTACTCTCCTGTTATAATTCAAGCACATTAGTCTTAAATTACTTGTCCCAAAAATAAAATAAAACTGGGTCTTCTATAATAAAAAACTACTAATCATATATAATAATGTAATGATAGTAAATAATGTAACGAAAAATAACAATAGTAAAATTTTAGTTATTAATGGTAAACTAATGCTCGATTTATGAAACATTTTTTAACAAATGACATGAACGTGTTTTTATTATTAAGCTTAGAGCGAATAATTAGTGTTGTATGTAATTTTGTTTGTTGATCATGCCGTGCGTATTTTTAATTAATACGCATGCTCACTTGTATTGCTAGTTGCCTACGTCGGAGTACTCTTAGCGTAGACAGACTATACGCATGTGCCCGAAGGTCTTTACCGTTATAATCCAAATCTGAAAACATATTATTTTACAGTCGTTATCTTGCTTGTTAGTTTAGTGCATAGATAAACGCTTGCTCACAACAATAAGTAAAATTAAAGACCATGCCATTGGAACGGCGCGTATGGCTTGTGCGAGTGAGAGCGTTATTTGCATTCTCTCACTCCCACGGCTAGGGGACTTTAGTTCATCTGAATACTGTACTGGGAGTAAAACAATAGATAAATTAAACTATAGATTTTAGTTTACATAACTTATCCAAATCAATACAAAAATATGTTAAAGATTTTATTATTTTTAAGATTATTCTGTTTTATTTTTATCTAGATCTGATAAGGAATTTTGTAACAGATTTTCACAGTGTAAGACAGAGATCCATTCAGACATGTTGTTATTCTGTAATAAGTAAACCTTTTAAAAACATAATGGCTTAGGAATTTCTTTTACGATTAAATTCTTTTCTTTTTTTTAGAGTGGATGTTGCTTATTCTGTGTTGTTGTTTGTGTGAGTTCATAATGTGTTTAATTATACAATTTTTTTTGCTTTACTTTATTTTGTATCAATGCTGCTGTGAAGTAATCTACAGTGATCTCATTAATAGATCAGTGAGTTAAATTTCTTGTGTTCAGTTTTTAATTATTATATTTCATATATCAGTAGATACTTTTTACTTTCTCTTGTCTATATGAATATATAGGAAGGAAAGTATTGTTTTCATGTCGATTTTTCAAAATCGAGTTTTCACCGGATCTACACGTTTTCAGACCTCCTGAACCCCCCCCCCCAAAAACATGTTTTTAGCGATTGGTCTGTGTGTGTAAAGAATATTTCAAGAACGGAACATCGTACGAACTTGAAACTTGAAACTTAAGGTAGACACCACTACCGGATTCGAAACGAACATTTTCATCAAAATCGGTCAACCGGAAGTAGTAGTTTATTCGTGTAATTTTTCACTTTTTTGCGATTTTCTCAAAAACTGGTTCTACGATTTTTTTAAAATCGCCTGGTTTACTAAGTTTTTTATGCTCTACAAGATAGGATAGGTGCCATGTTTGCTAAAATTCTTGGTGAGGCTGTTTTCACGTAAAAAAATTTTTTTCTAAGATTATGGCAGCGCAAAAATTTATATAATAAAAGTTGTAGAGAATTTAAATCCTACAACTTTTATTTCAAATAAGTTTTTGTATAACGCTTAGTTTAACGGTAATTAGCGATTTTCTGTTTTTTCTCACGAAAACGTGTGAAAAATCAATTTTTTACTATTTCGGCCTTAGTATGTATACGGCAAAAGTGTATATAATCAAATTTATAGGAAATTCAAAGATCTACAACTTTTATTTAAAATATTTTTTTGTGTAGATAGTGCCTAGTTTAGCGTGAAAGAGTGATTTTCCGTATTTTTAAGCCAAACAGGTCGATTTTTATTTTGCGTCTTTCACTCATGATTAATATAAGGTTTTTGAGGTTAGTTTTTTGTATATTTCTAATGTTTTATTTTTATTTGCATTGTGTATTTAATCAAAATTTTATAGCATTTTTTAAACCTAGACTATAACTTTTATTTATAACACTTGTACAATGCTTAGTTTAGCGTTAATCAGTGATTTTCTGTATTTGTCATCAAAATCTGTGAAAAAGGGATTTTTAATACTGCGGCATTAGTATGAACTTTACAACAAAAGTGTATAATAAAAAATTAGAAAATAAAAACAATCTGCAACATTTATTTCAAGCACTTTCTTCTACAGAGCCTAGTTTAGCAACAATTTAATGATTTTTCATATTTTTAAATTCTACAGAGGTTTGATTTTTATTTTGCATTATTCACCCATGATTAAAATTAGTTTATGTTTCTCATTTTACATTGTTTACTCATAATGAAACATAGGTTATATTGTTAATTATCTACATTGGCAAGGGAAAGTCGTATGAGTGGTTCACATCAGATTTTTATAATTTTATGTTTGGTATTTGGGGAATGTCTTTTACAGAAGTATTTTCGTTAAAACTATTTATTTATTTATTTTTTATTTTTTATTTCATTTATTTAACGTCGCATCAACTACAACGGTCATTAGCGACGACGTTGGGGTGTAACTATATACAATGGAGGATGAAATGATTTTTTGTAACGTATGAAAATATGCCATGCCTGAGTGGGATTCGAACCCAGGACCGCATGATGAGAGGCGAGCACGTTACCAACTGCGCCAACGCGGCCGGCAGTTATTTATTTTGTTACAATTCTGAGATTGTTTAAATGTCTCTTTATAACTGCCTGGACACTGGGTTACTTCTTCTGCCAATTGAAAGGTAGTCTATAAATAATATTGTTTAATTTTTATGTTCATTATTTATTGTACACATGGTCAGCCAATAATATGACTGAAGTATTTAAGAAGAGAAGAGGTAGAGGTGTAAAAGATATTAGAGTTATCTCCTCTGAGAGTAATTAATTTCATTATATGGTAGACCACGTGGTGAATGAAGTGAAGGTTTCATTTGCAGAGTGGAAAATAGATGTTTGCTTAGATGAAACAGCAGTTCATTATCAATTTATTACAAATAAGTAATGGAACTAATAACATATTTTAATATTTTGAAGTTTTAGATTTGAACTGGGGCATTTTGCTTTACGGTCTAGTATGGTACCACTGCACCATGGAAGTGGCAAACTGTAAATTCATTTGAATTTCAATAAAATAAACATTTAAAATGCAGTTCTGCTACATTCAGTTAAAAGAAAGTATGTTTATACCTTTGGTTTGTACAGAAAAGACCATACAGAAGAAATAAGGCATTGACAACTGCTGATTCTCGTATACCAAAACTAAAACGTGATACTCCAACAAATTTTTCATTAACAGATTTTCAAGAATCAAAAAACTGTCTGCATGATGAAGTACCTAATTTAAAAATTTCTGCATGGAATATTGGAGGATTTCGTTCTGCCTTTAAAGTAAGTTATAATTTAAAAAAAATTCTCTTGCAGTTTATTAAAAAGTTGTCAAAAAGGCTTTCTTTTTCTTCTTCACTGCCTCTCTGTTTTTTTTTTCTGCTGAACCTTTTAATAAATATAAAATTGTATTTGATTTCAATAGTAATTCTATGGTTTTTGGGAGACTGTTGTGTCTTTTTTATGTTTTCTCTTGCTTTGTCTAAATGAGTGAGAAAGTATTGTGATTGTGTAAAATTTTTGATACCTTGATTTAAACTGAACTCCACATTTTATGACTCCCTAAAGCCAAAAAAGTGTAGACTTTGTTAAAAGGATGTCTATCTATTATTATTATTTTGTTCTGGAGCTGAAACTAGTAGACAGACTGGACTGAAATGGGAAAACTGAGGATTTAGCAATCAACGCCACAAAAATTTCTTGTTTCTTCAAATCCTCCTTTTCTTCCTTCTTTTCCTCTTCCTAAATAACTCCCCCTCCTTTATATTCTCATTCTTCTCCTCCTAATTCTCCTTTTTCTTCTCCTGCTGCTGCTATTTCTTCTTCTCTTCCCCTTTTTTCTTTTTCTTCTTATTCTCCCTCTCCTGCTCTTTGTTATTTCTCCTCCTCCTCCTCTTCTTCTTATTTTTTGCTTTTTCCTCTTCTTCATTTTCTTCACTTCATAGGCCATCCAGCCTGTTCTAGCATTAAGATGTTATATGTTTCTTTAGAAAGTAATTAAAATAAATTACTTCCAGTTTTGTGAAGATCTTCCCATGCTTCTTCCATCAGGCCTTTATCCCAGAATCTGTTGTGGAATTCTATCTTCCTTCATTCTTTGAAGATACTCCATATAATTATTGCGATAATAATTGATTATCTCATTTACACTTATTGTCTACAATCTTCCCTTACATCGCAATTTTGAATCTATCTTCTTTCATACAATCCTGGACCCTTCATAGAAAACGGATCTCTGCAGCTTTCAACTTCTGATATCACTCAAAAGCGTAAAAATTTTGAGGAAAATTTTCAGGAAATTAAAAAATTAATACAAACAGAAAAAAGGTGGTAAAAAGAGCTACGCTTTCAATTTGTAAGTAATTTATATTTCTTTTTCCTGTCAATTTTCAGAGAGATCTTCTTGGATATGTATTACATGAAAATCCAGACATATTATGTCTTCAAGATATAAGGACAACTAACAAAATATTGCCTGCTGCAGCTACCATTAATGGGTACCATAGATATGTGTTAAGCAGTAAGTATACTGAATCAAATTTGAAATTCTCTTTTTATCGTTTTAATGGTACAATATTGAGTATAGTTTCAATACATTCGAATTTTGACGGATTTATTGACTTAATAACTTGCGATCTGCAACCTGTAGCCTATATTATGACAATATCGAAGAAGAGTATGGTTCGAGAAATTTCTAGTACTTAATTCATAAAATATTAAATAGTAAATAATAGAGTGGCAAAGTAACAATAGGGTTAGTTATAAAAGGATATTTAAAAAGGGCTGTGTAATAAGGTAGAGTCTTTGTTGTACAACTATTTGTGAAAGAGTCGGTTGGTTACCTGTAACACCTTTTATTCTATTGTCACTTGTTTACATTAGTTATGATTTTTCCAGAAGCAATAAAAAAAGATTATTGATCGAATCTCTGTGTCTTTCTAGAATTATCTCTTTGATCTACCTATATAAAGAGAACCCCCGAGTCCAGTGAGTGAGTTAGTATTCGTTTGATCTTTGACGAGTGTTTATTGAGTGTGCTATCGGTGCGTAGAACACGTCAACGATTCTGAGGCATTGTTATTCAGTCTTATTGTATATGTGCATTGTGTATTCAGTTTTATTGTGTATGTGGATTCTATATAATTGTTTGTAAGTAGTACTAAGTAAATTATTAAGTTATTTATTGTATTACTTCTTTATAATTAGTTTATTATTTATTTTGTAAATCTTTTAGTTGCAATAAATACTTGTAATTGTAAACTTAAGTGTATTAATTATTTAATTACCTAGATTCCGAAACGGACCTTAGCGATAATTGTCAAAATATTATTTACTTTGCTGTACAGTAATGTACTTGGTATGTATACCGTACTGTACTTTACTTTACTTTTACTGTTAGTATTTATTTCTTTTTAGGTGAATGTATTTTAAATAAAAAAAACTACATTAAAATACAAAATTTATTTGTCAAAGAAGAGAATTTAATTTAAATAAAAAATAACATAGGAACGATAGTTACAGAAAGAAATTATTAACGTATGGAATGCAGTACAGTTAAAAGTCTTTTCTTTTACAATTGCACAACAATGTGCAAAAAAATCTAGACCTATAGTTCAGCCGCTCTAAGTTTGCTCCTACTGTCAACAAACCAAAACCAGCTACTACAGGGTGCACGCTAGAGTCCGTGACTTTATGGATGTCGTATTCCTATTAAGATAACTATTTTTTAAATTATAAGTACTTAAAGTACTAAAAACATCAGTCGTGGTATGATGTAGGCCTAACAATTTCATTTATAAAAATACTTTTAAAAGTATTTTGAATTTAAATACTTTTGAAAGTATTTTGTTGTAACTTTTTAATCAGCGTGTACACATTTTTACATAATGCGCATGCTCAGTGACGTCATTATTTGTTTACATTAGGAGCAAACTTAGAGAGGCTGGACTGTAGGCCTATTCATTTTTTAAATAGTCTGTTACACATTTCTGCTTCATTCTTGAAGATCTAGGGCTTTAAGATCATATATACTGTGCATATCATACACATATAGTGCACAACATTACTGTACTGTATTTTACAATAACTGTAGCCCTCCTACACACACATCTTTAACGTTTATTTGTCTGTAGTTGAAAAATGTTACCACAGCACTCTTTTGATATGATTTTTATTCTACTACGGTATTTATTATTTAAATTTGAATTAAACATTACAATTTTTTACCTGTTTCGGATGAAAAACGTTACACAGGACTCTTATGATATGATTTTTATTCTACTACGGTATTTGTTATTTAAATTTGAATAAAACATTAAAATATTTTACCTGTTTCGGATATTTACAGTTTAAAAATAAACATAACGTTAAAGAAAGTAGAAAAGTGGATTTATTTATTCATAATAATAGTTTAGAGCAAGTAGAAACAGTGAAGTTCCTGGGAGTATCTCTAGATAGATCTTTGTCTTGAGACTTCTATACCAATCAAGTTTGTAGTAAAATATCATCTGGGGTATTTGCACTAAAACAAATTGCCAGATTAAATGATAAAAAATTACTAATGGCAGCTTATCATGGCCTCATTCTGTCTCATATCCGTTATGGTATTTTAGTATGGGGTAATTCTAGCATGGGTAATATAAATAGGGTTTTTAAAATTCAAAAGAAAGCTATTAGGTGTATGGTGGGAGCTAACCAGCTAACCTCATGCAGGCCACTATTTAAGGAGCTTAAATTGCTTACAGTTGCTCTGTACATTTTTGAGGTGATTATGTATGTTTGGAAAAATAATTTTATGCAGAATTTCAATGTTCACAATCATAACACGAGAAACATAAATGATTAGGTATTATGTGGCTAATCACTCCACAAAATTGTTTGAACAAAAACCTACTTATGCAGAGAGAAAATTCATGAATAAATTACCCCAATTTTTAAAATGTTGTGAGGATTTGAATTCCTTTAAAAAGAATCTGAAAAATTACTTGATCGGTGAAACTTTTTATAGCATACAAGAATTTCTTACTTGATAGTAGTGATACATTGTGTGATTCTTATATGTATTTCAGGTGTTATATCCGACATGTCCTATACTCCTCCTGGAGTCTCCAGGGCACAAAAAAAATAAAAAATAAAATAAAAATAAACACGTCCCTGGTGAATTACTTTTTTGAGTATTATTTCCACAAGGATAATAGCATTAATTCATTGTCTGATGAACACTGTATTATTTGTGGACATTTACTATGATTATTAAAATTAATTTTAGTTGTTTTAATGTTTTCAGATGGAAGTGCTAGATGTTTAGGAGTTGCTTTGTACACTAAGACAAAACCATTAGATGTTAGATTTGGATTTGTAGAAGGAAAATATGAAAAATTTGGAAATGTTATTACAGCAGAATACGAGACATTTTATGTTCTTTCTGTTAGTGAGTGAATAATAATAATAATTATTATTTATCCCATTCATTTACAAATTTTTTTCTTCTGAATCCGTGTTTTTGTTACATAACAGAACTGCTCACCATGTATCTCATCTGCAAGTTCTTGAAATCATCACCCGAAAAGAGTCAAATATTTAGGTGCTATATAAAGTATTTCATATAATGAATTAATATAATAATTTCACTAACCTTCTTTTTAAACTGCGTCACCTTTATTTTATTCCTACTTACACGTGTTTCGGTGGATCCACCATCATCAGAGTAAATGAAAAATTGAAACTAAAAATTTTTTTCATTTATTTAAAATTTACAGAAGATGATATATCTTCAGTCACTTGTATAAAACTTTTTTATACAAGTGACTGAAGATGTATCATCTTCTGTAAATTTTAAATAAATGAAAAAATTTTTAGTTTCAATTTTTCATTTACTCTGATGATGGTGGATCCACCGAAACACGTGTAAGTAGGAATAAAATAAAGGTGACGCAGTTTAAAAAGATAAAAAAGTTTTATACAAGTGACTGAAGATGTATCATCTTCTGTAAATTTTAAATAAATGAAAAAAATTTTTAGTTTCAATTTTTCATTTACTCTGATGATGGTGGATCCACCGAAACACGTGTAAGTAGGAATTAAATAAAGGTGACGCAGTTTAAAAAGAAGGTTAGTGAAATTATTATATTAATTCATTATATGAAATAGAAATATTTCAAACTGCAGGATGCATTATAAAGATTTATTTTTGAATGCTATATAAAGTGTTTCAAAATTCAAAGGCCATCTTTTATGAGCTGTTATTAGAGTTAAAAATAAGAACAAAACTTCAAAAACATGGGTTCAAAAATGCTTTGTTGGCGAGTTACAGCAGGAAAAAGATTTCGCCTGGAATTAGTTACTCTGGTGAAATGAGGCTTTGACTTTGATTTAAAATAAGTTTTTAACCTGAATAATTAAATAAAACTGGTCCCAGAACTGATCTTTCATAGTTTTAAAGATTTCTAACATAAAACACAGAAATTAGTGGTAAAAAATAACAATTTTTATTAAGGTTTAACGTAAAATAACTTTGTTAAATACTTAAGTTATTAATTTTTAAATTCAACCAGTAAAAAATAAAAGTTTTAATAAACTGATGTAAATTAATTTAGGACCTAAGTAAAAAAATAATGTAAGATATTGAAATCCGATTTTTATTAATAACAAAACCAGGATAAATTGTTGAAGGCATGAAGAATGATGAAATAAAAATAAAAATAATAGAGGTGTTGTTCATTACCGACAAAGTTGCTCAAAATGGCATATGTTTTGTTTAATGTTGAAATATTGATTTCACTCTACAAATCCATTTCTTTTGGTTTTGCATCTGACTGTTTTGCAATTACTGCTAATTCAGATGATAAGAAGGGTGCTTGATGAAAAAATTCCAGACCTGACTGGGAATCGAACTGGAGTTCCTGGCGTAGAAGCCAGCAAATCACAATGTCAGAAGTGTTCTTAACAGTTTCTGGGTTTTCTAGCATCTTAGATTGTTTTTTGTATTAATCACTTTTACGTAATTAATAATTTAGTATTAATTATTAATTAGTTTTATTTTTATATTTATTAAAAATAATTTAATTTAATTACATAGTCATTGCTAATATTTTTGAGCAGGTATCTTCTTTTTCTTCCTCATCAGCTTGTCATAATCCAGTGTTGGATAGGTCTCCCAATTTTAAATATTAATTTTTGAAACAACAAACATTTTCAATTTTCATCCAGTTTTGATACAAAAATTTCTGTATTATTTTTTCGTTTACGACCATTTTAGACCACGTAATGTAACTTTAGACTTTTCTGGAAGCACTTTTTGCAGCCTACATTCTCAGCATTCTTTCACTGTAGGTTTTTCTTTTTTCATCTGCATGTTCTGTGTTTATTCTTATTACATCATTCATAGGGTTTCCAGAAGGCTTCAATTCTTTTGTGTATATTTGTCAAGAATCCCCAGAAATTATGTGCACCATGTGAAGTAACGGTGGATTTTCACTAGCTAGGGTGGTTACCACTAAGGGTTGTTGTTGTTTAGGTCATTAGCCGAAAGGCTGGTTTGAACCTCTAGAGGTTTTACCAAGTAAAACAAAGAGTGAGGTGGTTTACCATTGCCTTCCTCACTGAGTGAAAAATTACGCTTATCAGCATGCCAGGCCCTCTGAAAAGCACAGATTTTCCACTCTGCAAATGACACCTTCACTTCATTCACCACAGGGTCTGGCTGTATAATGAAATTCATTACTTTCAGAGGAGACAACTCTGATTAGTGTCTTTTGCACCTCTACCTCTTCTGTTCTTAAATGATTCAGTCATTTAATTGGCTGACTATGTGATAAGAAACAGAACTATTTATTTTAGCCCTGTAACGGACAGATTGAGTGTAAATAAATTGACACGCCACCTGTCTGTTAAGGGCACTACCGCTAAGGGTAGTTCTATTTAAGAGACAATTTATCAAACATGCTAATATTACTTTAAAGTAACAAAGGTGGAACGGATTAGGTCATCTGATTTTAGAATTATGGATGTTAGCCAAAGATCTCTCCTTACTGGTTAGTAAAGCAGGTGCTCTACCTTTCCAAGGATACCATTCGGAGGGCACATCATGAAATTAGGACCTTGCTGACCATCTCCGACAGAAGCTTTTAGCATTTATTATCACTAAAAAATTTTATAAGTAGGTGTCATAGAATGTGCGCTATCTCTATTATACTACTTGAGAGAAAAATTGTGCTTTCAAAATAATAACTTATCTCATTTTGACGATTTTGGAAATTATATTATTTTTCCCCCGACACTCTAGACCAGCGGTTCCCAACCTTTTTTTTTCTCCCGTACCCCTTGGTGAATCTTTAACTAAAATTGTACCCCCAAAAATGTAACATCACTGTAACTACAATACTTCACTAAGTAGGGGCTATTTAATCACTAGCTAATCTCTAATCAATTTGCATATTTTCATAGGTTTTTTATTTATTTCCAAATATTTTGCATAATGTAAATTTATTTTTTTATAATCATAATGGTATTTTTCTGTGAGTATACGTTGGTTAGTTTTTAAATACTGCAAAATATAACTTACACTTGTACGTTTTATTATGTGTTCAAATTAAGATAAATTTAAACTAAGGAAAATGAAAGTTAACACACAAGCATTTAAAATAGATATTTTATTGAAACCTGAACATTTCTTGTGTGGTCTTAATTTTACATCAAAATATTAATGACAGAGTTATAATAATTATAGTATTTCTAATCCAAGACAAGACAGATTAGTTTTAAACTTTGAAAAAACTCACATCGAATACAAAATGCTTTTAAAATTTGTAAATACAAAATCTAACATGAAAATTGTGATATATTGAAACTAAATTATTAGTCCAGGAAACGTCTTCAGAACTCTTTTTTAGTGTGACCCTTGAGGCTGTTTTGTTGCACTTAATTGTTTGAAATCAGGTTCAAATGTAGACAAATAAAGCCTTAGATCTGGGCTTGCATTAAGCTTGTCATTACAATGACCCCACCAAGTTACTCAGAAAAACAACATCCGCCATTGCCCTTTATTTTCGGCGTACCCCTAACCGGTTCGTCGCGTACCCCGGGTTGGGAACCGCTGCTCTAGACGCACGACAAGTATTTATTTTCTACAATAAAAAATAATAACAATATTTTGTGTATTAGTATAACATTATAAAAATCTTTTTGAAGATTCAATACCTGCTGGCGAAGGTTTAACGAGTCTTGTTCAAAGGATGTACTGGGATGTTGACTTCAGGAAATATGTGATCGAACTGGACAAAAAGAAACCATTAATAATGGGAGGGAGTTTTTACGTAGCTCATTTACTAAGAGGTTTGTACCATTTTTTTATTTTTGAAAAATTATTGGTGTACACCGAAGTTGAGTTAACTAATGTATACTATGTTAAAAATAAAATCCCTTTCATGGGACGACCTGTCTCATCGATTGCGGTAATTTTTAAAAAGGTTTACCTTTGATTTATGGAAAAAACCATTAGTAATTTCTGTATCTTCGTTTTAAGAGGAATCAAATGACACTGTTTTTGTTTCCAAATTCAGACTTTGATTTCTTGGCTTCTGGTTTTTGGGCCACTTTCGGTTGTAACCGGAACTTCAAACCCAATTCAGGCCCTTTAATTTTTTGTGTAGATTATGAATCTGAAAACTATTTGTTGCTATTTCTCGTAGTTTCTGACATCTGGGTGTGACGGACAGACAAAAGAAAATTATAGATGACAATTTAAAAAATTGCCATCAATAATGAGTACTTTACTGATAATTTAACATATGAGTCAGTTATTCAGAGTAAATAAGGAAATCACGTTGAAAAGGCTACACTTTGATGCTTTAGAGGGACTTGATTTTATGAGGGTGGGACACAAACCCATCCACTCAACTCCTGGTGCTACTATAGTACGTAGCCTACCGCGTTATGTTTAGTGAAATTTGTATTTCTTGATGTGGTAGCACTGTCCACTTGCACTTTTGGTACGTAAATATTCCCATATTTTACAGGTTGATTTTCGAAGACGAAGGTTCCTGGTTCAAATCCTAGTAAAGTTAGTTACTTTTATACGGATTTGAATACTAGACAGTGGTTACCGGTGTACTTTTATGGTTGGGGTTCAATTAACCATACTCTCTCAGGAATGGTCGGCCTGGGTCTGTACAAGACTACACCTCATTTACATGTCATACACATCATCCTCATCTCATTGGGTCATGGGGTTGCTTATTGTTCTGAATTGAACAGATTGCAATGTACACAGATTAGGAAAAAAAAAAAATTTTTACAGGTTATAATGATATTACGAAAAATTCACAAATTACATGCTATAATAATATACTTTTTTAATTACTATGTTAATATTACATACAAAAAATTTACTATAGCAAATAATACTATAATTAATAATACGATAAGGATTCACCCAAATATTTTTTAGTCAGTCTGCACACGGTACACACAGTGAATGTCATTTTTTGGTTTTAACGTCCGATTGTTCTGCAATTACTACTAATGCAGATGGTGAAGGATGAAATTATTTTTTGTAACGTATGAAAATATGCCATGCCTGAATGGGATTCGAACCCAAGACCACATGATGAGAGGCGAGCACATGAATGTCATTGAGAAAAGCAACAAACAAATCAGGTTCTACTTTTCTCATAATTTTCCATGATATATATTCGATGTGCGAATGAAATAATTCTTTCGGAACGCCTCTTTTTTGTTTAAGAATGTTTACTTTTGCGTCCATCCACGATCTCTCAATTGCTTGTGTATTAGCTCCTGTTTGTGGATCTACATAATTCGCTGATGGTTAACCGTTGAATGCAGGTAACCTAATGTAGTTCACATAACGTGTAAAATATTTAAATATTTTTTAAAACCTAATGTTCACATAACCTGTAAAATATGTGAATATTTACATGCCAAAAGTGCTGGTGGACAGAGCGACCACATCAAGAAATACAAATTTCACTAAACATAATGCGGTAGGCCACGTACTATAGTAGCACCCAACTCCTTACGCTACCAGGAAGACAGGGACTCTGTAACCAGGATTACCATACCTACTTGAAATGTATCTATTTAGAGGTGCCGAGAACTTGCACTTGACCCTCTTCTATCCTGATACACATATCACCATGCCAGCGGTGTACATAGATAATATTTTCTTTGTGGAGAGAGCAAGACTATATGTTAGGTAATTTTGGTAATAAAGTAGTTACACTCAATGTTTTACATTACTTTTTACGGTCAAATTCAGAGGGTTAATTACAATTAGATTCTTTGAATATTCTTTTAAAACGGGTTTAAACAAAACAAAATGAATGTTTGACAACGCAAAAAATATGATATAAGTTAGGTACGTATTTTAAATTATAAAATTAATAATACTGTGAACACATTTATGTAAACCTAAGGTTGACTTGCTATATCGATTAACGAGGTTAACAATGTACAAAACAAAGTCCAGGCTGTAGTTTATCCGCACATATGCAGATCGCCTCTAGCTATCAACTTCTTGCCGCGGGTAGAGGTCCGACGTTGAATTCTTACCATTCAAACCGATCACTGCTTACGGTTGACTCGAACCTCTATTAGCTCTCAAATTATGTATTAAAATAATTCACATTAGTTAATGATTCCTTATATTTTCTCATTTCGGAGGGGTCCGGGCCCGCTAAGCCCCTCTTATATTCGCCGGTGCACCATGCATCCAAAGAGTCATCTTCAATTT
The DNA here is from genome assembly GCA_035578175.1 of Catonia carolina. Lineage (NCBI taxonomy): Eukaryota > Metazoa > Arthropoda > Insecta > Hemiptera > Achilidae > Catonia > Catonia carolina. The sequence goes on from JAQMRL010000008.1 coordinate 13,678,613, forward strand.
CTGCTTTATCTAACATATCTGGTCCCAAAGTGGTGAGATTTTTTTTTTCTACTTGCATCCAGGAGACTCCAAAGGGAGTATAGGACATGTCAAGATAAAACTGATAAACTGAAAGTTTATCACCAATGATAAATTCATCACTTACCACCAGAAAATTGTTTTTCCTACTGCTTACTTCAGTAGGCTTGTCATGAACCCCATTGAATCAAATATCACACAAACTTAAAAATAAAAAAAAATCAAACACAATGATAAATTCATCACTTACCAATAATATTTTTCTGCTACTGCTTAACTCAGGAAGCTTGTCATGAACCCCTTTGTATCAAATAGTACACAATATTTGTTTAATTAAAGTTAAATATTTTTCAATCAAAACTATTTAAAAAGGAATTCGTGCACCCTGTAAAATATTTCATCAATCAAATATTGTTTTAGCTTTTTTTTAAAATAACTTAAATTGTCACAACTTTTTAAACTTTTAAAACCTGAGATACATGACTACCCACAGTAATAAATTTATATTTATACTGATGTCATCCAATGTTTGAATATTTACTACAATATAAATTTTCAGATATTGCCAAACCAGAAAAATTTATCAGAACTGCTGGTTTTACAATAGAAGAACGAAGTGCTTTTAGAACTTTGTTAAAATGTGGTTTTGCTGATACATTTCGTAGATTATATCTAAACACATCACACATGTATACATTCTGGGGTTACATGGGAAACTGTCGTGTGCGTAATATAGGCAAGTAAGTATTATTAAATTCATAATTTAACTCTTGTATCAAAAAATGAAAATCAGTTTTAAATTATTGTTAAATCCTATAGGTTTTGACTAAGCCACTAAACACAAACAAAAATTATTGCTTTAATTTATTTAAAGTGGCCTTTGGGCCAGCCTAGTCATTCAGCTGGTATAGTGAAAATACTCTGTAAAAGAAAAAATTGACGTCACAGTGTGTTGGGCAAGTCTAAGCTGGTGGGAGTAGTCTGTATGGAAAAGTCCATTTAATAAGGAGAGGGGTGTGCGTGAGTAGTCCTACTTGACAATTTTGTAGTTGAGTTCTAACCTTAGCGTATTGAAGTGATAAATTAGTTAGTTATTGAAGAGAAGTGTTATTTTACACAAATGTTAAAATCTATCTTTGTTGTTCTTTCGCATGTATTTATTTTTATCGTTTACTATATTGCTATTTTTCGGATTTTAATTTCTAATGTAGTGACTTATATTATTCAAAGCTGTTTACTTTTTCGTTGACTCGGTTCAGTTCTGAGTTCATATAAAATGAGTGAAAATAGGGGAAAAATAAAATCGGCAAAAGAGGTCAAATTTTGCACAGTCAAAGTCGTGAAATTATTAATTAATAAAGTGATAACCTTTTATGAGCGGGAAGTGAAAGAGGCACCTGATGTATCATTGAATGATAGAAAGTGTGCCTTTATGGAATGCGTCTTACAGGCAACAGGGATTTCAAAAATACTTTTCATTACTTACTTTTTAATTTATTTCCGATTGCATAAATATCAATAAATTAAGTTTAATGTAAGTCTGGTTTTCATTTCTTATAATAGTAGCTAATAATATCAGGCAGAATAGTAGCGTTCAAGCTGCCATTGTTATGCGGTTCAGCTAGTATTATACGTGATGAGGAGTGGAAGGGGAATTCCTTTCTCACGACTACAGAGAGTCGCAATTTAAGGAACACCGGTTAGGCCAGCGACTTTGTATGGTGATTAGCTGACAGTCATTCGTGAACAAACTCTACTGGAGGTCCCTGTTCAAATTCATGCATAATCCACGTCAAAAATATAGCACCAAATCATTTTTTTCAACACAATTTTATTTCTACATGAAAACCCAAACCTTAAACTATTTTTCGACATAGTTTCCACTGATGTTCAAACACTTGTGGTAGCGGGTGATCAATTTGTCTGTACCCTCTTCGTAGAAGGTTTCCACCAAGGAATGTAGACATGACTCCACGGCAGTTTTCACTTCATCGTCGGTTTCAAAGCGTTGGCCGCCTAGCTCGCGCTTCATGTGCAGGAACAAGTGGTAGTCAGACGTGCCAAGTCCAGGCTGTAGGGCAGGTGATCGAATTGCTCCCAACGAAATTGTCAAACCAATGTTTGAGTGTCACCAGCGGTATGGGGCCGAGCATTGTCATGGAGCAACACAATTCCGTTACTGAGCATTCCTCTCTGTTTGTTTTGAATTGCCCGCCTTAGTTTTCTTAAGGTTTCATACCTTGCCACATTAATGGTTTCACCTCTTGGGAGAAAATCAATCAGCAAAACATCTTTCCAATCCCAAAAGACAGTGCACATGATTTTTTGTGCAGTCATTGTCGTCTTGAATTTTTGTTTCTTCGGGGATTGCATGTGTCGCCACTCCATTGACTGCTGTTTAGATTCCGGTGTGACATGATAGACCCAAGTTTCATCACCTGTCACAATTTTGTTTAAAAAATTCTCACCATCATCACTGTACCGTGTGAGAAAAGTCAAAGCACTTGCGAGTCTCTTGGTTTTGTGCACGTCAGTGGCGGAAACCTTCTACAAAGAGGGTATAGACAAATTAATCACCTGCTATGACAAGTGTTTGAACATCGGTGGAAACTATGTCAAAAAATAGTTTAAGGTTTGGGCTTTCATATAGAAATAAAATTGTGTTGAAAAAAAATTGTTTTACTTGTTTTTTTTTAAAAACGGTACTTACTTTCTGAACACACCTCGTAATTGATGGTAATGAAGCAGCTGTGATGCTTTATCTGCACAAACTGAAACCATTTGTTGCTATCTCTTGTAGTTTCTGACATCTGGGTGTGAAGGACATAGGAAAATGATAGTTGACGATTTAAAAAATTGCCGCCAATAATTAGGGGAACATGATGATTTTGTGTTCAATATTAAGTTACAAAGTTATATTTTTAAGTAAAATAAGTTTTTGATAATTTTCAGGCGCCTCGATTATTTTCTTGTATCGGAACGTTTGATGCCAAATGTCTGTGATCACAAAATTCGAACTTATGTTTATGGTAGCCGTCATTGCCCAATAACATTATTTCTTCATACATAAAATGCCAATATTGGTGTACCTGATGAACATTTTCTTGTATTTTGGCAGATGCTATGAATGAAATAGGAAAACATGGATACAATAGTGTATAGAGAACTGTGATAAAAAGTTTCTTTGAAATCAAGATTCGGCTGGCTGATAAAATAATTTTAATGTGTCGATATAGGTTATGTGTAATCTTTTGTTAATGTTTTGTATTGAACAAACATAAGAAAATTCATATTTTTCATTATTTTCATCTTCTTAAAATGTATATATAATATTAATTTTTTAATTATAATACTTATAGTAACGACATTGTATTACAGTAAGTTAAGAATATCTTAAATTATAATTTTATATTAAATTTTTTACAAGTAAGTTTTGATGTTTAGTAAAGTAACTTGACTCATGTGAATGCCTTGGATTTTAAAAACAAATACAGGTAAATAAATAAAAATGTGTTGCTGTTTTAACTTTCAGCTTCATACTAGATCAGGGCTGGCCTTTGGCGGGGGTGAGTGGGGCAACCGCTCTGGGTCCCGCACCCACAAAAATAATTTAAAGATCACAAATACTATATCAATAAAAAACCATCAAAAAAAGCAGAAATCAACATTATCTATAGTGACGAAGTGTTTATCTTTTTCTTTTATCTATTTATAATTTTACCGACACTTGAATAATTAATTAATCCTCATTGTCGCGTGCAACTTCAGACTGGAGTGGGCATCTAGCAGATTGTGATGCCACACCGGGCTTTAGAGCCCTGCATCCAACATTTGCCCTGAACCCTGCAATTGCTAGGGCCAGCACTGATATAGATTTATTAAAGATTTTAACTAATTTTCTTTCAAATATCAGAAAGGTGTAAACAGGTATTAAATATTATTTTTAATGTATATTACTATGTTTTTATACATGAAATACTTTTACAGGAAGTTATCAGGATTGCAGGAAAAGGTTTTGTGATGAATTTATTACTATTATTAATATTATTATTATATACAGCTTTAGGTCATTTACTGCAACCCAGAACACCTTTTATTTGTATTGAACACATCCCTTAGACCCCTCTTCTCCATTTTTCACAACTGGCTTTTACACCGGGGTCCCAGGTTCGATTCCCAGTCAGGTCTGACATTTTGTTATCACTCATTTTCATATATCATCATTCTCCACCATCTGCATTAGCAGAAATTGCAAAACAGTCAGACGTAAAACAAAAAAAAATTCTTCTCCACTCTTTCCTGGGTTGTCCTTGGTTTCTTCATTTAGTTGTAACCCATAGCCAAATCTTCTGTGGTAACCTGCTTTTTCTTCTTAACAGATGATCTTATCAAATGTTTTCATTGTCTTTCTTCGATTTGATCAATTAATACAAATTTTTTCATTCCTAACTTGATTTAGCAAAAATCAACTGAATGACTTGTACAAATAATAATCTACGTATATGACCAGATGTTAAAATTTATATATTTGTTTATAAATATATATTTTATTTTATCAAACATCCTACGTAGGATTATAAACAGCCGTATTATTTATATATTTTTTTTGTTAATTTAAAATTTAAATGTTGGCTGAATCTGTGGTGTAGTGGTTAGCGCGCTAGCTTACTAAGTGTAGGTCCTGGGTTTGATTCCCAGTTAGGGTCTGAAAATTATTACATGTCAAAAACCCACTATTCCAGATCCTTATCCCACCAAAGTCACTAATGACCAATCTGTTGATGTAATTTTAAATATAATAAAAACAATTAATTTATGTGTATAAAGAAAATGTCAAATCTAATTGACATAATAGCTTTGATAAAACAAATTAAATTTTATAAATATTTAAAATAGTATAAAATATTATTAAATAAGAACTTTGCCGGTCGCATTGGCGTAGTTGGTAACGTGCTCGCCTCTCATCATGCGGTTGTGGGTTCGAATCCCATTCAGGCATGGCATATTTTCATACATTACAAAATATCATTTCATCCTCCATTGTATATAGTTACACCCCAACGTCGTCGCTAATGGCTGTTGCAGTTGATGGGACGTTAAATAAATAAAATAATTAATTAATTAAGAACTTTGTTTCTCTTCTTAATACTATTGTTTAGAGTTTGTTGGTGCATGAGAGTTGAAGCATTATGGTCATAATATCTGTATACAAGATTAACTATGTGTATTTACAAATTAATTTTTAAAATTTGTAAATACAATCAAACTTCTATAACTTCAATCCTCAAGAGATGGGAAACATTAGAGTTACAGAAATTTCGAGGTATGGAAAAATAAAAACAAAACAGTTATTAAAAAATAACAAACAGAACATTCTACATAGGCTAATACAGTAGCCTACAATATATTAAATATGTAGCCTACTGCACATGTGTAATTTCGTAATACAGTATTGTACATTTAGAATACAGTATTCCAAAATTACACTATTTTAATTCCGCAGTACATGCTGAATATTGTACATTGTACCAACAAATTATTTGTATGTTGTTCTGTGGTCGATCAAAGATTCGTCGATTCAAAGAAATTCATTATTTTGGTTTACGCCTGTTAGGCCTATACAAAGGCAACCAGATGATTTTAAGGGTCTGTATCCTTTTATTGTCGAACATTTCCTTTTAAAATTAAAGAAGAAGCACTGAACCTACATTTTTCAGAAGACCAAAAACGCTATCGAAAACTATGTTTATATTTATGACAAAAAATGAAATAAATATTTCGACTTAAAGAAATGGCAGAATTAGAGTTATAGATGGATTTTTACTTTGTAAATGCATGGAAGGTTGAAGGGAAATGAAATTCAATTCGAGTTATAAATGTTCGAGTTACAGAAGTTTGACTGTACTAATCAATCAGGTATTTGGAACAAAACTTAACTGTATGTATTTTGAATATATTAAAAAAATTTTTATTAATGTATAAAATTTTTGTAAAAGTACGGAGTGATCATAAATGTAAATAATCTAAATTCAAAATTAGTAAGTAAATATTATAGATTTTGTTTATTGGTCTTAAAATAAATGTAAATAAGGAAATACTACAGACGTCTTTTCGAGAAATTTATTTCCACAATTAATTTTTATTCTGTTTTTAAATCTTAGTGGGAGAGTCCAAACCTTTCAGCCATAAATGGAGTAGCTTTCAAAAATAAAGAACAAATATTATTTTTTTTCTTAGCGCCACATGATATGTGATTACTCCAGAAAACAGGATGTAACATTTCAATCATGTCCTTACATTTGCCAATTTTTCCCAAAATATGACTTGTTAAAAAAAGGCTGACATGTTTATTGTGCACCAGTTTTTTAAGCCCCTTGTTCATTTTTATGCTTTGTCCTGACTCTAAGTGATGTAGTATTTAATGTAAAATTATTTTAAATTATATTACTTATTGTTATTAATTTTTAAACGCTTTTATTTAACTTACTCATGGATCCATAAAATCTTGCAACTTAAAATTTTAATACTTCTACCGTATCAATATGAATCAAACTTTGCACACTTGTTTATCTTCGATGACAATACGCTGTCATAAAAAAAAAATTACAAAAAAATTTTTTTTAAACGCTTTTTTATTACAAAATAACTTACTCTTGGATCCATCAAATCTGGCAACTTAAAATTTTAATACTTCTACCGTATCAATATGAATCAAACTTTGCACACTTGTTTATCTTCGATGACAATAGGTGTTTGTAAAAAAAAATTACAAAAAAATTTCAAAAAAAATTTTTGAAAAAATTTTTTTTCAAAAAAAATTTAAAAAACGCTTAAATTTAACAATTACTTAAAAAAAGTAACTAAAAAGAAAAAAATAAAAAAAATTTACAAAAAAAAATTACAAAAAAAATCACAGAAAAACAATTATAAAAAAAATAAAAAAAAAAAAAAAAATTTAAGAAACGCTATTATTTAACAATGATTCAAATAAAAAATGAACTAAAAAGAAAAAATAAAAAAAATTACAAAAAAAATTACAGACATTACTGTTACAAATAAAAGCGTGGCGCATTTTATTGTAAAATATTCGTTGTATAAAAATGCGCCACGCTTTTATTTGTAACAGTAATGTCTGTAATTTTTTTTGTAATTTTTTTTATTTTTTCTTTTTAGTTCATTTTTTATTTGAATCATTGTTAAATAATAGCGTTTCTTAAAATTTTTTTTTATTTTTTTTATTTTTTTTATAATTGTTTTTCTGTGATTTTTTTTGTAATTTTTTTTTGTAAATTTTTTTTATTTTTTTCTTTTTAGTTACTTTTTTTAAGTAATTGTTAAATTTAAGCGTTTTTTAAATTTTTTTTGAAAAAAAATTTTTTCAAAAATTTTTTTTGAAATTTTTTTTTAGTTTTAATTTTTATCTTATTGGTAATATAAGAAGTAATATTGTAATGTTTGTAAATATGTGGTTTTGTGTTTTATGTTTCAATATTTATTTATGTTAGTTATAGTTTGTTATAATTATTTTGGAAAAAATGTTCTATTAATTAAAAAGTTCTGTTTTAATTTAAAAAAAAACTTCAGTTGTATGTGTTGTTTTTCTATTACTAAGTTGTCTTTAATGGTAGGGTAAACTGCATTAACTTATTAGCAAATCTTCAAGTACTACATTCTACTAATCTTATAAAAAAATCTGGTGTGAAACACTCACACAACTTTCTCTTGCTAATGCAAATAATTAACAATAAACCTAACATTAGTAATAAAACATTAGAAATAAACAAACAAACTAACCTCAAAAAACATTAGTGAACTACGGAAAATTAAAATCGACCTCATTTTGGCTTAAAAATACGGAAAATCGCTCATTAACGCTAAACTAGGCACTGTACAAACAAATGCTTTAAATAAAAGTTGTAGATCTCTTAATTTCCTATAAATTTTATTATACACTTTTGTCGTAAAATGCATTGTAAGGCCGAAATCTTAAAAAAATAGATTTTTCACACGTTTTCGTGAAAAAATCAGAAAATAACTAATTACTGCTAAGCTAAGCGTTATACAAAAAAATGTTTGAAATAAAAGTTGTAGAATTTTAATTTTTATTTTCTCTACAACTTTTATTACATACATTATTGCGCTAAAATGCATATTAAAGCTGCAATCTTAAAAAACAAATTTTTTACGTGAAAACAGCCTGACCAAGAATTTCAGCAAACATGGCGCCTACCCTATCTTGTAGAGCATAAAAAATTACGTAAATAAGGCAATTTTAAAATAAATCGTAGGACCAGTTTTTGAGAAAATCGCAAAAAAGTGAAAAATTACACGAATAAACTACTACTTCCGGTTGACCGATTTTGTTGAAAATGTTTGTGTCGGGTCCAGTAGTGGTATGTAACTTAAGTTTCAAGTTTGAAGTTCGTACAATGTTTCGTTCTTGAGATTCTGTTCACACACACACACACACACACACACACACACACACACACACACACACACACACACACACACATACACACACACACACACACACACACACACACACACACACACACACACACACACACACGCGCACGCACGCACGCACGCACACACACACACACACACACACACACACACACACACACACACACACACACACACACACACACACAGACCTATTGCTAAAAAACATGTTTTTTGGGTTCAGGGGGTCTGAAAACATAGATCCGGTGAAAACTCGATTTCGAAAAATCGTCATGAAACAATACTTTCCTTCTTATATATTCATATAGGCAAGAAAAAGTAAAAATTTGTTTATGTATCCATAACCCATGTAATTTTATGTGATCAAAATACCGAAAGATTCAGTGTTGAATAGACTAATTTTTATGTAATTTTTTACAGAAAATTACAGATTGTTACTAAAGTAAGCCTAAGATGAAAATAATCTGGTGTACAAGACTCCATGACTTTCTCTTGCCAATGTAAATAATGAAACATAAATAACCTATGTTCAATCATTTGAAAACAATGTAAAATTAAAAACAACCTACTTTTAAAATCATGAGTGAATGATAATAAATGAAAATCAACCTCGATTTTAAATTTTGATGATAATATGGAAAATCACTAATTGACGCTAAACTAAGCTCTGTAGAAAAAAGCTTAAAATAAAAGTTGTAGGATTTTTTTATTTTCTATTACCTACTTAAATGATATATTATTCTACTCTAAAATGGAATTAAGGTCGCAATTTAAAAAAAAAAACAAACCATACATTTTTACTAATTTCAATGAGCAAAATATAGAAAATCACCTTTGAATATTGAAAGAAAATCACTGATTGAGAATAAGATAAGCACTGTAAAAAACACTTTTTTTAAATTTTTTTATAACTTTAATTCTGCTCATAACAGACAGGTGGAGTGGCAAATTATTTACCCTCAATCTGTTTGTTGCAGGGCTAAAATAAATAGTTCTGTTTCTTATCACATGATCAGCCAATTAAATGTAAACCACTTGGCTCCTCGTTTTACTTAGCTCTACAAAAAACCTCTACAGGTTCAAACCAGCTTCTCAGCTGATGACTTAAACAAAAACAACAACTTTAATTACAAGTAGGCATCATTATACTTTTCCTCTAAAGTGCCTGTTAAATTTTTTTTTTTTTTTTTTTGGTTTAACGTCCGACTGTTCTGCAATTACTGCTAATGCAGACGGTGAATGATGAAATGATTTTTTGTAACATATGAAAAAATGCCGTGCCTGAATGGGATTCGAACCCAAGACCGCATGATGAGAGGCGAGCACGTTACCAACTTCGCCAATGCGGCCGGCAAATGTGCCTGTTAAAGTCACAATCTTTAAAAAATCATTTTTTACCACACAACACAGTGCCCCACACATTTCAGCAGATTCCTGACTTAACCCATCTTGTATGGCATATGATATGTTTACATAGTCCAATTTTCTTTAAATATAGTAGTCTGTTTTTAATTGTCATATCAAAATCATATTAACTAAAGTGAATTAACTATCTCTTACTGTACCTCAATAATAATCTACAAAATTTTATTATTATTATTATTATGTAGTTTATAAAGTAATTTAGGAAAATGTCAATTTGTAAACTGGGTATAACTCTATTTTTCAATTTTTCATAATAATTACAGTTTCTAAAATAAAATGTAAAATTCTGACGTACTTATAATAAAGTTTTGTAATTATTACTTTGATTTTAAAATGAAATACCTCTTTCTTGATTTTAAATTGAAAAAATCGTGTGAGTTTTACCAGTATAACTAACAATACAGTTTTGTCAAGGTAAAATTAGTATAATTGTTCAAAATTCTGCGTAAATTTATCGTATTTGTTATAAACCATTAAAAAAATTATAAAATCGCGGTAAAATGTGCTTCTCGTAGTACCAACATAACATTTTTACTTTTTAAAATTTTAAACACGTATATTATGTGGATTTATTCTAAACTAAATTGATTAGTTAAATGGAAACTTTTGTGCCTTTTATTTATACATTTTATCAATTAAAATTAACCCGGAATAATTAAAAAATTTACAAAACTATCTAAAGAGCTTTGAATTATGTTGGCTAACCTGTAAAAAGACCTATTTTGCCGGTAACCGATTCTAACTGCATGTTTACTATTATAATACTGTGTTATGGATGCTAAGGCTGGTTCATGAAACGTTGTATAGATCACTTACTTTTGGTTTTGCTCATTCTTTGTGTATATTCTCAAGTCCATCAAAACTTGTAAACAGAAATACTTCGGCTATCAAGGAACCTGTGTATTTTTCTAAATCACATATATATTTAGTTGACGTTATTTTCAAGATGAGCTCAAAAAATGGCAAGGTTAGTAAACGTGTTTTCTTGGCGTATTTTGCGGCAGTGATCGGTCATTTTACGTTAACATGTTCTGTGATAGTACTAATCCTATAGATCTAGGCTATATTTATGTTAGGTTATCCATAATATATATTGTAATGATTTACAATACTTTGATTGCCCAAATGCCTACAGAGACTTCTGGTTTTATAATATTTATCTTTTCGTAAGAAGTGTTTAAAGTGGATTTTTCGGGTACAAAATGATTATGTTCCGTGCTGTCAATTACATTCATAATGAGGAGTGAATTATAATTGTGTACTGGTAATTGTGTAATTGGTGGGCTGTTGACAATTTGCAACTGAAATTTATAAGTTTTTGCAGCTTCTTAGGTACCTATTCTAGTTCATTTCAGCCCGGATGCATCATGTCTTTACATTACGTATCTTTTATCTATATGATGTAACTTTGTTATTATTAATATGTGTAATGTTACAGGGTGGAAAGAAAAGATCTCTTGATGAAAAAGATAAATCCAATGGTGAACCTCCATCCAAAGAAAATAAGAAAAATGTTAAGACTACTGATTTTTCAAGTATAGATTTTGAAAAATGTGAAAAAACAACTGAGGACGGAAAAACTTATAATTTTAAGATATCATCATGGAATGTTGCTGGGCTCCGTGCATGTGTTAAGGTATTTTTTTTCTTTTATGAATGTTAAATTATTTATGTATAACTTTAGTTAAATTGTTAGTAAGTAATTAATTGTTTTTCTGGAGCAGTAGCTCCAATGAATGTTCTACCAAATTCGTTAATATCTGTGCACATTATATAGGTAGTCGTAAATTTTCACCATATTAAGTTTCTTTTACTGGTATGTGGTATTGTAAACAATACCAGTGTGTCGTTAAAAAGAATCAGAATTAAAACGTAGAGATTGTAGTTAGAGTGTAAATACGAGGTGTGGCTATTAAATAATGAGACTGACTTAAAAATTTTAATTTTAATTTCTTACATAATCACTTATTGTCACCTTCAATATACATTCCTTCTCTATCCCTACAACGCTCCATGCTAATTTTCCATTGTTGGAAACAGTGCTGGAAGTCATCTTCTGTCAGCTCCTTCAGGACATGTGTCGATTTCTTTTTTACAGCTTCCACAGACTCAAATCTTGTCCGTTTTAATGCAGATTTCACTTTAGGGAACAGGTAGAAGATAATAACATGTGATGAAATGTGGTTTTTTACTTATGATCTGGAAATGAAGCGCCAATCCATGCACTGGAAGAGCCGAACTTCATAGAGAGCCAAAAAAGCCCGAATGAGCAAGTCAAAATTTAAAGCAATGATGATTGTATTTTTTGATATCCATGGGATTGTGTACCTTCACTGGGTTTCTGAAGGTCAAAAAATTAATCAATATTTCTACCTTGAGGTACTTTCTAAACTACGTCAAAGAGTAAGGAAAAAACGCCCCAAAATGTGAAAGGACAAATCATGGGTTCTCCTCCAAGACAATGCGCCAGCTCATTCCATGTTATCTATCATGAGGTTCTTTGTCAAGTACAGCATCTCAGTGTTAGAACATCCGCCTTATTCACCAGATCTTGCACCGTGTGACTTCTACCTGTTCCCTAAGGTGAAATCTGCATTAAAAGGGACAAGATTTGAGTCTGTGGAAGCTGTAAAAGAAAAGCGGCACGTGTCCTGAAGGAGCTGACAGAAGATGACTTACAGCATTGTTTCCAACAATGGAAAATTCACATGGAGCGTTGTAGGGATAGAGAAGGAATGTATATTGAAGGTGACAATAAGTGATTATATATAAAATTAAAATAAAATTTTTTGCAACATCAGTCTCATTATTTAATAGCTACACCTCGTAAGTAGGCATATAGGTTATCTTATTCCACTTAACTTTGGAGCAAACGGTTAGAAGAATAAATCTGTAATGTGAAGAACGATCTGTATAGGATGGCAAGTTGTGTCAGTAACGAATCATGTTGTATCAATGTATTTTTATGTTTATCTTTCTGAGACCTGGTTCTAAACTATGTGTGTAATTTTGTATGTTAATATTTTCAGAAAGGTTTTGTGGATTATTTGAAAAATGAAAAAGCTGATATATTTTGTTTCCTAGAAACGAAATGTTCTGATGATAAATTACCATCAGAAGTTAAAATACCTGGTTACCAGAGATATTTTCTGAATGGTTTGTATTTTTGAATTAATAAAAACAGTATAAAATATTTTTAACATACTAGTTACGGTTGATATCACCATGTTTAAGAACACATACTTCCTTAGTATGTTAAAACATACTTTTATAAGACATTTTAAATTTTTCTATCAGTTATTTTGTACCCAACAGGTTGGTCTAGAGGTAAAGTCGTCGCCAAAATCAGCTGTTTAACAGCTGATTTTCGGAGACGAAGGTTCCTGGTTCAAATCGCAGTAAAGGTAGTTACTTTTATACGGATTTGAATGCTAGACAGTGGCTACCGGTGTACTTTGATGGTTTGGGTTCAATTAACCATACTCTCTCAGGAATAGTGGACCTGAGTCTGTACAAGACTACACCTCATTTACATGTCATACACATCATCCTCATCTCATTGGGTCATGGGGTTGCTTATTGTTCTGAATTGAACAGATTGCAACGTACACACATTAGGAATTACAAAAAAAAAGAAATTATTTTTTGACCACTTCAATGAATATTTTCTTGTTTCTGTCATTACCTACGTTGTCTCTGGAATAAATTACTGGTTTTCTTGTTTTATATAAAATTTACTTTTGAGGACCAGGAACGGAACGGCGTAAGTTAAAATTTTAAGCATGAGCATGAGAATTTGGCACAAATCTTGGGGGTTGATTCAGAAGTTTGTTCATCAAAGATTTTCATCATGTAGTTGGTCAAGATTAAAATTGGGGCCTTCAATATTTTTGTTTAAAGGTTTATTTTGGTCAATATGTGTTACAAGTATCAGAAACGAGGACTATTTCTTCTGTATCAAAATTTGATCTTACTCCTGCTTTGACAAATTTCTTTTTTAAACAGGCCTATTTATCGATAAGTAACATGATTTAACTTCTTCTGCCAACTTTTTCCTGGCCTACAGATGGGTTTTTCTTTGGCAAAAATGATGAATAAATGAAATTTGATAAAATTGAAATTGTGTACATTTTTTCACAAAAATGCGAAATTTTTATGAAGTACAGTCAACTCCCGATTATCCGCGGAATTGGGTGGCACGAGTGTCGCGGATAATCCGATTTCGCAGATAATCCGCAAAATGACGAAAAAAAGCGTAGGCATATACAGTAGTATACGTATAAAATCTTTATTAATTTTTTGTTATTTAAAGTAGGCTACATAAATATATACAATAATGAAAACACTAACTTAAATTACAAAATATAACATTAAAATTTTAAATGTTTTTAATTATTTTTTGTTCCTAAAAATATTTGTTTACTGTAATTTTTTTAAATTAGTACATACAATGTATTTTGAAAAAAAAACATAAAAATATTTTTTACTTACAAATGATGTGCAGAAGCTATGTTGTAATAGAAGTCACAACGTTTTAAAAAGTCAGTCATCTGCTTTTGTTTTTTTAAGTTATAACACTTTTTATTGATTTGGGACAGAAGTTTTCTCAACATAAGTTTGTCACAAAGCAAAGCGTGTGCTTTACAAATTTAAGCATGTGCTTTACTTAACAAAGCACGTATTTACAAATTTAAGCGTGTGCTTTACTTTACAAAGCGCGTATTTACAAATTTAAGCGTGTGCTTTACTTTACAAAGCGCGCATTTACAAATTTAAGCGTGTGCTTTACTTTACAAAGCGCGCATTTACAAATTTAAGCGTGTGCTTTACTTTACAAAGCATGTACTTCCTGTGCTGTACAAATTTTATCTTTAATGTTATCACATTACAAGAAATTTACTTAACGTTAAGAATAAAGAATGAAAAAAATTTCATCCGACGTGCGCGGATAATCCGCCCGCGGATAATCCGGAGTTGGCTGTATTTTTGACCACGTGTATGCTGAAATCACCAGGCTGCCTCAACTCATCAATCTGTTCCTGCTGAGGATTGAAAAAATTCGAGGTCAATGAGGTTAATGTAATTTTCTATGCATAAATTGTATGCTTTTGGTACTACTATTTTTAAACATTGTGATATTTTCTTGCTTATAGGAGATAAACCTGGTTATGCTGGTGTTGCATTGTATTCAAAGGAAAAGCCATTGGATATAAAATATGGAATTGGTATTAAAGAATTTGACAATGAAGGTCGTGTTATTACTGCTGAATATGAAAAATTTTACCTCATAACTACTTGTAAGTAATTATTCTGATCTTAAATTCATTGAATGTTGTTTCTTTTGTACTGAAAACAGTTTATAAGTATTAAAAGAAATTTAGTGACTTAATTAGGCATGTAACTAAGTTATTATACAGGGTGATTATAAATGAAATAGACACTTTTGACAGTCTTATTAAATATGAAACTGGTGTATTTGAATATAGTAAATGATATAGGTTTGTAGGGAATTTTTTAAAGTTTATGTTGGTACAACTGTTGCTAGCATTTTGTTGTTGGCTACTGTTACAATGACCAGTCTAGCAAAATGGCCTCAAGTGGAGAAAGCTTATTGTGTTCTTGAATTAGCCAAAACAAACTCGGTTATGGTTGTGCAACGTCATTTCAGAACAAGATACGGTAAACCACCACCAATGAGGCAATCAATCTATGACTGGTATAAACATTTTGAAAAACAGTGAATATCTGTGTAAAAGGAAGAGTACTGGAAGACCTTCTGTTACAGAAGTACAAATTGATAGTGTTCATGATGTTTACGAGGGGGTACCCAAAAGTATCCTGAATAGCTCTGCTGTGGGCGGAGCTTGTGCAGTACAAATTCCCGCCACTAGGCTGCTTGTAGCGCTACTCATTGCCAGTTCAATGCCATTTTGTTCGTTGATCTAGCTTGTTCTGTTCTCGTGCAGTGATTGTTCTCGCTAGTGCTGTTTTGTGCTCGTGTCGTTTTTCATGATAGCAAGTTTTAATGAACAACGTGCGGCTGTGAAATTTTGCTTCTTGCTCGGTAAAAACGCCGCGGAAACAGTTGTAATGTTGAACACAGCTTACAAAGACGACGCTATTGGAAAAACCCAAGTGTACAAGTGGTTTTTGCGTTTTAAAAATGGTGACATGTCGATTGAGAACAAACCTCGTTCTGGACGACCGTCGACTTCCCGAACAGACGAAAATGTTGTGAAAGTGAAAGAAATTGTACGAACAGACCGACGACAGACCATTGACCAAATATCACAGGTTAGTAGGTTATCTTGGAGCTCAGTCCAACGCATTTTAACAGAAGACTTGACAATGAAAAGAGTCGCTGCCAAGTTTGTGCCTCGGGTTCTGACAGACACTCAAAAGGAACGTCGAATTGAAACGTGTAGTGATTTGAAACAACAGCTTGAAACTGATCCAGATTTCATGCCAAAGATTATTACGGGTGACGAGTCTTGGTGCTATGGGTACGACCCAGAAACCAAACAACAATCCAGTCAATGGAAGACTTCATTATCACCCCGACCAAAAAAAGTCGTCAAGTCAGATCGAACATCAAAACAATGCTGATTTGTTTTTTTGATGTGAGGGGAATTGTCCATTCAGAGTTCGTTCCACCAGGCCAGACGGTAAATCAAGCTTTTTATCTTGAAGTGTTAAGAAGACTACGAAACAGCATTCGTCGTAAAAGACCTAATTTGTGGCAGACAGGGGACTGGTTTTTCCACCACGACAACGCGCCTGCACACACGGCAATCTCGGTTACCCAGTTTTTGGCGAAAAACGGCATGGTTTTGCTACCACACGCACCGTACTCACCCGATCTGGCTCCGTGTGATTTTTTCTTGTTCCCACGCATGAAAAGCGGCATGAAAGGTCTCCGATTTAACAATGTTGATGATGTCAAGAAAAAAACAACGGATGAGCTGGCAGCCATCACTGAAGAGGAGTACAAAAAATGTTTTGAACAGTGGAAGCACCGGTGGGACAAATGTATTAGTTGTAATGGAGAGCATTTTGAAGGGGATAAGGTTCTTTTGTAAAAAAATTAAAAATAAATAAGTTTTAAAAAATAATTCCGGTTTCTTTTGGGTACCCCCTCGTATGTACAAAGTCCAGGAAAATCAACTAGATCAGCAAGTTTAGAATTGCAAATTCCTCAACCGACTGTGTGGAAAATTCTGCGAAAACGTTTGAAAATGACACCTTATAAATTGCAAAGTACATAGTTTAAATACCAGTGATAAAGTCGTACGTAGAAATTTTTGTCTGGAGATGCAACATTGTGTTGAAAATGACAACACATCTTTAATCACCTAATTTTCTTGTAGATATCGATATCTAAAACAACGTATCGCAAATGCTCTTGCCACAGTTGACTGTCATATGCTTAATCGTGTGTGGGAAGAATTCGACTACCGTGTTGATATCTGTCATGTTACAAATGGTGCACACATTGAATATCTGTAAATGACAGCTATTGAAACTGTCTTATTTCATTTATTATCATCCTGTACATAAAAGCTAAAAGTAGGTTATTTTTTACCTCTAATTTTTGTATTTTTGTTAAATAACTTTAAAACTATGGAAGATAATTTTGGGGCCTATTTTATTCAATTTTTCAAGTGAAAAACCACAAGTTGTCACCAAGTTTGCTTCATAATGAAGGCCTTGCAAATTTCAGTATGGCCTCCTCTTTCACTTGGGTAACTGAATTCCTGGCAAAATCTTTTGCCAGTTGTAACTTTCTAATAAAGCGTTTCCAGACCTATTGTTTACACAATGGAGCGTCAATTATCTGAACTAATTGGGACCAGAACGGTTCTGATAATCAAATATGCTAAATACGGTAATTTGATACATTACCGTAACATTGTTATATTAATGTAATTGTTTAATATGTTAATAAAGGCTAACATAAACTTAAGTTCATAAAAACCTTAATTTATTGCAGTTTATTGCAAATGTTTAGTATTAAAGATTATAAAAAACAAACAGAAAAATACAGAATTTAAAAACTGAATAAATTATTGAAATAAACTAGGTGTGGTAAAATCTGTTAAGAAATATTTTTTAATGCACTTGTACATGTTATATAGCAATTTTTAAAAATCTTGAATTTTCTTTTGAACTAAGACTGAACTTGTTTTTGTAGTAGCAACATCTAATTATTTTTAGTAACAATGCTTTAGGAGCACTAAATTCAGGTTGTTGTTTGCGTCATAGCATTGCAGTTTCTATGGCAAAAAAGGTCTCTGCATGAGAAAATTTATAATTTTTTCCATCAATGGTGGTTTGTATAATCAACGCTCCTGTCTATAAAAATGTTTCTTATTTTTAGCTTGAGTGTCTGCTTCCGAGAGATTGCCATTCAGTTTTAGATTACCTTGTAAATTTAAGTTTTCATGCTCTATCTTGTAATTTCAAAAGAAAATTTGTTCAAAAAAATTATCTGACTACTTAAAATTTTAATAAAAACAAAATGAGAATTCATATTTTCAATACTCTTAAGAGCCACCTCTGTGGCCCAGAGGTTAGAGTGATAAAATACTGTAAAACGGAAGGCTATGGGATCGATTCTCAGCTAGGATCTGGAAATCATAACACATTAAAACCCACTGAAATCAATACTATTTGCTTATAATCGAAGCAATCTGTGTAACTAAATAAACAAAAATATAACTTTTTGTTGTATTAGTTGGAAAATTGTTCATACTGAAGTTCAATTAAAGTGTATACTTAAAATTTAATTGCGATTAATTGCTTTCTTTTTTCCTGGAAAGGAAAGTAGGCCTATTATGTTCATGTCAATTTTTCAAAATTGAGTAATCACTGGAAATACAAGTTTTCAGGCCCTATGAACCCAAATAACAGGTTGTTACCAATTGTTCTGTGTGTGAACAAACTATCTCAAGAATTAAATTTAATATTGTACGAAGTTGAAACTTGGAATTAAAGTTATGTGCCATTAGGGGACCCGACACTAACTTTTTCATCAAAATTGGTCAGTCGGAATTAGTAGTTATTCATGCAATTTTAAATTTTAAAAAAATCTTGTCATTCAAGCATTTATTTGTTCAGAGTCTAGCGTCAATTAGTGATTTTCCATATTTTTTAGTGGAATAGTGGTTGATTTTAATTTAGCATCATTCACTCATGATTAAATTGTATCTTTCATTTTACACTGTTAACTAATGATTAAACATAGGTTATATGTTTCATTATTTACATTGGAAGAGAAAGTCTTGTGAGTGTTCACTTCATATTAGTTTTTATGTATGTTTATAGACATAAATATAATTTTACTTCAGTTGCAGTTTATGGTGAAGAAAAACAGCTATAACATGTACTTTAAAGCTAAGAAGTATGTTTGTAATTATTTTTAAGATGTTTAGGTCATCAACCAAGTGGCTGGTTTGAACATCTAGTGGCTTAACTAGTAAAATGAGGAGTGGTTGGTTTACCATTGCCTTCCTCACTGAGTGGAAATGTATGCTTATCAGCAGCCAGGCCCTCTGAAAAGTACACAGGGTCTGGCTGTATGAAATTCATTACACTCAAAGGAAATAACTGATTAGTGCCTTTTACACCTCTACTTCTTCTGTTGTTAAATGCTTCAGTCATATAATTGGTTAACCATATGATAAGAAACAACCATTTTTTGTAGCCCTGGAACTAGCAGATTGAGTGCAAATAATTTAACACTCCACCTGCCTGTTATGGGCAGTTTTTTCTTTCTCTTGCTATATATGAATATATAGAAGGGAGAGTATTGTTTTCATGTTCATTTTTGAAATTGAGTTTTCACCGGACATCGGACCCAGGACCAGGTTGTTAGTAGGCTAGCGTGCTATCCACTATGCCATGGAGGCAGCCATTTTTCCATTTTTTACATGGTTTAATAATTTTAGGTTATATGGTTCATTATTTGCATTAGCAAGAGAAAGTCGTGTGAGTGTTTCACACCAGATTTTTAAGTACTGTATGTATTTGATTTGTTTAATGTATTGAGTTTATTTATGTTGAAAGATGTGGTGAATGCGGGTGCTGGATTATGTAATCTTCGAAAACGTATGGAGTGGGATATTAAATTCAGAGAGTATCTTAAAGAATTAGATTCAAAGAAACCAATAATTCTGGTGGGGGATTTAAATGTGGCACATCATCCTGTTGGTAAGAATAATATTGTGGAACATCTTTTAGTTTGTATTTTATAAAAAGTTTATTTCCTTACTATACAGGGTGATTCACGAAGATATGCAGAAACTTTGGGAGCCCATTATACATGTAAAAATAATAAAAAAAGTTTATATAAACATGGGTCCGGAAATGCTTCGTTACCGAGTTACGGCTAGCGAAAGATTTCCCCCGGATTTCAGCTCACCAGGTGAAATGAGGTCTTCCTGAAATCCTGGTAAGGTAGATTAAGGGGCGAATTCAATAGTTTTTTATGGTTTTTGACCTGATAAATTGAATAAAACAGGTCCCAGAACTGTAAGTTAAATAGTTTTTGAGAAAAACAGTGTCAAATGCAAAAATATGGAGTGAAAAAATCACATTTTTTCATCTCTGTTTTTCCGGTTAATTTTACTTTGTACTGTTATGAATGAAAATTCATTTTATCAAACATCTATTCGCTTTCTGTGTACTTTATTTACACCGGTTTGTTCAGAATAAAATTTTCTACATGTTTTATTCAAAAATTTTGTTTCTTGGTAAAATAACAAAGTTATTCTTGCCCAAAGATGAAAAAATGTGTTTTCACTCCATTTTTTGCATTTGTCACTGGTTTTCTTAAAAACTATTTAAGTTACAGTTCTGGGACCTGTTTTATTCAATTTATCAGATCAAAAACCATGAGTAGTGATTAAACTCGCCCCATAATCATCTTACCGGAATTTCAGGAAGACCTCATTTCACCTGGTGAGCTGAAATCCGGGCGAAACTTTCGCTAGCCGTAACTCGGAAACGAAGCATTTCCGGACCCATGTTTTTATAAACTTTTTTCATTATTTTTACATGTACAATGAGCTCCAAAAGTTTCTGCATATCTTCGTGAATCACCCTGTATAAGCCCATGGTTGCTGGGTTTTGAATGGTATCGGTTTTGGAAAGTTTAGAAACTATGTATGTATGTACGAGGTGTGGCTATTAAATAACGAGACTGACATTGTAAACAAATTTATTTTAATTTTATACATAATCACTAATTGTCACCTTCAATATACACTCCTTCTCTATCCCTACAACGCTCTATGCGAATTTTCCATTGTTGGAAACGGTGCTGGAAGTCATCTTCTGTCAGCTCCTTCAGGACACATGCCCCTTTCTTTTTTACAGCTTCCATAGACTTAAATCTTGTTCCTTTTAATGCATATTTCACCTTAGGGAACAAATAGAAGATACAAAAATGTGATGAAACGTGGTTTTTTACTTATGATCCAGAAACAAAGCGCCAATCCATGCACTGGAAGAGCCGAACGTCACCGAGAGCTAAAAAAGCTCGAATGAGCAAGTTAAAATTTAAAGCAATGATGATTGTTTTTTTTTTATATTCATGGGATTGTGCACCTTCACTGGGTTCCTGAACGTCAAACAATTAATCAATATTACTACCTTGAGTTACTTTCTAAACTACGTCAAAGAGTAAGGAAAAATGCCCCAAAATTTGGAAGGACAAATCATGGGTTTTCCACCAAGACAATGCGCCAGCTCATTTCGTGTTATCTGTCAAGAGGTTCCTAGCCAAGTACAGCATCTCAGTGTTAGAACATCCACCTTATTCACCAGATCTTGCACCATGTGACTTCTACCTGTTCCCTAAGGTAAAATCTGCATTAAAAAGGACAAGATGTGAGTCTGTGGAAGCTGAAAAAGAGAAAGCAGCAACGTGTCCTGAAGGAGCTGACAGAAGATGACTTTCAGCACTGTTTCCAACAATGGAAAACTTGCATGGAGGGTTGTAAGGATAGAGAAGAAGTGTATATTGAAGGTAACAATTAGTGATTATGTATAAAAAAAATTTTTTTTTAAAATTCAGTCTCGTTATTTAATAGCCACACCTCGTAAGCTTGCCGGTGTAGCTGCGCGAACAGGTTGGATTCAGTCGGTAGACTTCGTGTCTTAGTACCGAACGGCCTAATAAATCACAGGCACTAAGCAATATAAATTATCATTAATTAGCTTTGTTGAAAACATTCAATTGTAAACATTGTATACAATAATTAACGCCCATCTTGTCATACAACACATTAGAGACTAATGTTTTCAGGTTAGCTGATATATAACGTTGTGAGAGCGACGTGACTCTGATCACAGCTAATACAGCACTGACCTCCACAACTCGCTCAGGCAACCGAGCACGCCATTACCAAAATAAATCTTCTGCGCACTTCGCACTTCAGGCAAGCTTATTAAGCGTCCGCTCTAAACAGTAAACGGTTACCAATTATAGCGCTTTTGTGGATAAAATACACATCTTTAGTAATTTTTACTTTTTCTTGCCTATATGAATATATAGGAAGGAAAGTATTGTTTTCATGTCGATTTTTCGAAACCGAGTTTTCACCGGATCTATACGTTTTCAAACCCCCTGAACCCAAAAAACATGTTTTTAGCGATTGGTCTGTGTGTCTGTGTGTGTGTGTGTATACAAAATATCTCAAAAACGGAACATCGTACGAACTTGAAACTTGAAACTTAAGTTACATACCCTTACCGGACCCGACACGAACATTTTCATCAAAATCGGTCAACCGGAAGTAGTAGTTTATTCGTGTAATTTTTCACCTTTTTGCGATTTTCTCAAAAACTGGTCCTACGATTTTTTTTAAAATCGCTTGGTTTACTCAATTTTTTATTCTCTACAAGATAGGGTAGGCGTCATGTTTCCTGAAATTCTGGGCGAGGCTGTTTTTACGTAAAAACATAGTTTTTTTAAGATTACGGCTTTAATATGCAATTTAGAGCAAAAATGTATATAATAAAAGTTGTAGAGAATTTAAAAACCTACTACTTCTATTTCAAACATTTTTTTGTGTAACGCTTAGTTTAGCAGTAATTAGCAATTTTCTGTTTTTTTCTCACGAAAACGTGAGAAAAATCGATTTTTTTAAGATTTCGGCCTTAGTATGCATTTTATAATAAAAGTGTATATAATCGAAATTATAGAAAATTAAAAGATCTACAACTTTTATTTAGAACATTTTTCTCTACAGAGCCTAGTTTAGCGTGAAAGAGTGATTTTCCGTATTTTTAAGCCAAACTGAGGTCGATTTTAATTTTGTGTATTTCACTAATGTTTTTTGAGGTTAGTTTGTGTGTTTATATCTAATGTTTTATTACTAATGTTAGGTTTATTGTTAATTATTTGCATTGGCAAGGGAAAGTTGTGTGAGTGTTTCACACCAGATTTTCTATACTATTTATGATTTAAAAACATCCTACTTCCACCATGGTAGATATCAATTAAGTGATTTTCCATATTTTTAAGTAGAACAGTGGTCAGTTTCATAATTACTGCATATCTGACAATGTTTTGTAATAGGTAAACAATTTCGTGTGCAGTTTTTTTTATTGATTGTCTAAAGTAATTGTATTATTATGAGTGAAATGTTTCACTCGAGATGTCTTTGTAAGATAATAAATTCATTTTGTTGGGTTTTTCAACTCTACAATTTCGACAGATTCTGTTGCAATGCATTTTTGATGAGTACAAAAAGAATTGAAAAGTTATGTAACTAATATGCGTGCATTAGTTGCGTACAAATGGCAGACAAAGTGGGCACTACACGCACGTCCACTCAGTTTCTAAGTCAGACGTTTGATTCGTAGGGCCACTGGTATAAATATAACCAACTACGGTGGCATGCGGGCCGCACATGCACAGTAAGTAGCTCCCCCACCACAGCGTCGTAGCCTGATACAGGCTGCCTCTAAAGTAGTACTCACTACTCATTGTGTTATGTTCATGTGGTAATCATTTTGACATTTGTGTCGCTTTCGAAAGCCGCATGGCGTTGAAATTAGTTTCGCACGCACAAAATACGGGGAAAATGTCTGCGATTCATTTTAGGGTAATAGGCAATAAGTTTTTTCCTAAATGATGTACCTACCATAAGTTTTGACAGGCCCAAAAGAAAGGTACATCATAACCTCATTCTGTTATATTTACTATACGGTTCTTTTTGTTAAAATGTCAAACAACTGATATTGTGCGTGTGTAGTTGATATCTAAAATTTGACGTATGTTTCGTATAAAATTTACAACTATTAAAATTGATTCAGCTTCTTGGAATATTAACAGAAAGGAGACACCAGACACGATGATCTGTCTTTGATTTCCCTTCAAAAAATGATTTTTTCAAGCTCGTTTATTATTTCTCTTTCTGCCCTACATACAACAAATTACAGATAAAATTTTATATTTTATAACAAAATAATAAAACGCGTATTATGTAATCCTGGAAAAGAAGTTATATTAGCCTACGTGATACGCAAAAAATGCGATGAGATTTAAACGTCTAACTTTGTACGAGCGTATCTTATATAAATACCAGAGTATAATAATAACATTTTTAGTGTAATAAAATAAGATCCATTAGGAACCGAAAGTAATATTTTCAGAATTTTTTGATGAAAAATGAGCGTGTTAAGAGTGTAGTGAACGAAACTGGCCGGCAGAGTGCCCTACCATACCGCGTATTGTCACTATTGCGCTTGAACACCGTGCACTGATTGAAATGAGTTGAGGGGAACGGCCGACGCAACACATTCGCTCTCTGTCCCGCTACCCTCCCTGCATGCCGCCGTAGTTGGCGAACAGTATACCACACATGCGGTGTCTTCTCCGTTTGCTTTGTTTACAACTTTTTAATGGCTACCTATTTTTTTTATTTCTATACTTAACCTTTTGAGGACTACGAACGTACGGGTACGTTTACCGCTCTGCGATCGTAATGGACTATGCACGTACGGGTACGTTTCATGTTTTTCGGTCCAAAATACTACGAACGTACCGGTACGTTTGCTTCTGTTTTTATACTTGTGCTGACATCTATCATTTTCTCCATGTACTACGTGTTACACAAGAATAATTAATTTAGTAGGCTTTGTTTTATGCGATTGAAACAGCACATGTGTTTTGTCTAACCTCACTTATGAGTTCCGAAAAGTTTTTATAGTTGTGTTAGCTTCTTGCTACCGTTTGTTTACTAATACAGAATACTTATTTATAGTTTACTAATAAAGAATTTTTATTTCTTGTGAGTATAAGTGAGTTTTATTATAATGTAAATCGTGTTTCGTGTATATATTTGTTTTATTTTGAACGTTTCATTTCATTGTGTATTTTGTATATTATATGAGTGGAAATGGCTAGTTTTAGTGGTAGGCGTCTACGGGATGACGATATATTACAATATATAACTAATCCCGGATTCAGATATTGAAAATTACAATGAGAGTGATAGGAAAATTCATTTTATGTATGGCACGATAAATGTGCACATGATGTGCGCGCGCATGCATGTATGGGCGCTTGACTGTGCATGTGAGGGTTATTTACATGTATAAGTATTCAAGGGGTGGAAGTTTGTAAAAAAAAATAGCAGAGAGATAATAAATAAGGGAAGCAGAAATAGACGAAAAACCTAAAAAGAACTCAGGCTGTCAGCTGAGTTCTAGGTTGGAAAACATAGTCCTCAAAAGGTTAATAGCACTTACTCTGTTACTGAATTTCAGATCTTGCTAATCCTCAGAGCAACACAAAATCAGCTGGATTCACCAAAGAAGAAAGAGAGGGCTTTACTGAATTATTGAACTGTGGATTTGTTGACAGTTTCCGTAAATTGTATCCTGATAGAAAAGCAGCCTATTCGTTCTGGACCTACTTAAGTAATGCTCGTAGTAGAAATGTAGGCTGGTAAGTAATCTTATTAAATTTAAACATTACTAGCTGGCCTGTGTGAATAGAGATACTTACTGCGTGTACAAAATCAGAAAATCTTAGTTCTTCACTCACTGTTAAAACATATTAAATTTGTGGGTTGTTTTCATTCAACCTCTGATAGGCCATAAATAAAAGACAAGTGGCCGGCCGCATTGGTGTAGTTGGTAACGTGCTTGCCTCTCATCATGCGGTCGTGGGTTTGAATCCCATTCAGGCACGGCATATTTTCATACGTTACAAAAATTAATTTTATCCTCCATTGTACAGTTACACCCCGACGTCACCGCTAATGACCGTTGCAGTTGATGCGACGTTAAATAAATAAAAAAAAGACAAGTGAATATAGGAAAAATGTTTTATTAATAAAAGTTGGATACACTAATGGCTACTTTTTGTTGTCATTTGTTCAAGCAAATGATGTTTGAATGTTTGGGACAGAACATCCTCATGAAATTGTGCAGTATCAAAGAGATTTCCCCAAATTAAACATTTTCTGCGTTGTGTCCCGACATCATGTGTACGGACCATTTTTATCGCGGCAGCTACCATAACATGGGTGGGTTATCTGGGTATATTGCAAGTATGGCTCTTTCTCCGATTAGAAGGTGAACCCGATAACTTCATTTGGCAACAAGATGGAGCTCCTCCCCACTGTTATCTCTTTCTACAAGAGTGGCTGAATATCCAAGTCCCTGATCGTTCGATTGGTCGTATTGGACAAAACTACAGAGTTCTTTTCCACTGGCCTCCACGTTCACCTGACATCACACCATACAATTCCATACAATTTTTACTTTCTCTTGGCTATATGAATGTATAGGAAGGAAAGTATTGTTTTCAAGTCAATTTTTCAAAATCGAGTTTCATTGGATCTACACGTTTTCAGACCCCCTGAACCCAAAAAACATGTTTGAGCGATTGGTCTGTGTGTGTGTGCGTGTGCGTGTGACACCACTACCGGACCCGACACGAACGTTTTCATCAAAATTGTTCAACCGGAAGTAGTAGTTTATTCGTGTCATTTTTCACTTTTTCCCGATTTTCTCAAAAACTGGTCCTACGATTTTTTTTAAAAATCGCTTGGTTTACTAAATTTTTTATGCTCTAAAAGATAGGGTAGGCGCCGTATTTGCTAAAATTCTTGGTGTGGCTGTTTTTACATAAAAACGTTTTTTTAAGATTGCGGATTTAATATACATTGTAGCGCAAAAATGTATATAATAAAAGTTATAGAGAATTTAAAATCCTACAACTTTTATATCAAACTTTTTTTTTACAATGCTTAGTTTAGCAGTTATTAGCGATTTTCTGTTTTTTCTCACAAAAAACGTGTGAAAAATCGATTATTTTAAGATTTTGGTCTTAGTATGCATTTTACGACAAAAATGTGTATAATTAAATTTATAGGAAATTAAAAGATGTACAACTTTTATTTTAAGCATTTTTCTCTGCAGAGCCTAGTTTAGCATGGAAGAGTGATTTTCCGTATTTTTAAGCCAAACTGAGGTTGATTTTCATTTTGCATCTTTCACTCATGATTAAAATTAGGTTATGTTTATTGAGTTTTGTTTTTTTATTTCTAATTTTTTTAATAATGGTTTTAATACTAATGGTAGATTTATTGTTAATTATTTGCATTGGCAAGAGAAAGTTGTGTGAGTGTTTCACACCAGATTTTTTCCTTGAGGATTTATAAAAGATTGTTTTTTCGTTCCACCACTACTTAATGGTTTGCCAGAGTTGAGACAAAGAATTAAACAGGCTATCACTTCCATTACTCTGGGTGTGCTAACCAAAGTGTGGGAAGAATTGGATTTTAGGTTGGAAGTGTGCTGTATAACTAAAGGTGCACATATTTATTACAAATTAATTACTTACATCAATTAATACAGTTAGTAAATTGCATCAAAAGAATACATATTGAACATTTATTAGAAAAACTAGTTGTTTGCCTTTAATTTGATGTATTATTTTTTGTAGAAAATAGTCAAAATTAAACTGTTATAGAGCGTGATTCATTTAAAAGTAGCCCACTGCATTTAACAGCGACCTTCGGCACTCAATTGGATTCAAATAGTAAATGAATAAATAGAATTACTTAATAAATAATTTTTCATATTTATTTAAAATTTATATACAAATTTCAACTTCACCTTTACAGTAGATGCTGAAAGTGGTGTCCTTGAACGCTTACACATTTTTTCGCTCGTTCATTGTTATTAATGCACACACGACGCAATACGGAAACGTCTATAGCTTGAATGGCTGCCACGATATTATTTTTTAGCTCATGCATACTGCGGGGGTTTGTTTGGTAAACAGTTCCTTTTAAATAGAAAAAAAGAAGAAAAAAATTGCACATACTCAAATCAGGTGAACGAGGAGGCCACAAATCTTTACTAACAACTCGCATGGGAAAAGCCTGATTTATACGAGATAGGGACTGGCGAGACGTGTGACATGTTGCACCATCTTGCTGGAAAAAATTGTACTCTATAATAATATAATAATTAAATAATAATATAAATTGTACTATTAAGGCCAGTCGATCACATTGTGATCAGTGCTGCCAATACAGCATATGAAAATTACTCGAGCGGCGGGCTACTTTTAAATGAATCACCCAGTACAATTGAAACTGGGACATTTATTTACAGACACCCGGTATTATTATTGTTTTTATAAATTATTGAGATTATGTTTAATATTAATCATTTGTTCGCAGGCGATTGGATTATTACGTTTTGTCTGAACGACTTATGCCGAACGTGTGTGATAATGTAATGCGTACTGAAGTATTTGGTAGCGATCATTGTCCTATTGTTCTTTTCTTGAACATTTAATATTGAATGTATAAATATTCCATGTTACAGTATCTGTGTGTAAATTTTCTATTGAAGAAGTTGACCAGTAATATAATTACTACTGTTTGGTGTATGTTTTAATTTTCTCAGGTATAATTTCGATATAAGTAAACTATAAAATAAATAGTTTATATTAATAAAATAATTAGGGCTAAAATAAATAGTTCAGTTTTTTATCCCATGTTCAGCCAATTAAATGACTGAATCATTGAAGAACAGAAGAGGTAGAGGTGTAAAACACACTAATCAGAGTTATCTCGTCTGAAAGTAATGAATTTCATTATACAGCCAGACCCTGTGGTGAATGAAGTGAAAGTGTCATTTGCAGAGGGGAAAATATATGCTTTTCAGAGGGCCCCGGCATGCTGTTAAGTGTACTTTTCCACTCAGTGAGGAAGGCAACGGTAAACCACCTCACTCCTCGATTTACTTAGTAAAATCTCTACAGGTTCAAACCAGCTTTTTGGCTGATGACTTAAACAACAACATAAGTAAACATAATATTTCCTGTAATTTACAATTTTGAATACAGTATTATATGATAATTTTTTGTACACAACAGAAAATTGAGTTTAAAAAAAGCTAGGTTACTGTTTTTGTCATTCTCTACTGAGTTTACATTAATGAACGGTCAAATTAGTTTCATTGTCTCTTCCTACTAGCCAAATCACATTTTCGTTTTAGTAAAAGTAAAATATTTGGACAATTCACGTTTTAATACTTTATAATCTTCATTATGTGTAACCCTTTGCAAGCTAGTCTGCACGCAACCTAGATATAACCAGAGCTGAATATTATGTTAAAAGAGTTTTTTTTATTAGTTAAAAATTTAAAAAAATTGTACAAAAATTTACTTGCTCTCCATTTTACGTCGGTAAGTATAGGTATCAGACGAACTAATGTCCCATAGCCGAGCGAGTGAGAGGGCATGTGGCATAACTACGCATGCGCTCAAAGGTTTTTACTGTTATAATCCAAATCTGAAAACATACTACAGTCGTTATCTTGCTTGTTAGTTTGCATAAACGCTTGCTCACAACAATGAGTAAAATTAAAGACAATATTATTGGAACGGCGGGTATGGCTTGTGCGAGTGAGAGCATTATGCATTTTCTCACTCCCACGGCTAGGGAACATTAGTTCATCTGAATACTGTACCTAACCTTCAAAGATACTCAGTGAAATGAATTTCACTTATTTTTTTAATGATTAAATTTAATTTTTTAACAACATATTCGTAATATAGTCAAAAAATTAATGTAACAAAAGTGATAATATCAAAAGTGAAACGTAAACAATCTGTTTGCAAATGAGGTCTACATAACGTTACAATACAGCATGATACTAGCTTTATGACGACAACAAAGAGGTTATTTAATTGTAAATACACTGCTCTAGTCTATTCAAAATAGCATGGTAGTAAGTCTCTGAATTGTGGTAAATTTTCTGAATAAAAAGTCCCTTTTCAGAAGTAAAATTTCCCTTTTAATTATTCTTATTATTGTAAGTGGTAGTACAGACGCATGAGCACAATACAAAATTCCCTCTGTTCTTTTATCCATTTAAGTAATACTATAGTTACTTGAGTCACGAGTTTGCCTTTGCTGGCCGCATTGGTGCATTTGGTAACATGCTCGCATCTCATCATGCGGCCTTGGGTTCGAATCCCATTCAGGCACGGCATATCTTCATACCTTTCAAAAAAATCATTTCATCCGTCACCGTCTGCATTAGCAGTAATTGCAGAACAGTCAAACATTTACCAAACAAAAAAAAAAAAAGGTTTGCCTTTGGTTTTGAAGCGGGTTATAAGGGGAAAAGCATCAGTGCGCATGCACAGCTGCTTTGGTATTAGTTTGCCACCACAACAACATAAACTATACTTAGAGGACATACAGTAATTGCAGAACCTTTTGTAGGTTAACGGTACGAATATAACTGTTTGTTACCGTAAATCAAAATTTTGGTTTCTCAAAAACGCTGTCAAACTATTCACAAGGCTGAACAAAATGTAATATGCAATGCAATAAAATACTATGAAGTTGTTGAAGCTAAACAAAAAATACCTTTCCGTACTTCTTAACAAAAGCCCCAAGCAAGCTGCTAACTACTGTGATGTTTCACTTTCCACAATTCGAAATATAATGCTACCTAATAAAATATCAATGCTACCTACACACTGTAGAGGGAATAAAAATTTTCCCTGTTATGATATTCTATTTCTGAAAACAATATCAGATACGTTAAAGAATTCCCTACAAGAAAAGTGCAATATTTATCGGTCTCCGATTTATACTGACCTTGCAGAGGCTCGTTTTATCGCCCCAACCACAATCCATTCGGCATCATCTAAAATTAGATTACCAGTGTGAACAGGATTAAGAAAAAATTTAAAGGAAATGGGGTTTAAGTGGAAAAAGTGTCAGTTAGAACGAAGTATATTAATTGAAAGGCAACAAGTGATTAACAAACTACAATTGTACGGTAGTAAAATATAGTGTCTCACTGTTGAGGTTGGCAGCACTGTCTGATTTCTCTTCCTTTCCTCACAGCCCATCTATACACAAAAGACATTTTCGTGACTCACCATCTATATCATGCTATTTAGAATGGAATATACTACATTAATATTGAATCCCGAAGTAATCTGGTAATACGTACCACAAATGTTATCTGTCGAACTTGTCTTGATATTTTTTTTGTTATGGGATCTAATTCGCACGTGCTACTAATATTACCATCAATAGCTCGTTGAGGTTAGAACATGGCTGTGTATGTATTAGTCAATAGCTCACTGCGTATTTTTATACTTGTGGATATGTCTCTCAATAGCTCGCAAAGTTTTAAGTTTTTATTTTGTACAAGTCTAATCAGTTCTGAAATGAAATCATTTTTATTATCATAGTTAAGGATGTTTTTTTATACGTTATTTTGTGACTATTATTGATAATATTGAATAAAAACATTGATGTTTATGTTGTTTAGATTCTTTTTTTATTTTAATCATTTTCCCTGGGTTCTAAATCTGCATTTTTCTCTATACTCCAGATTGGGTTTTCTTGGGAACTGATTTTGGTCTCCGATATCCAAAATCAGGGAACTTCTGTTTGACAAGCCTCCTTCTACCAACTGTTCAACCAACCTGGAGAGCCAAAAAGAAGAGAACTACCCCAATTATTGGATGTAAGTTGGCAGGTGGAAGAAAGGCACAAAACAGGGGGGGTATTACGGACACCTAATGAACAGTAACCTGAATCAAAAGATTGTCAGTTGGCTATATTTATAACTTATTGTCTATCTACTACGAGGTGTGGCTATTAAGTAACGAGACTGATGTTGTAAAAAAAATTTGTTTTTATTTTATATATAATCACTTATTGTCACCTTCAATATACACTCCTCTATCCCTACAAAGCTCCATGTGAATTTTCCATTGTTGGAAACAGTGCTGGAAGTCATCTTCTGTCAGCTCCTTGAGGACATGTACTGCTCAAAAATGTTTGAAATGAAGCTCGCAAAAATGTTTGTACTAACACTTTGTACGTGATTGAAAATTACCCAAATTTCTTAGAAACGATAACATGTGATGAAACGTGGTTTTTTATTTATGATTAGGAAATGAAGCGCCAATCCATGTACTGGAAGAGCCGAACTTCACCGAGAGCCATAAAAGCTCGAATGAGCAAGTCAAAATTTAAAGCAATGATGATTGTTTTTTTGATACCCATGGGATTGTGTACTTCACTGGGTTCCTGAATGTCAAACAATTAATCAATATTACTACCTTGAGGTACTTTCTGAACTACGTCAAAGAGTAAGGAAAAACACCCTGAAATGTGGAAGGACAAATCATGGGTTCTCCACCAAGACAATGCACCAGCTCATTTCGCGTTATCTGTCAAGAGGTTCCTAGCCAAGTACAGCATCTCAGTGTTAGAACATCCACCTCATTTACCAGATTTTGCACCATGTGACTTCTACCTGTTCCCTAAGGTAAAATCTGCATTGAAAGGGACAAGATTTGAGTCTGTGGAAGCTGTAAAAGAGAAAGCGGCACGTGTCCTGAAGGAGCTGATAGAAGATAATGTCCAGCACTGTTTCCAACGATGAAAAATTCACATGAAGCGTTGTAGGGATAGAGAAAGAGGTATATTGAAGGTGACAATAAGTGATTATGTATAAAATAAAAATAACATTTTTTACAACGTCAGTCTCGATTTTTAATAGCCACACCTCATATGCTAAAGTAACTACTTCTAACATTGGTGGTTTTCCCATTCACTAGTTAGGGGGCTTACCTTAGTTCTGGAAGCTACAGAAATTAGGAATTACTATAACTTCCATTGTTTATACTTTACAACGGCACAACATGTTTATAATCAAAGTTGTAGGAAAATAAAAAAAAACCAACAACTTTTAAGCATTTTTTTACAGAGCCAAGTTTAGGGTCAATCAGTGATTTTCTGTATTTTTAGTCAAAGAGAGGTTTATTTTCATTTACTGCCATGTTTTTATAATAAAATTATGTTATGTTTTTCAATTTACATTGTTTACTCATGATTAAAAATAGGTTATACTTTTCATTAATTTATATTAACAGTTGTTCGAGTGTTCCGCAGCAGATTTTTTTAATTATGTTTCCCTTATTTTTAATTTACTTGTTTGTAAATTTAAAGAAAATTTACATAAAGTATGGACAAAAGTAGTAAAATTTATATGTTTTCTCACAATACAATTTCCTTGGTAATACCCTTACAATGTAGTAGAGTAGATAGCTTTTCACCCTTTTCAAAGGGAAGTCTTTTCAAACTAATGAATTATTAATGATTATTGAAATTAATTGACATTGTTAAAGCTTAACTCACAGCCTTTAAAACCTTGTGCTTTGTTTACCCACTACTAGTATGCAAAAAACCTTTTTGGTGAATTTGTAAAACTAATTTTGTTTATGTAATTTGAAATTTATATCAAATGAAATATTCAAAAAACTATGTCACCAAACTAAGAAATGTATTCAACAAGAGAAGCAGTTTGATTTACACTAAATTAAGGTATGAAAAAATTTAAAACCGTTTATTTTATATGGAATAAAATCAATCTACATATTATCACTTGGAGAATCAGAGCATTTAAAAATAAAATCTGATGTATGGTGCTCTCATGACTTTCTCTTGCCAATGTAAATAATGAACCATATAACCTATGTTTAATCATTTGTAAACAATATTGCTGTTTAGGTCTTCAGCCGAAAGGCTGGTTTGAACCCCCAGAGGTTTTACTAAGCAAAATGAGGAGTGAAGTGGTAAACCATTGCCTTCCTCAATGAGTGGAAAAGTAGCCTATACTTATCAGCATTCCTCTGAAAAGCATTTACTATCCATCCTGCAAATGACACCTTCACTTCATTCACCGCAGGGTCTGGCTGTAAAATGAAATTCATTACTCTCAGAGAAGGTAACTCTGACTGGTGTCTTTTACAACTCTATCTGTTGTTAAAAATGCTTCAGTCATATAATTTGCCGACCGTGTGATATGATAAGAAACAGAACTATTTTTTGTAGCCCTGGAACTAGCAGATCGAGTGTAAATAATTTAACACACTACCTGCCTGTTATGGGCAATAGTAAACAATAGTAAAATGAAAAACATAACCTAATTTTAATCATGAGTGATTGACGCAAAATGAAAGTCAACCTCTGTTTGACTTAAAAATGCAGAAAATCACTAATTTTCATTAAACTAGGCTATGTAGAAAAAATGCTATGAATGAAAGTTATTGGTTTTTTTATTTCCTATAACTGATTATATATTTATATTCTTGTCGTAAAATGCATACAAAGCAGGAATCTTATAAAAAACACTAATTGACACTGACTAAGCGTTTTAAAAAAAAGGTATGTTTGAAAAAGTTATAGGTTTTAAATTTCCTACAGCTTTAATTACATTATACAAGATGTGGCTATTAAATAATGAGACTGATGTAAAAAATGTAATTTTTATTTTATACATAGTCACTTATTGTCACCTTCAATATACACTCGTCCTCTACCCCTACAACGCTCCATGCGAATTTTCCATTGTTGGAAACAGTTCTGGAAGTCATCTTCTGTCAGCTGCTTCAGGACAGGTGCCGCTTTCTCTTTTACAGCTTCCACAGACTTAAATCTTGTCCCTTTTAATGCAGATTTCACCTTAGGGAACAGGTAGAAGTCATATGGTGCAAGATCTGGTGAATAAGGTGGATGTTTTAACACTGAGATGCTGTACTTGGCTAGGAACCTCTTGACAGATAACGCGGAATGAGCTGGCGCATTGTCTTGGTGGAGAACCTATGATTTGTCCTTCCACATTTTGGGGCGTTTTTTCCTTACTCTTTGACGTAGTTTAGAAAGTACCTCAAGGTAGTAATATTGCTTAATTGTTTGACCGTCAGGAACCCTGTGAAGGTACACAATCCCATGGATATAAAAAAAAGCAATTATCATTGCTTAAAATTTTAGACTTGCTCATTCAAGCTTTTTTGGCTCTCTGTGAAGTTCGGCTCTTCCAGTGCATGGATTGGCACTTCGTTTCCGGATCATAAGTAAAAAGACCATGTTTCATTTCATGTTATTAACTTCTACCTGTTCCCTAAGGTGAAATCTGCATTAAAAGGGACAAGATTTGAGTCTGTGGAAGCTGTAAAAGAGAAATAGGCACGTGGCCTTAAGGAGCTGACAGAAGATGACTTCCAGCACTGTTTCCAACAATGGAAAATTGGCATGGAGCATTGTAGGGATAGAGAAGGAGTGTATATTGAAGGTAACAAGTGATTATGTATAAAATAAAAATAAATTTCTTTACGTCAGTCTCATTATTTAATAGCCACACCTTGTAGACATTTTCCCCTAAAAGCATAATAAGCACAATATTAAAAAAAAATAATTTTTTACTGTGAAATCACAGCTCTTTCAAGAATTTCAGCAGACATGGGCTTATCCTACCTTGAGGAGCATAGACAAGTCAGTAAATGATATGATTTGAAAAACAAAATCGTAGGAGCCGTAATTAAGAAAAATCGCTCGAATAAAATACTTCCGGTTCAATGATTTTTGATTTTGATCATATGGGTTTTTTAAAGAAAATGTTTGTGTCGGGCCCCCAATAATAGCACCTAAATTACGTTTCAAGTTTAATTCCGTATGCTATTCTGTTCTTGAAATATTTTGTTCATTTGGAGACTAATCGCTAAAAATATGTTTTTTGGGTTCAGTGGGCCTTAAAACGTATTTCCGGTGAAAAATAAATTTCAAAAATCGACAAAAACAATACTTTCCTTTGTATATTCATATAGACAAGAGAAAGTTAAAATATCCAACATGAAATTGATTAATTGTGTTTGGTCTTGGTGAAAATACCATGTAGGTACCCATGTAGAGATCAATAATGTCAGATGTCAGAAACAGGAAGGAGTCTATGTCTAGTTAACTCTGATTAACACTTAAGTCCTAATAGTATTACTAGTAGTATTTAGTACAAAGTAATATTCACTGTGTAAACTGGTTTAAAGGGATTATCTATTAAATCAATTATATTTCTGTCATGTAAATAGTGGAAATTTTCTTGAATTCCTAAAAAAATTTTTTAACAATGTGTAATTCTTTTGCCTGCCCATAAAAGACAGGTGGAGTGTCAAATTATTTACACTCAATCTGTTTGGTGCAGGGCTAAAATAAATAGTTCTGTTTCTTATAACGTGGTCAGCCAATTAAATGACTGAATCATTTAAAAACAGAAGAGGTAGAGGTGTAAAACACACTAATCAGAGTTATATTCTCTGAAAGTAATGAATTTCATTTTACAGCCAGACCCTGTGATGAATGAAGTGAAGGTGTCATTTGCAGAGTGGAAAATATGTGCTTTTCAGAGGGCCCGGCATGCTGATAAGCGTACTTTTCCATTCAGTGAGGAAGGCAATGGTAAACCACCTCACTCCTCGTTTTACTTAGTAAAACCTCTACAGGTTCAAACCAGCCATTTGGCTGATGACCTAAACAACAACAATTCTTTTGCAATCAGTTTTTAAAATGTAAATTAACTTTAAGCAAAGACAATAAAAATAATAATGTTCTTAGAATAAAAATATAGAACGAATTCAGTAGCTTGTTTTCTAAAAAGACAACTTTGGTCAAAAAACAATACTAAACTTGACTTTTAACTTTGCATTGAAAAGATAAGAATAAACTTTAAGTAAATACGATAAAAAAGTCTGAAAAATAAGATTCTTAGAATGAAAATATAGAACACACGCAGTAACTTTTTTTCAAAAAAGACAAAACTCTGAACAAAGAACCAATTTAAACTTGACTCTGAACTGTGCATTAATATCTTGAAAAGTTAAGAATAAAGTTTAAGCAAATACGATAAAAGTCTGAATAATAAACGTTCTTAGAATGAAAATGTAGAACACATTGAGTAGTTTGTTTCAAAAAATACTGAACTCTTAACAAAAAACAAAACTAAACTTGACTCTGAACTATGCGTTAATATCTTGAACATAAAGTAGTTGAAGATGACAATGACCATAATGGAGATGATAATGATGCTGATTATGAGATGATGATTTATGTAATAGAAGTAGAAAAAATTTAAATTAAATGATTAATGAAAATCATAAAGGAAAGTTTTAAGAAGTTTTAGTCTGTGAGTAGGCTATATTTGGTGTTATTATAGTTAGACTCCCTCCGTTAATTTTTTTTTAGTTAATTTAAAATTGCATCAGCAGCTCGGTTATTATTAGCGACTACGGTGGGTTTTAACTTGAGAAAATTTCCATCCCCTAACCGGGAATCGAACCCGGAACCTCCGCGTTGTAGGTTAACGTGCTATGGAGGTGTATAATGTTAATAAAATTTCACAAAGGAAAACAATACATAGAATATTTTATTTTTAGTTTCATTCCGAACGTTCTAGAATGAAGGTAGACATCGGTTTGCCTTTTATTTTTAGATACGGATTCATTATTTTTCTAATGGAAATCTAAAGATTTAAAATTTTTATCTTCATCAAAATTAAATATTATTTCCCTTGGTAAATCTATTAAAAAAAATGTGGAGAAGGAATACACAATGTGTATTTTCATGAAAGAAAAAATATAAATTGGATTTTAAAATAATGATATTTTAGTTTATCATAATTGTACAATATGTTTACAGGTTTAGAAATATGTTTCCTGTTATGATATTCTTGTTAATTTGAATATAAATGCAATAAAATCCCTCAGGATGAGACAAATATTGCTTTTATAAGGATCATTCGAGAACGGATTAAAAGACAATCTAGTGTTATTGCGTTTTGTAATCTAAGGTAAAACACAGAATATGTAGTTAATTATTATAATATTAAATAAGTTTTGTTTTAGTTTATTTTAAATCGCATCAAGTTATTAGCGACTACCTGAGGTTAAGGAACGGTGAATTTTAACTTTTAACAATCTTCTGATCCTAGGTGGGAATCGAATTCGAAACCTCCACCGAAAAAAATTATCAATTTAAATGATAAAGCAAAACTAATGATAGCTTATCCCGACGAGAACTGCGATTTTAACTATCACGCGGACTGTCATTTTACGCATAATGAAAACTCTTCTATTTCATTCAGTTTCATTCCTAAAAATTTAAAAAATTACCATTTAAAAATATTTAAAATACCATTAAAATTACCATTTAAAAAAAATTAGAATTTTTTTATTAGAACCACGTTTGAACCAAATTTTTCCTTCTTCATTTACAACCAGAATAAAAATTGAAAATTAAAAAATAAATTTCTTTTAGAAATATCAATTTACGTACAAAAAAGTGTCACTGAATCTCTAAAAAATACAAAAAAATAAGTTTAGCTATTTACATAAATAAAGCAATTCATTTTAAAAATAATAACGTTTAGATATTGCAAATTGATAGACGTTTTCAAAAGATATCACACGTTTTGTTCAACAAAGTAACGTGCTGGATGAAAAACGTCGCCTCAAAATAATGTCTCTTTTCAATTTTTATTTACTCCTCGTCTATGAAAGTTTCTATCTCTTTTCTGCACGTTGTTTTGTGTATTATCCTTTTCTAAACATGATAGCATAAATCAAAATAAATTAAGTTATTGTTTATTTTGAAGCTAATTGTAAGGTTTAACCGAGGGATAAGCGAGACGGGTAGTCTAATTTAAAATGGTTTTTCTTTAGATTTACTAAAATTTTAAACGAATTAAAATTTGGTTTCTCTTTATGTATTATTAGTATTATTAGTTTTAAGCCATGAACTTAAAACTAGAAGAGATGAATATATGAAGTTATTTTGAACGTCATACCGTCGGTTTTCCTATAAAAATCATGCAAAGTTTATTGAAGTTTTGATTTTTAATATATTTAAAACGAAAAGTAATTTTATGGTTCATATATCATACAGAAATGTTATTTTCTTTGCGAACTGCAAAACAAATTTCGTTAAATATATGAATTTTATTCACGTATTATCAGAAATAAATTGTAATAAAATTTTAAATTGTATTTGATATGAAATAAGATTTTTAGATGTAAAATTACACGTATTTCATAAGCCATAAAATTTATATGATATATTTGGATTCGAATGCATTATTGATTTTCTTTTAACCATATGTAGCCGTGATATTAAATTGTGGTGAATAGCGATGCATGAATAATAATACAATAATAACATTTTTTATGATTGATTTTAAATTTCTGCAGACATTAACAAGCTGTTGTTCCATTTCATTAATTTTATTTTGTCACCGCAGTTAAGGCGACAGCCTCTTTGATATCAAAATAAGTTACATAAAAAAAAAAAAAAAAAATTAATCTGGTGTGAAACTCTTACACGACTTTTTCTTGCCAATGTAAATAATAAAACCATAAGCTATATTAATCATTGTAAATAATGTAAAATGAAAAACACAACCTAATTCATCAAGATTGAATGAGGCAAAATGAAAATCAATCTCTGTAGAACTTCAAAATAAGTAAAATCACTAATTGACTGTAAACTAGCCTCTGTAGAAAAAAGGCTTGAAATAAAATTTGTAGATTTTTGTATGGTATTACTTTAATTTACTTTTTGTCGTAAAATGCATACGAAGGCAGCTATTTTACAAAATCGCGTTTTTTACCGATTTTGATGAACGAAATACAGAAAATTACTAATTGTTACTAAATTAAATGTTTTAGCAAAATAGTCTTGAATACCCTTTTTTTTTATTTCCAACAACTTAAATAATACACAATTTTGGCCTTAAATATAGGTAAGCTATAATTTAATTTACCAATTTATATCAAAATATGTAAATAAATGAATGTAATAAATGCAAACAAATATGTTAAATACGGAAAGTTTGAAAACGAATGTTTTGTATCAGAGTAATACAACAATCGTTCTCCCAGCATGTGTCACTCATTCATTATACCTCACCCGTACCTTTCACCCCGCAACTACACGGAGTTTGGAACCGCACAGTACTCAAATCCGTATAAAAATAACTACCTTTACTAGGATTTGAATCAGGAACCTTCGTCTCCGAAAATCAGCTGTTAAACAGCTGACTCGCGGCGACGACTTTACCTTTAGACCAACCCGGTGGATCAAATAAAAAGTAAATACAAAATACTATTTTTTTTATTCCTAATTCGTGTACGTTGCAATCTGTTCAATTTAGAACAATAAGCAACCCCATGACCCAATGAGATGAGGATGATGTGTATGACGTGGAAATGAGGTGTAGTCTTGTGCAGACCCAGGCCGACCATTCCTGAGAGAGTGTGGTTAATTAAACCCCAACCATCAAAGTACACCGGTAACCACTGTCTAGTATTCAAATTCGTATAAAAGTAACTAAAGTATTCAGATGAACTAATGTCTCCTAGCCGCGGGAGTGAGAGAATGCATAACGCTCTCACTAGCACAAGCCATACGCTCCGTTCCAATAACATTGTATAATTTCACTCATTGTTGTGAGCAAGCGTTTATGCACGCAGTAAACTAACAAGCAAGATACTAACGAATGTAGTATGTTTTCAGATTTGGTTTATAATGGTAAAGACCTTTGGGCGCATTCGTAGTTATGCCACATATCTCCCTCTCACTCGCTCGGCTATGGGACATTAGTTCGTCCGATACCTTTACTAGGATTTGAACCAGGAACCTTCGTCTCCGAAAATCAGCAGTTAAACAGCTGATTTTGGAAATGCAAAATACTGAAAAAATATTTTATATTGAAATAATATGCAGTGGATCTCATCTTTTATAAATCTCATAGTTTATATTTGATTAGTTTTCCCTCTGAATCTTATCTTGAAAATGATTAAAAATGAAATCAACTCTGATTATACTCGTATGTTGGATTCATTCACTTTTCTTTTGTTCAATTTTCTAGTAAATACTTATCGTCTAGTATTCCCAGTAGGCATAAGCTATCCTTTCTTTATTCCACTAATCTTCTTCCTTCATCTCCATAATATTTTTACTTTCTCTTGCCTATATGAATATATAGGAAGGAAAGTATTGTTTTCATCTCGATTTTTAGAAATCGAGTTTTCACCGGATCTATACGTTTTCAGACCCCCTGAACCCAAAAAACATGTTTTTAGCGATTGGTCTGTGTGTGTGTGTGTGTGTGTGTGAACAGAATATCTCAAGAACGGAACATCGTACGAACTTGAAACTTGAAACTTAAGTTACGTACCACTACCGGACTCGACACGAACATTTTCATCAAAATCGGTCAACCGGAAGTGGTAGTTTATTCGTGTAATTTTTCACTTTTTTGCGATTTTCTCAAAAACTGGTCCTACGATTTTTTTTAAAATCGCCTGGTTTACTCAATTTTTTATTCTCTACAAGATAGGGTAGGCGTCATGTTTGCTGAAATTCTGGGTGAGGCTGTTTTTACGTAAAAAAGTGTTTTTTTAAGATTACGGCTTTAATATGTATTATAGCGCAAAAATTTATATAATAAAAAATGTAGACAATTTAAAATTCTACAACTTTTATTTCAAACATTTTTTTGTATAACGCTTAGTTTAGCGGTAATTTGCGATTTTCTGTTTTTTTCTCACGAAAATGTGTGAAAAATTGATTTTTTTAAGATTTCGGCCTTAGTATGCATTTTACGACAAAAGTGTATATAATTTAATTTATAGAAAATTAAAAGATCTACAACTTTTATTAAAGCATTTTTCTCTACAGAGCCTAGTTTAGAGAGAAAGAGTGATTTTCCGTATTTCTAAGCCAAACTGAGGTTGATTTTCATTTTGCATCATTCACTCATGATTAAAATAAGGTTATGTTTTTGAGGTTAGTTTCTTTGTTTATTTCTAATATTTTATTAATAATGTTAGGTTTATTGTTAATTATTTCCATTGGCAAGAGAAAGTTGTGTGAGTGTTTCACACCAGATTTTTATCTTATCCAACGTTCCCATTCACATCTTGCTTCATAAACTAACTCCTGACTATTTAATCCGTAAAATAATACTGGAAATTAAGGTTTTCACAAAATATTTCTTTATTTCATTTGTACACTATTAAAAAAAAAATCTTCAAAAAACTTTTGTCTTCTTTTAGTTAGCAATCATTAAAAGGTAATGGCAACTGTAGAAGCTGTTGTATTGGTGAAAATAAAAACAATCATATAAACGTAGGCCCCGAAAAACTTCGTTACTGAGTTACGGGCGGCGAAATATTTCGCTTGGAATTCACTTACCCCGGAAAAATGGGGCCATATAAAAATTTCTAAGGCTTTAATTACAATGCAAACGTAGTAGGATCTTACGGTCTCTAACTTAAAAAAATCAATAAAACAATATCTTTCATAATTTTGATGCTATCTGACATAAAATAACTTTGTTAAATGCTTAATAAAGTAACTAAATATTTAAATTCAACACGTAGAAAATTAAATCCTGAGAAAATTTGTGTAAATTAAGCACTCAAAAAGTAAATATGATTTTAATTCATAATAAAATCAGTCTAAATTGTTACACTAATATTGCTCTTTTTTAATAGAATGTGAAAGTTTTAACATAGGTTAAAAAGTATTTTATTCAGTTTCTGAACAGAATGGAGAATTAAATTAAATGAATAAAAGCGTTTACGTGCAAAGTTGCTCGAAATGGCCTCTGCTTTTGTTTCCTCGTATAAAGTCTATTTTAGGTCACGTGAGGTGACTTTAAAAGTTCTTGGAAGCTTTTTGTGCAGCCCACATTCTCAGCTATCGCTCACTGTAGGTTTTTCTCCTTTCTTCTATCCATCCGGTGTTCTGTTTTTCCTCTTCATGGAAGCGCTTAAAGTCCGTAATTAGTTGTCTGAATTTGGTTCGATTCATTATTCCGGTTTTATTATTTTTTATCACTTTTATTATTTTATTATGTTTATTCCGGTTTTCTTAATATCTGACTTCTGACTTCTTTAAGGGGAGACTGTACTTTGTACCCCGCCAATGTTAAATTTGCTATTTTTAGGTACATTTTTCATAGGATTGGTGAAAGATGCGAAAATGAAACTTTACACACTTATAGTTCTACAACTATGGTGGTTTTAGCTACTGATTTTTTCAATTTAATTTGTTGGACCATAAAGGTTTTAAAAGAATAACTAATAACATAAAAATTTTTTCAACATTTTTTGCATATTACTAATTTTTTAAGCTCTTGAAGAAGTAAAAACAATGTCGGTGCATGTGCATGTACATGATAATTAACTGGTAAAACTTTCAGCCAGGTAGTTTAAATGGTTTCTGAGAAAAACGTACTTAAATGTTAAAAATTTAAATTTACGGGAAAAGGCACAAATGAAAAACAAAATTTACACAAGTGTAATTTTCCATCAACAGTTGGTTACAAAGCTAAACCAA
Source organism: Catonia carolina (assembly GCA_035578175.1). NCBI lineage: Eukaryota > Metazoa > Arthropoda > Insecta > Hemiptera > Achilidae > Catonia > Catonia carolina. Next base: position 13,722,271 of record JAQMRL010000008.1, read on the forward strand.
TAGTGGAGAATATTAAAAATAGTGAAGCAGATATTTAAAAAAAAAACTGAATTTCTTTTTGCACTAAAACGAGCAATATAAAAATGTGAAAAATATTTGTTCTTAGTGACATGTTAATTTTTTTAGGATAAACCTGATAAAAACTTAAATTTTTTTCATTAAAATAATTTTTTTGTCGTAATTTAATGTTTTTGTGGGTAGATCTAGGTCTAAACTATTGAAAAACATAAAAAACCGAAAATCAAAATTTTCAGTCAAAACCATCATACAATCTCCCCTTAAACCATTTACCCGACATCTTAGGTCTATTGTTTAGTGTCTTAAAAATTTGTTTTGTCAACCAGTTGTCATTCAGTCTGTACAGGTGTCTGTAAAATTTTAGTTTTATACAAGTTACTAAGCAGTTTTATACATGCTTATTTCTAGAATTTTAACTGGCAATTTTTCAATTCTTTCGGTGATAGAATTCTTAAACGATACTGATTTGCCAAAACATGTTAAAATATTGTAAATCTTTTGTCACTCGCTGACTGAAACGAAGACATCCAACGGACTTATTTTAAGAGGAGACTGTACTTTGTATCCCGCCAATGTTAAATTTGCTAATTTTAGATACATTTTTCATAGGATTGGTAAAAGGTAGGGAAATTAAACTTTACACACCATAGGTGTCGGGTTTCTTCTCGAGCTACTGACATTTTTTCAATTTAATCTTTGGACCATACCATTTTTAAAAAAAATTACGAATAACATAAAATTTTTACAAATTGTTTTCTACGTTTCTTGCGTATTACTAATTTTTGAGTACTTGAGGAAGCCATTAAAATGTCGGTATATGTGGCTATACAGGATAATTAACTGGTAAAAATTGCAGCCTGGTAAGTTTATTGGTTTTTGAGAAAAATGTACCTGTATTAAAAATCTAAATTTACAGAAAAGGGTAAGAAACAAGAAGGCACAGATTAAAAACAATATGAACACAAACAAGTAAATTTCCCATCAACAGTTGTTTAGAAAGCTGAACCAACAGCTGAGAATATTAAAAACTGTGATGCAGATATTTTAAAAATTAAAATTCTCTTTGCACTAAAACGAGCAGTATAAAATTGTGAAAAGTATTTGTTCCTGGTAACATGATAATTTTTCTGTGGAAACTTGATAAAAATTTAATTTTTTCATAAAAAAAATATTTTTTTGGCGTAATTTAATGTTTTTTCTGGTAGATGTAGGCCTAAACTATTGAAAAACATAAAAAACCAAAAATCGAAATTTTGAGTTAAAACCATCGTGCCATCTCCCCTTAAACCGACAAAACATGAGTTACATCCATGAAATTCCCCCATGGGGGGGGGTTCTTCAATCGTGACATAAAACAAAAACTTATCTACTTAATATTTTACTTGAGAATAGAATGTTGATTTTACTGTATTTAAAAAAAAACCTTTGATAAGATACATAATTATTTTCCCATATTTTATAATAATGAAATAAACATACCAAGATAGAATATTTTTTTCTCCAAAGTATAAAAGAGATACACAATGAGTAAAGCATAACAAAAGAGCATGCTATTCTTTCATGACTTATGACAGCTGAAAATAAAATTTATGGAATACTCCTATATCTCAAAAGGATCCATGGTTTATCGTGGCATGCCAAAACTTTTGCAAGAACGTTTTTCCTAGCTTTTCCCACGCGTATAATAATAAACTCCTACAACAAATTTATTCATTCATTCTGATAAATTTAAATAATAATCATAAACCATCTACGTTAATTATTAGTTTTATTACTCATTCTTTCCCTATTATGAATATATACAGAATCATCAGTTTTTGTGATTTCATGTGTACTGTAACACACTGTTTTTCGAGTGGTTGTTTTGTTATCGCAGGTATACTTCTTTATTTTTTAAAAATTCCCATTCGTTCACACATTTTGTTGATATTTTTATGCGTAGGCTTACAGTACAGTACTTACTATCAACGTCTTTGTGAGTTAAATGCCGCGTAACGATATGACTGTGTGAACGAATAAAGCTTCTCGACAAAATAAAAACGTATCCACCTAACTTAAGCCAAAGTAAACCATCGGAACTAACCGGTGTACCGAAAATTACCATAGTTTGTATCGTGCTCCAAGAAAATAAAATACACCAAGAGTTGGCTTTAAAAGATCATGGAACATCTCAGAAAATAAAACGTGAAGGAAGGATCCATTTATTGAGAAGCGTTGAATTAATGGTTCGCCATTGTTGAACCATTAATGGTTCAACGTTGCAAGGTGTTAGCGTCAATGGTCCAATGGTTAAAACCAAGGCAAAATATTTTGCTAATAAGTTAATCATTCTGCTGATACCCTTTTATTTTTTTCGTGTGTATATGGATAGAACTTGCATGTACAATTTATGTATGTGATAATTAATAAAATACAGTATCGTATACGCCACATTTTATGAATTCGTTTATTAGGGCGAGCCGTTTAATTGGGCCAAAATGCTCCGGTCCCGATGTGCCCCAATTATCCGGAATTGACTGTATAAAGAAACATAAAGAATTCTGGTATCTTACTTGAATCAGAAAGTTTGAATGTTAGTGTACCTTTAACAAATGTGTTTTTCGTGCAAACTCTCTTAAGGACAGATATTTAAAAAAAATACTTAACATCGTTTGAGAAAGTAATTTAGTAAAACCTTTGGTACATAAGCAAAATTACTAAACAAAAACCCCGATTTAATGAATTAAATTAACTCAAAGCCAGGTGAAAGACTACTCGCTGACTGGAGACCATCAGGTCGAATTAAGTTTCGGCAATAAATAAACCAAGTAGGTTTACCTAAATTAAATTAACTTTTCAATTGGTGACATAATTAATTCTCAGTTATTTACGTTTACCTTATTTGAAACTTATTTAATTAATACGATTAAAACACTAATTAACTTTTTTTTCTGTTCCCTGCTATCTTTTATCACTAATTTATTCTCAGTTTATAAAATTAATTTGAAATACAAGTTACTATTTCCTTTTTAGAATCGAAAATTCGAAGAATTTTAATTTTAACCTCTAAAGTTCTCAGTTGGTACCCACGTAATCAACTGCTAAACGAACCTCGATTCCCGGCTTTACAGGAAGTCTTTAAAAAGTAAGTCAAACTGTAGGAAGTGATTGTATAGCTAAAAAACTTTTTTTTAACTTAGTTTATTTGTTCACAACTGTACGGAATACAACCAGTAAATGTGATATTATTAACAAAAACAGAAAATGGCGGTATGACATTAAGGAGACCGCCACTCAATAGTGCCACTCCAACGGTGGAGTAATCTTGAATATTAAATTGATAGAATTTACATCTTCGCGATCTCTACTCCATCGTCGTTTCAGTCTGCGTTGCGGATTCCCGGGTAAGTTTGGGGATGCCAGCGTTCTAATGAGGTGATTTTTATGATACTCAAGTTTGCGTTTGAATCGAGAATAGATATGGTAAACTGTGTTGTTAATGTATGGAACACGTAAATCGTTGTGCAATGTGTGATTAGTAACATAAAAGGGTGCGTCAGTTATTTGTCTAAGTAATTTGGATTGAAATCGTTGAATGTGTTGTAGAGTCGAATGTTTTGCTGCGCCGTAAATTTGGCCACCATAAGTCCAAATCGGTTTCAGAAAAGATTTATATACTTGTAGTTTTAAATAAAGTGGAAGTTTTGATCGTCGCGATATCAACTAATGATAAAAATGTTTAATATATATTTATTTATTTATCAACCGGGTTGGTCTAGAGGTAAAATCGTCACCGTAAGTCAGCTGTTTAACAGCTGGTTTTCGGAGATAAAGGTTCCTGGTTCAAATACTGCCCAGTAAAGGTAGTTACCATACGGATTTGAATACTAGACAGTGATTACCGGTGTTCTTTGATGGTTAGGGTTCAATTAACCATACTCTCTCATGAATGGTCGACCTGAGTGTGTACAAGACTACACTTCATTTACACGTCATACACATCATCCTCATCTTATTGGGTCATGGGTTGGCTTATTGTTCTGAATTGAACATATTGAGCAGATATCTCTTTCATAATTTGGAGAAAGTAATATTGTATCTTGGTATGTTTATTTCATTACTATAAAATATGGGGAAACAATTAAGTATCTTATCAAAGCTTTTTTAAATACACTAAAATCAACAATCTATTCTCAAGTAAAATATTAAGTAGATGAATGTTTGTTTTATGTCACGATTGAAAACAATTCCCAATGGGGGAACTTGGTGGATGTAAGTCATGTTTTGTCAGTTTAAAATAAGTCCTTTGGATGTCTTCGTTTCAGTCGGCGAGTAACAAAAAATTTACAATACTCTAACATATTTGGCAAACCAGTATCGTATAAGAATTCTATCACCGCAAGAATTGTAAAAATTGCCTGTTAGAACTCCAGAAATAAGCATGTACTTAAAACTGCTTAGTAATTTGTATAAAGTTGCGTCATTTATAACATTTTTGTTAAAACACTACTCAAAATTTCATTTTAGTTTAAACAATTTTTAATTTTTTGTAGAATCCCAAAAGGATCCTCTTTACAACTATGTAAAAATTATAAAATTACCAGGTCATTTATGTGTAATTCTAGTCTTCTTCGATATTTTGTACTGTGTGTAAAGAAGTAATAACCAATCTATACTGGAATCAACTGCCCATAACAGACGAGTGGAGCGTCAAAATATTTACACTCAATCTGTTCGTTGTAGGGCTAAAATAAATAGTTCTGTTTCTTATAACACGGTCAGCCAATTAAATGACTGAATCATTTAAGAACAGAAGAGGTAGAGGTGTAAAAGACTCTAATCAGAGTTATCTCCTCTGAAAGTAATGTATTTCATTATACAAGCAGACTCTATGGTGAATAAAGTTAAGGTGTTATTTGCAGAGTGGAAAATATGTGCTTTTCAGAGGGCCCGGCATGCTGATAAGCGTACTTTCCCACTCAGTGAGGAAGGCAATTATAAACCACCTCAGTCCTTGTTTTACTTAGTAAAACCTCTACAGGTTCAAAACAGCATTTCGGCTGATGACCTAAACAACACTGGAATCAAACAGCTATGCTGAGATACGAAGGATAGCACACGGATGAAGTGAGGATCCTGAGAGGGGTGAAGCAGGGTTGCATTTTGTCTCCGATCCTGTTCAATTTATATTCAGAACATAATTTTAGAGAAGCACTTGGGAACGTGGATGAAGGAATATCAATAAATGGCTTTAGATTAAACAATATAAGATATACTGATGACACTATGGTATTTGCCGACACCATACAGGGTAGTTAACAGTGCACTAACAGTTGTTAGTGCATGACATTGACTTGACATCAATGGCAATAAAACAAAAATGGTAATCATCAGCAAACAGAAGATCGTTTCTGATGTTCACATACTGGCCAACAAGGTCCGAATAAAACGAGTCGCACATTGTCAATATGTAATGAGAAGTGGAATAACTCACCAGAGATAACATGTCGCATTGCCAAGGCCAGAAATGTCTTTAACACCATGAATTCTGTATTTAAAAGCTACAATTATTTAACCCTTGACATTAAAACGAGACTCATGAAGTGTTATGTGTTCTCAGTCCTATTGTACGGAGTTGAGGCCTGGACTCTCACAGAAGCAACACTCAACAACCTGAAAGCGTTCGAACTTCGGCTGTATAGGAGAATGCTGCAAATATCCTGGACGCAGAAAATTACTAATGCGAAAGTGCTACGTCGAATGAACAAGGCAGTGGAATTGGTCAGCATAGTAAAGGCTCGAAAGCTGCAATATTTCGGTCGTATCATGCGAGATAAGCACAGATATGAATCGTTCCAACGCATTCTGCAAGGCAAAATCTACAATAGAAGTGGATCAGGACGCAGAAGAATTTCATGATTGGCCAACTTGAGGGTATAGTTTAACAAAAGCTCAGAAGAACTCTTTCGGATAGCTACCAGTAAGGTAAGCATTGCCATGATGGTCGCCAACCTACGGAACGGAGAGGCACCCTGAGAAGAAGAAGAAGAAGATGTGTTGATTCGTGTTGAACTGTTTTTTTTTTAATTAGCCCTTTTTACAAAGCTAAAATATTAGCTATGTAGGCCTCTTCATGACTCCTCCACTCTTCTCTGCCCTGCGCCGTCCTCCTCCAGCTCTCTCCAGCGGTTCTCTTTATGTCGTCCTCCCATCTTCTCTCCGGCCTTCCCCTTGATCTTCTTCCATCATATGGTCGCCAATCAAGGATCCTCCTTGCCCATCTCTCTGGTTCCATTCTCGCCACGCGTCCCGCCCATCTCCATTTGTCTGTAGCCATCGCCCTGCCAACATCCTCCAGGCCAGTCTGGGATCTTATCCATTCATTCCTCTTTCTATCTCTCAGCCTGACTCCCAGAATAGATCTTTCCATAGCTCTCTGCGTTTTTTGCATTTGGTATACAATCTCTTTTGTTAGCGGCCACGTTTCTGAACCATATATCATTACTGGAGTGATACACTGATTGAAGATCCTAGCCTTGTTTTCTCTGCTTATTTTACTATTCAGTACTCCTCTCAATTTCGCAAAAGCTGCCCATCCCAATTTCACTCTTCGCTTTGCCTCTTCTTTAACACCTCCCCGTTCAAGGCGTGTATTTTGCCCCAAATAAACATAATCTTGGACTTTATTAATAGTTTCCCCATCACATGTAACTTCATCCTGGTCATCTTCTCCGCCCATTATCTTAGTTTTCTGAAGGTTCATCCGGAGCCCTATTTCCTTTGACGCCCTATGCAGGTCCTCAATCATCTCCATCAGTTCCAACCCACTGCCAGCAATCAACACAATATCATCCGCAAATCTCAAGTGATTCAGCCATTTCTCTATCACCCTTATGACATTCTCTCTCCAATTCAGATTTCCCATTACATATTCCAAACCAGTTGTAAAAAGCTTCGGTGATATTGTATCACCTTGTCTTACTCCTTTCCCGATCTTAAAAATTTTGCTGGTGTCTGATATTGTAATACAAGATGTTGCCTTACTATATATTTCTCTGAGAATGCTTATATATGTCTCATTAATTCCATAAAATTTAAGTGCTTTTTCAACGGCCAGAATTCGATTGCGTCGAAGGCTTTCTCATAGTCGATAAATGCTAGATGTAGAGTATGTCGTATTCTCTACACTTGGAAATCAGGACGCTAAGGGCATGGATGTGGTCCATTGTACTGAAGTTCTTCCTAAATCCCGCTTGTTCATATGGTTGGATAGAGTCAAATTCCTTTTGCAATCTATTTGTTATAATTTTTGTAAATAGTTTGTAGACTTGGGATAGTAGACTTATTGGTCTGTAGTTTTCAATCTTTCTCCTATCTCCTTTTTTATATATTAAAATAATTATGGCATTATTCCATTTCTCTGGGATGGACTTACTTCTAAGGCATAGATTGAATAATTCCTTCAGCTCATTGAGGATTATTTTACCGCCTTTTTCAATCATTTCAATCTGTATGCCGTCCTCTCCGGGTGCCTTGCCACGTTTCATATCTTTCAATGCTTTTTCTATCTCGAATATCTCTATGTCAGGTATTTTCTCTTGTTCTCCAGTGTTTCTGTTCATCTCTCCGTTAGGTTCTGGGTTTCTCAAGTTGGATTTGTACAAGTTCATATAGAACTGCCTCGCTCTGTTCAAGATGCCATTAGTATCCTGAATTTCTTTTCCATTTTCGTCTAGCAAGACTCTAATGCTCTTTTGTCCAATACTTAATTTTCTCTTTAAAACCTTCATGCCTTTATTGTTTTCTATAATATTTAGAACACTCTCATCTTCCTTCCTCTTCATGTCCTCTTTTATCTTTTTTCTTATTGTTTTGTTCAGTTCTGTTAATTCTATTGTTTCTTTTACCCTCTCCAATCATTGTTTTTCTTTTTTGAATTAAATCTTTGGTATTTGAAGACAGCTTATCAGTCCATTTTTTCTTTGGTCTTTCAATCAACTTTGAAGCCTTCATCATCGCTTCTCTAATCACTGCCTCCCGCTCTTCCACACTCCTTCAACTATACTGTTTCCGACTAATGCTTTGACCTCTCGTTCAATTTCCTCTTTATAAAATGTGCTGTTCTGTTGTAGGAGGTTTGCGTCCACTCTCATCCTTTTTGACTTTATTATTTTCCTTCTCTCCTCTCGCTCGTTTATTACAATTTTTCCCCTGATCATTCTATGGTCTGATATTATTCCTGCCTGGCTCAGTACAGAGACATCTTCAAATATATTCCTGTTATTAGTCAAGATATAGTCTATTTCATTCTTTGTATTTCCATTTGGGCTCACCCATGTCCATCTTCGGCCATCCTTCTTCTTGAAAAAGGAGTTCATAGCATATAGTTTGTTCTGTGTCATGAAATTTACCAACATGTCTCCTCTTGGATTCCTTTCACCCAACCCAAATTTTCCAATCAGTTCATCTCGGTCATTTCTGTTTTGTTTACCCAACCGAGCATTGAAATCGCCCATGACTATTTTTACATTTGCTTTCTCCTGTGCCAGCGCTTGAGAGACGCCCTCATAGAAATCTTCCACTTCGTCATCATCGTGGTCGCAAGTGGGTGCATATACCTGTACAATCATTATTGAATACGTTTTATTGATTTCCAGTATGATGTAAGCAATTCTTTCTGTAACTCCAATGTATTTAGTCACTTTATTGGCTAGACTCTTGTGCACCATAAATCCTACACCAGCTTGTCTGGTGTCATCCCTTCCTCTCCAGAATAAAACATTTCCTGATTTGAGAGCAACTACCTCCTCTCCCAGTCTTTTCACCTCTCCCAAGCCCAGAATACTCCATTCAATTCCTCCCAATTCGTATTCCAATTCCTCTATTCTATCATCTGTTCCTAGTGTTCTTACATTATGTGTCAGGATGTTAAGTTTTGTTCCCTTAATATTTCTCTTCTTGTTAATTGATTTTTCGTGGTCTGTTCCATCCATATTGTGCATTTTCCGATTTGATTCCAATTTCCGGTCCTGTTGCCCATTTTGGCCTTGGCGAATACGGCCTTTCTTTTTTCGAACTGTCATGAAGGTTGGTGGTCTACTCTTCCACATCGACCACATGTAACGGAAGAGGCATTTTATACCTATCTGCTAGGTTTTATATAGGCCGCCCCTAACATGGAGTACAGACGCCTTTCGTAGCCGCTCCTAACATGGAGTACAGACGCTACCTTACTAGTGATTTTGGTACCACTAGAGACCCTCACTTTGTCTAGCCCATGGACCAACATGGTTTACCGGGGTGTGGCCGGCTGTGTGCCTTCTTGGAGCCAAAAGTGAGAGCTGATTGTATGTGGGAACCAGTCTCACTGAGCCATCAGTTAGCCTGATGTGGTCGCCCAGTGTAGGAAAGGTGCCATCCCTCCATACAACCCATACACCCCCAGTTGAACCAGTTGATACCAGTACAGTTGAACTGTAGGATTGTGTAAATCTCCGTGTTGTTCGTTGTGTACCAAGGCGATGCTGTGACTGTCCTTAATGGTTTTGATTGGAATCTTTTGAAAAAAATTTGGTGTGAAATACTCAAACAACTTTCTCTTGCAAATGCAAATAATTAACAATATAACTTAACATTAGTAATAAAACATTAGAAATAAACAAAAAACAAACCTCAAAAATATAAACTTATTTTAATCATGAGTGAAAGACGCAAAATGAAAATCAACCTCAGTTTGGCTTAAAAATACGGAAAATCACTCTTCCACGCTAAACTAGGCTCTGTAAAGAAAATTTTTTTAATTAAAAGTTGTAGATCTTTCAATTTTCTATAAATTTGATTATTTATACACTTTTGTCGTTGAATGCATACTAAGGCCGAAATATTAAAACAGTAGATTTTTCACACGTTTTCTTGAGAAAATAACAGAAAATCGCTAATTTCCGCTAAACTAAGCGTTAAACAAAAAATGTTTCAAATAAAAGTTGCAGGATTTTGAATTCTCTACAACTTTTATTATATACATTTTTGCGCTAAAATGCATGCCGTAATCTTAAAAAAATAATTTATTTACGTGGAAACAGCCTCACCGAGAATTTCAGCAAACATGGCGCCTACCCTATCTTGTAGAGCATAAAAAATTTAGTAAACCAGGCGATTTAAAAAAAATCGTAGGACCAGTTTTGAGAAAATTGCAAAAAAGTGAAAAATTACACGAATAAACTACTACTTCCGGTTGACCGATTTTGATGAAAATGTTCGTGTCGGGTCCGGTAGTGGTATGTAACTTAAGTTTCAAGTTTCAAGTTTGTAGGCCTACAATGTTCCGTTCTTGATATATTCTGTTCACACACACACACTCACAGACACACACACAGACCAATCGCTAAAAACATGTTTTTTGGGTTCAGGGGGTCTGAAAACGTGTAGATCCGGTGAAAACTCGATTTCAAAAAATTGTCATGAAAACAATACTTTCCTTCCTATATACGTATTTATATAGGCAAGAGAAAGTAAAAAACAGTGCACATGTGATTGTTTATTTTTATTATAAAAATAATCATAATTTTATATTTCTAACGGTTTAAAAAAATGTAGCACAAGTGAGTAAATTACATAAAAAATGGTAAACATTGCAATGCATGTAATAATACATTTTAGAATAAAATAATAGGATGCCTCTAGTTGTAGTTTAAAAGTAAAGTAAGGTAAATTACAAATTGTACATACCTACTATTATTATACAACATGCACTGTATTGCAACATTGTATAGTGACATTATAGAAAATGGTTAAGGGAATAAATAGTGTATTATACAGGGTGATTCATGAAGTTCTCCCCCCACTTCTACAGCACATTGTACTAGTAAAAATAATGAAAAAATGTTATATAAACATAGGTCCGAAAACGCTTCGTTAGCGAGTTACAGCTAGCGAAAGTTTCGCCTGGATTTCAGTTCACCAGGTGAAATGAGGTCTTCCTGGAATTGTGGTAAGGTAGATTAAGGGGCGAATTCAATCATTTCTTATGGTTTTTGATCTGATAAATTGAATAAAACAGGTCCCAGAACTGTAAGTTAAATAGTTTTTGAGAAAACCAGTGTCAAATGCAAAAAATGGAGTGAAAATCACATTTTTTCATCTTTGGGCAAGAATAACTTTGTTATTTCACCAAGAAACAGTTAAAAATTTTCAATAAAAAATGTAGAAAATTTTATTCTGAACAAACCGGTGTAAATAAAGTACACAGAAAGCGAATAGTTTTTGAGAAAACCAGTGTCAAATGCAAAAAAATGGAGTGAAAAAACACATTTTTTCATTTTAGTTTTTCCGGTTAATTTTACTTTGTACTCTTATGAATAAAAACTCATTTAATCAAACATCTATTCGCTTTCTGTGTACTTAATTTACACCGGTTTGTTCAGAATAAAATTTTCTACATGTTTTATTGAAAAATTTTAACTGTTTCTTGGTGAAATAACACAGTTATTCTTGCCCAAAGATGAAAAAATAAGTTTTTCACTCCATTTTTTGCATTTGACACTGGTTTTCTTAAAAACTATTTAACTTACAGATCTGGGACCTGTTTTATTCAATTTTTCAGATCAAAAACCATAAGAAATGATTGAATTTGCCCCTTAATCTACCTTACCACAATTCCAGGAAGACCTCATTTCACCTGGTGAACTGAAATCCAGGCGAAACTTTCGCTAGCTGTAACTCGCTAACGAAGCGTTTTCGGACCTATGTTTATATAACATTTTTTCATTATTTTTACTAGTACAATGTGCTGTAGAAGTGGGGGGAGAACTTCATGAATCACCCTGTATAGTGTATTGTTTTTTTTCCTCACGATGGGGAAAGTAGTGTTGGACTCAATTGAGGCGTCCTTGTCCAGCTCCAAGGAGGCCGCAACCGCCTACCAGACAAAAACCCGCCGCCTGGCCACTAGATCCGACATCAGGAAACAATCCTCCACCTCCCTCAGAACTGTTTATATAATACTACTAGGGAAATGTCAGGTTAACAAATTTATATACTGTCAGGGGGGCGTGGAAGGATACCGTAGCCTGATTCCCCTCTCGCTGTCACTGACCAACACTTACTCTCTCACTTTCATTCATCTCTTTCATCACCAGCTCAAGAAATAAGTGTGCCTAGTTTATGAGATTGGAACAGGATTGATTTACTGTGGGAGAGGGCGATCCCACTGATCTCCTGATGTCTCCTCCCTCCGCAGTCTCCCGATAACCCCAAACTTAGCGACCAACTTCCAGCTCTCCTCATACTTCAGTATCGCTGCCCCTACTCTCTCTGGGCTCCACAATGCAACCCCTATCTTCTCAGATAATGGATAATGGATAAAAACAAGGATAATGGATTGTTTTGAATATGAGTTCTCGGATATCGAAACTAGTAGAAAACAAATTGAATGTTTATTTTGATTGTAATTCCTTCTTGAATGTTCCAATAAAGTCGACGGAATTGTTAGAAGGCTTTCAATTATTAGGGAAACTATCAGACCGCAGGTATACAAACAGTTAACATCTTTGTGGTAAGTTATTCAGTTATTGTATTGTGAATGGAAAGTGTTGTCAAGCAACACGATACAGTATTATTACGTAACCAGTTCTGAATTACGTTAAGAGTACAGGTTGCAAGTGGTTGTGGAGAGGCAACCATTATTTTGGTTGTTAAAGTGACTTATATAGTCAAGTTTAGTTTAAGTTTAAACTGACAATACTCAAATAAGTTAACTTCAGTAGTAAGTAAATCCAATAACTTATATTAGTTATTCGCTTCTACTGTACGGTCAAAAATGATTGTAATTCATATTAATTCTTATTTTATTTCTTTTTATATTTTTATATAAATATTAATCATCTTTAATATTGAATTTTTATGGTTGGTATCTTCCGTCATAGCGTTTGCCGCAGGAGATACCTAGTTTCATATTTTGTATGAAATTCCAATTTTGTTTGATTTAATTACATTAAAGTTACATTTTTGTATAATTTAATTTAGGTTACATTTATTATACTGATTTGTGTATTTTGCCTTTATGAACTATATTAATATGTGGAATAAAGATTATTATTATTATATTGAAACAGTAGATTAATTTATTAGCTACATTTCTCTAATCACTCAAGATAAATTATATTTATCTGCAAATGTGAAAATCGAATAACTTTAACATTAGTTCTATTAGATTGATAGTACACGGTTTTACCATTACTTAATATTGTACCGCTATTGACTGTTAAAGAAACTACTTTATATTATCGTAAATTGACGCAAAAATTGAGTGATAAATTAGAAAATACTATATTTTAAAAGTCGTGGCATAATTTTCTTCAATTCCTGTTATTTTCACATACTGTAAATAAGTTACTCGTATACCACACATCATAGGGCATAAAAAAACAGTAACCATGTTAATGGAAGTCGGAAGAGAAATTAATTAAATAATAGTTATTAAAGTATTCGCGAGAGCTCGTTTCCCGATCAATTGATCTGTTTTTTTCATTTACGGATAAGTTTTTTGAATTTGTTTTATACGAGGTATGGCTATTAAATAACGAGACTGACATAAAAAAAAAATTTTTATTTTATACAAAATCACTTATTGTCACCTTCAATATACACTCCTTCTCTATCCCTACAACGAACGCTCCATGCGAATTTTCCATTGTTGGAAACAGTGCTAGAAGTCATCTTCTGTCAGCTCTTTCATGACACGTGCCGCTCAAAAATGTTTGAAATGAAGCTCGAAAAAATGTTTGTAGCCTACTGACACTTTGTACGCGATTGAAAATGACCCAAATTTTTTGGAAAACGATAATAACATGTGACGAAACGTGGTTTTTTACTTATGATCCGGAAACGATGCGCCAATCCATGCACTGGAAGAGCCAAACTTCACCGAGAGCCAAAAACCTCGAATGAGCAAGTCAAAATTTAAAGCAATGATGATTTTTTTTGATATCCATGAGATTGTGTACCTTCACTGGGTTCCTGAAGGTCAAACAATTAATCTATATTACTACCTTGAGGTACTTTCTAAACTACGTCAAAGAGTAAGGAAAAAACGCCCCGAAATGCGGAAGAACAAATCATGGGTTCTCCAACAAGACCATGCGCCAGCTCATTCCGCGTTATCTGTCAAGAGGTTCCTAGACAAGTACAACATCTCGGTGTTAGAACATCCACTTTGTTCACCAGATCTTGCACCATGTGACTTCTACCTGTTTCCTAAGGTAAAATCTGCATTAAAAGGGACAAAATTTGAGTCTGTAGAAGCTGTAAAAGAGAAAGCGGCACCTGTCCTGAAGGAGCTAACGAAAGATGACTTCCAGCACTGTTTCCAACTATGGAAAATTCACATGGAGCATTGTAGGGATAGAAAAGGAGAGTATATTGAAGGTGACAATAAGTGATTATGTATAAAATTAAAATTAAATTTTTTACAACGTCAGTCTCGTTATTTAACAACCCCACCTCGTACATTACAAACAGAGAACTTCCCTCCATTAATGATACTGGTCATATGTTATTTTTAAAGAGACGTAAATTTGAAATAACATTTTTTTGAAAAATTAATTCCGTTGTAATTTTAATTAACATTAAATCGTAAAGAAATTAACAGTGTTATTCCTTAAAATAACAATGTTTTTATTAGAACAAATAAAAATACGAGTGCAAGTAGGTGTAGTACATATTAATTCCTTCAGGATAAACATGCTTTATGTTAAAACTACAGAGTGATTTTTTAGTCCTGTTACCCAATTGTTAATGTCTTGTAATATTTTTCTAAAAAAAATAAATTTTGTTTTGTGACACTAAGTTGGTAGCCCTACTCAACCAGTATGGATATGGCAGTGTGAGTTGATTTTCCTTGAGCTGTGTAAAATTTTGTGCCATTTCCGGTCGTGCTACGAACAGAATGTCTTTTATCCTAAAACAATCTCTTGTTTAAATCTGGAGGCTGAAGCTCTAGAACTAATCGTATGTGATACGGATACAATTTCAATTTTTTAGCAGCTTTCTGAGCACTTGAACATGACTAATCAACATGCGAGGAAAGTTTTTGTAAACGTTTCCATGGATAATTGAGCAATCTTGTTTTCACATTCTCTTAACGTCATCTGTCAAGATAGTTGGTCGACCACTACGTTTTCTGCTGCAAACAATACCTGCCTCTAAAAATCAGTTAGTTAGCCTAGAAATTGACTAGAATAGAGTGGAGGAACACTAAAAAATTTAATTTGAAATGATTCTTTTACACTGGCATACGATTTCGTAGCAAAATATAGTTCAAGAATGAAAACCCGTTGTTCTAGGGTAAAAGACATTCTGTTCGTAACACAACTGGAAACAGCACAAAATTTTACGCAACTCAAGGAGAATCAACTCAAACTGTCGTATCTATACCGGTTGAGTAGGGCTACCAACTTTGTGTCACAAAACAAAATATCCCTTTCTTAGAAAAAAATTACCAGACATTAACAGTTGAGTAACAGGACTAAAAAATCACCCTGTAGTTGTACGTCAGATAGATAACAAGTTGCACATAATGTACTCTGTGAAGAAAGTAACTTCGAACAACAAACCTATCATACATAATTAATTATGAAATCATTCTTTAAACCATTTCTTTGTAAATACGGTGAATGTTTTAATTCTATCAAAAGTAAATTTTTTTAAATAATATTTTTTTGATGGTTTCCACTCACCCGTTACAGCCTACCAACCCCCATTAAAGAAACTAAAAGGGAAGCGATTAAGACCTACTTGAGTAGAAATACAAAGAAAAACACATAACTAAATAATTTATAGTGACACTTCTCTCTAAGGTCCGTTTTGGGATCTGGGTAAATTAAATAATTTAAACACTACAGTTTAAAATTACAAACAAATATTTATTAAGCATTAATTGTTGAATTACTTAAACTAAGTCCTACTTGCAAAATTAACAACGATTATACGAAGTGTGGTTATTAAATAACGAGACTGACGTTGTAAAAAATTTAATTTTAATTTTATACATAATCACTTATTGTCACCTTCAATATACACTCCTTCTCTATCCCTACAACGCTCCATGCGAATTTTCCGTTCCGCGCTCGGGGGTCTCTTTATATAGTGAATCAAAAAAGAGTCTTCCCGAAAGACACCGAACTTCGATACAAATAATAAAGTACAAAAAAACCCTTTATAAATGAGTGCTAGAAAAATCTATTGTAGACAAGCCAACAATAGACCTATTTTAAATAGAAAGTGTAATCAACCGGCCCTTTCATAAATAGTTGTACAACAATAACCCGACCTTCTCATATGCATTTTAAATAACCTTTTATAAATAGGTATCCTATTGCTACTATTGTCCTATTGTTACTTTTTCACTCTATTATCTACTCTTTACCATTTTATGAACATTTTACCATTTCACTAGAAATTTCGTGAACCATGACCTTCTTAGATATTGTCACAATATAATAAGAAATAAATAAATAATTTTGTAGAAGAAAAAGCAATATAATTTAAAAAAAAAGTAAATAATTCTAATAAAAAATAACAGTGCCGAGTAACTTCCATAAAAAGGTTACTGAAGAAATATTTTTCAGTGGTTTTTAGAAAAAAATAAACTTAAAATTGTGCTTCCCATTGCTATCATATTGAATCAGTAAACAATGCTTTTGTCTAGGCATCAATATGTTCATTAAACTAAATACATGCGTAACACATAGACATTCGTGATACGAACGCTGAACTACAAAGTGTATGTAAATGTATTTGGTATTCTACAATTTAAACAGCAGTACTGATCTAAATTACTTCAAACAGTATGTTTTCCTCCAAAATTACGGAGTGCATTGAATGGAAGAACATTTTAACATTAATCTTGTTTCCAGATCATAGTTGGGAATCGAACAAAATACTTTGTATTCTACACGCTGATTGATCAGCTGAGATGGTACTTATTCTATTTATTTTTTTTTAATTTATTTAACGTCGCATCAACATTAAGGTCATTAGCGACGACGTTGGGGTGTAACTGTGTGTAATGAGAATGAAATGATTTTTTTGTAACGTATGAAAATATGCCGTGCCTGAGTGGGATTCGAACCCATGACCGCATGATGAAAGGCGAGCACGTAACCAACTGCGCCAATGCGGCCGGCTATTCTATTTTAGTTTTACAGTTTTTATTTATTTTTACTTTCTCTTGCCTATATGAATATATAGAAAGGAAAGTATTGTTTTCATGTCGATTTTTCGAAATCGAGTTTTCACCGGATCTATACGTTTTCAGACCCCCTGAACCCAAAAAACATGTTTTTAGCGATTGGTCTGTGTGTGTGTGTCTGTGTGTGTGTGTGTGTGTGTGTGTGTGTGTGTGTGTGTCTGTGTGTGAACAGAATATCTCAAGAACGGAACATCGTACGAACTTGAAACTTGAAACTTAAGTTACATACCACTACCGGACGCGACACGAACAGTTTCATCAAAATCGGTCAACCGGAAGTAGTAGTTTATTCGTATAATTTTTCAGTTTTTTGCGATTTTCTCAAAAACTGGTCCTACGATTTTTTTAAAAATCGCCTATTTTACTCAATTTTTTATTCTCTACAAGATAGGGTAGGCGCCATGTTTGCTGAAATTCTCGGTGAGGCTGTTTTCACGTAAAAACGTTGTTTTTTTAAGATTACGGCTTTAATATAAATTTTAGCGCAAAAACTTATATAATAAAAGTTGTAGAGAATTTAAAAACCTACAACTTCTGTTTCAAACATTTTTTTGTATAACGCTTAGTTTAGCGGTAATTTGCGATTTTCTGTTTTTTTTTCTCACGAAAACGTGAGAAAAATCGATTTTTTTAACATTTCGGTCTTAGTATGCATTTTACGACAAAAGTGTATATAATTAAATTTATAGAAATTAAAAGATCTACAACTTTTGTTTAGAGCATTTTTCTCTACAGAGCCTAGTTTAGCGTGAAAGCGTGATTTTCCGTATTTTTAAGCCAAATTGGCCAAATTTTAAGCCAATTTAACATTTAACATTTAAGCCAAATTTTTAAGCCGATTGTCATTTTGCGTCATTCACTCATGATTAAAATAAGGTTATGTTTTTGAGATTAGTTTTTGTTCATTTCTAATGTTTTAATACTAATGTTAGGTTTATTGTTAATTATTTGCATTGGCAAGAGAAAGTTGTGTGAGTGTTTCACACCAGATTTTTTATTCTTATTTTGTATCCCTATGTGTGTACGTTACAATCTGTTCAATTGAGAACAATAGGCAACCCAATGAGATGAGGATGTAGTAATTTATATGTACGAGGTGTGGCTATTAAAAAACGAGACTGACGTTGTAAAAAAAATTAATTTTTATTTTATACATAATCACTTATTATAACCTTCAATATACACTCCTTCTCTATCCCCACAACGCTCTATGTGAATTTTCCGTTGTTGGAAACAGTGCTGGAAGTCATCTTCTGTCAGCTCCTTCAGGACACGTGCCGCTTTCTCTTTTACAGCATCTACAGACCCAAATCTTATCCCTTTTAATGCAGATTTCACCTTAGGGAACAGGTAAAAGTCACATGGTGAAAAAGATCTGGTGAACAAAGTGGATGTTCTAACACCGAGATGTTGTACTTGTCTAGGAACCTCTTGACAGATAACGCGGAACGAGCTGGCGGATTGTCTTGGTGGAGAACCGATGCCCCTTCCACATTTCGGGGCATTTTTTCCTTACGCTTTCACGTAGTTTAGAAAGCACCTCAAGGTAGTAATATTGATTAATTGTTTAACCTTGAGGAACCCAGTGAAGGTACACAATCCCATGGATATAAAAAAAACAAACATCATTACTTTAAGTTTTGACTTGCTCATTCGAGCTTTTTTTTGGCTCTCGATGAAGTTCGGCTCGTCCATTGGATGGATTGGTGCTTTGTTTCCGGATCATAAGTAAAAAACCACGTTTCATCACATGTTATTATCTTTTACCTGTTCCCTAAGGTGGAATCTGCATTAAAAGGGATAAGATTTGAGTCTGTGGAACCTGTAAAAGAGAAAGCGGCACGTGTCCTGAAGGAGCTGACAGAAGATGACTTCCAGCACTGTTTCCAACAATGGAAAATTTGCATGGAACGTTGTAGTGATAGAGAAGGAGTGTATATTGAAGGTGACAAAAAGTGATTATGTATAAAATTAAAAAAAAAGTTTTTACAACGTTAGTCTCGTTATTTAATAGCCACACCTCGTACCTTAATTTGGACTCAAAGAAAATCTTAAAAAGCAGGAGATAATGAAGAAGTATAGTTTTAATAATTATAATTTTAATTATTAGCATAATTAGATAATGAAAATTGGTAAAGATAAAATAAGAAAAAACGGAAAAATAAAACCACCCATTCATATTTCTATAGAGTAAAAAAAAATCTTATACAAGTAAATCCTAATAACCTAAAAACTTTAAAAAAGTCACTAAAGAAAGCATGTTTGTATTTCTTTGATACATTACACAGGTGGAATAAGATGGCATAGTACGTATCTTGTATAAATGCATGTACAGCATTCTGTTGTGTGTTTGTTTGACGAAGCATTCCTTGACTGCCTACCAAATGCGATTTCAATCCCTTGAAAAGCCAATCCTACTTCAATCTGTCCCAGATAAAGCTCCTGGAAATCGTAACTTACATATAAAGTGTATAATATATAGAAAAAGACGTTGAAAAATAAAGAAAAAGAGAAAAAAAAACAAGGAGGAAAATAAACTGACACCTACTTTTATTTTCAAGTTATAATAAAAATAATTCAAAGAAAACACAGTGTGTTTTATTTGAATAAAATTCCCATACCGTTAACATTCATATAAACGACGCCGGTTGTTCATTTCTTTTCTGAGATCGCGTTACAATGTTCTAGATATGGTAGTATTAAAGGATTATTTAACATTTTCAGCTACTATTTTCTCAACTCTTTTTCATCTAATTTCTGTGATTTATTTATTGCGAATTATAGTGACAGATATTCAAGAAGAGAATCTAGACAATCCGACATAGAACATGATTGTGTCATACTTAAAAATTAATATAATAAACTAATGTATAGTCCGTTTTTTGTACGTTGAGTCCTGTTGTAAACATAATGCATATGTGTTAGTCCCTATACAATGCACAACACCAAACACGCGTGGCCTTGGGCGAACTCTCTGCAAGCTAACCGGTGATCTAAAAAAGACACCTACTCATTACATTTTGTCAATTCAATCGTCAGTGGTATAATGTAATAGGCCTAATAATAAAATTATAATGGTTTTGTCATTTTCATACACAAATTATTTTCATTTCACATGATTTTATCTGTTGTTTATGGATTGGTGTAATCAAAACAAAATAAATCTTGTAGTATAATTATGAGTCAGTCACATTTTGGAATACGTGGTGTGATGTATTTATGATTTAGTGTGCGATTTGATGTAAAATTCTATTTATTCGCATCAATTTTCGTATTTTTTCTTAGTTTTTGGGTGTTAGTGCGTGGTTGTGTACGTGATTGTGCGACAACAGATGTATTGACGATGGCGGACGAACCTTCTTCTTCCGGAAGTAATATTAAACATAAAAATCGGAAACCTTTACGAAGCGGAGAAAATACAATTGGAATTAATGTTTTCAATAAGTAGTTTGCTAATAAATATCCTAACCTAGAAATTAAAGAGATAGAACCACTTACTGCTGAATTTACCGGTGTATCTTGTTC